>CM063594.1:859176-1065872 GCA_032356905.1 Salix exigua | reverse complement strand
AGAGAAATGTTGAACATGTTTGTTTGAAGGAAACTGAATTCCAGGAATGCAGTTTTCTTATTTTCCAATGTTTGGCAAACATTGGAAAAGTAAGTCAAAGAAAAGTTAATTCCTTAACTTTGGTCTTATTTTCCAATGTTTGGCAAACATTGAAAAAGTAGATCAAAGGAAAGTTAATTCTAATATTTGACTGAATATTGAAAAAGTAGGTCAAAGTAAAGTTAATTCCTTAACTTTCCGGTCAAACTTTCAATTAACTTTAAAGTTCAGGAAAATATTTTCCTTTCCTTAGGAAAACACTTTCCTGAATAGATAAAACACATAACTTTTCCTCGACCATCTAAATCAAAAACCCAAACTCGTCTCTTCCTCAACCCTCTCCGGTCTTCCTCGACTCTCTTTTCCTCAAACCCTCTTCTCTTCCTCAACCCTCTCTCTTCTCTTCCTCAACCCTCTCTTGTCTTCCTCATCCCTCTCTCTTTCCGGATATCAAAACCCAAATCAAAAACCCTCTCTCTTCTCTTCCTCAACCCTCTCTCTCAACTCAATCGAGCTCTCTCAAGTCCCAAATCAATCGAGCTGAGGTTAACAGGAAAGCGACGCTTATGTGAAAGTAAGTTGCTTTGCACATTGGAAGAGCTTTATAAGGGAACTCGAAGAAAGATGAGGATTTCTCGCTCTGTTCTTGATGATTTCGAGTTAGCTACTCTTCCTTCCTGGTTTGTGGAGATTTAACTCTTACGAATTTAACTCCCTGATGTCCTGAGATTTCCCTTGGCAATCTCGTGGTAGCAAAAATTATGGTCATCTTGCTTTGGTGCTGATGCCTTTTATTTGTTTGCCTCATCGCAGCTAGGAATGGGATCACTGCTCTATCCTCAACGACCTGGACAGGCTGAATGTGACGTGAGCATCTCTTTTACCCCATCCTTTATTCTACAATATATGTTGTTCTTTACTTCTTTAATAGAGTTCTAATTTATCTACTGATTGTATAGAAAGGAATTATGGCCAACATTACATAAAACAACTATTTTTACATGTTCTTCATAATACGTTACTTCAATTTATGGCGGGGCAACTTGTTTCTTGGTTCAATGCATCCTTGATATAGAGGCAATTAATGTTTTACATTTCCCATTTTCAGTTCTACATGAAGACCGACGAGTGTAAGTTGGGGGAAACTTGCAAATATCATCACCCAATTGATCGTTCTCCCCTTATAGCAAAGCAAACTGAATCATTGAATGTTAAGCTCACTCTTGCAGGATTGCCTAGGAGAGAGGTATGAATTGGTGCTAGAAATTAAGCATGACATATTTATGTTACTTCCACAGAAAGGAGTCTTTTTCTGAGAAGCAGTTGGACTTTTCCTATAAATTTGAACATTGTTTACTCGTTTTAAGATTCTGGGTTATGATATACTAACACGTGAAGCACATTAAGGTGGGATACTAACACATTAAGCACATTAATGTTGCTGCCATACATAGCTTTTAGGCACTTTGAAATGAGCAGATGTGTTTGGGTTAGATAAGCAATGAAATTGTGTACTTTTCCTATTATTTGAACAATGGTTTCTTTTCATTCTCTTGTTGATCTGGTTATAAAGGTTTTGACTTCTTTTATTCATAATTCGCATCCAGCTCATTATAAAGGTTCAGAGCTTGAGATTTGCTTGGCAAGATTTCAATTTATCTTTGTACATATATCACTATTTAGACCTGATCTGCCCTCCACGTTTTTTGTTTTTGGCATGCTTCAGTTGGATTCTGGATTTGTATTCATTGATATTTCCCTTGGTCCTTCAGGGTTGGGAGGCAGAAGGTCAATATTCCATCTTTCATGGTGAGGATGGACTTGCAGAAGCACATTGATTTCTCTCTCACAAGTCCCTTCGATGGTGGACGTCCTAGTAGAGTGAAGCGAAAGAACCAGAAGGCTGCTTCCAAGAAAGCATCTGGTGGAGATGGAGATGAAGAAGATGAAGAATGAGTTGTCATGTTCTGCTCATTTTTTATCATTCATGGCTTCGAAGTTGAATGTGAAAAGGGATGCATCAATGACTTTCAGTTTGAATTGTAAATGTTTGTCTATCCAATTCTCTCTTTTTTTTGTGTCCTAGCAGTGCAGGAATATGTTTGTTTGGAACTTAAAATTGCTCTATTCAGCTCTCATTGGATTTTTCTCAGGTAGTCATGATTCTGCTCAGGTGGTGCTTGAGCTGGACAAATATGTTAGATTTGTAGTCATTTTACTCAGACGTGTCATGCATGATAGTTTTTTTAGTTTATGGAACTTGTGGACAAATATGCTAATTTGAGGAAAATTTGGGTTCAAAACTTTGTGACCCATGACTATGTTTGATGTTAGGTATAAATATTTATTTCATGATGTTTATTTGATAGATATTAAAGGGATAATTGTCTTTACCTATAAAAAAAATATTTATCCAAGATACCAATCAAAATATTTTTGTATCTATTTATCTTTTAAAAAATACTTCATACCAAAAAAAAATCCAAATATATAACTCTTAACATAAACTAATTTGGCTTTCTTCATATGAAAAAAAAACTTATTTTAAGCTTTTAAAATTGAAAAAAAATATTAATAAGTTTTACTTAAAAAATATTTCGCAAGCTTATTTCTCTATAATATGATATGACATATATTGTTATATTTTATAAAATAAGTTATGTATGAATATAGGATATAATAAAAAAATTCATCATTATACATTTTAGATTTCATTTTTTATTTTAAGTGATTAAATATTTTATATATATATTAGATAAACTTGAAAAAAAACTAATTTATTAATAATTTATTTTCCAGTTCATTTTCCATAACACAAACAAATACTGGAAAATGTTTTCCAGTTCATTTTCCATAACATTGTCAAACATCGGAATTCACTTTTCAGGAATTCACTTTGCCCGGAATTCACTTTCCAAAAGGAAATCACTTTCCAGCAAACAAACGAGGTCATTGTTTCAAACATGTTTCCAATGACTTCTCAACAACTTTATTTGTTTTTGTGTTTACAATTATATTTGATTATATTTTAAAAATACAGATGCTTTGAAAAAAAATATATTAAATTGATATTTTTAGAGTTTTATAATGATTTAAACGTAATGATACTAAAAGAAAAAAATATAAAAATAATTATTCAGATACAATTAAAAAAATAAATATTTTACTCTTCAATACTAAATATACATTAACTTAACAAAATGGGAAAAAAGTTGATTTATATATTTATATAGTGTTTATCTTGAATCTTCAATGTGTTGTCTAAAACTCCTTCCACGTTAATTTTTTTCTTCTTTTTTCCTTACGGTAGAGATTAGAGGTATTCGGCTCTCAAATGGGATTGGGGTTTTATAATTTCTTAGGGTGACATTGAAGTTTTTGGAAACTTTAAATTATAGAGGTCCAAATAAATTGTATGGATATCACTATCTATTTAAAAGGCATCGGACAATTGCACTGTAGATTACTGTGGAGTGGTTATTTTGTATTTGTATTCCGCGGGAGTATATCTGTCCTTTTTTTTTCTTTCTAAATTTCGTTTTTTTTCCTTTTTAAATTCTTATTTTGGAAAATGTTTTTTTTTCTTCTAAATTTCGTTTTTTTATTAAATCTTTATTTTGGAAAGTGTTGTTTTTTTGTTTTTTTTTAAATCCTTATTTTGGAAAATTACTCTGTAAAAGTTGTTTTCGTTTGTTTGTTTTTTTAACTAGGATATTAATAACAGCTTACGCGTTTTACTGAATAATCTCCGGATCTATTTTTTTTCTTTTTTTGTTTCCACTTCTACATTTTTTCCCTTTTTTTCCACTTATATTTTTTTCCCCATGACCGGGGTGTCCGGTTAATTTATGCACACACCGATATTTTTTTCTCATTCTTGTTTAAAAGGTGTTTTCCTCTTGCATTGTTTTTTTAATAACCATGCTTTTTTCTTCTAAATTTCGTTTTTTTTTAAATCCTTATTTTGGAAAGTGTTTTTTTTTTTTTTTGATTTTTTTTAAATCCTAATTTTGGAAAATTACTCTGTAAAAGTTGTTTTTGTTTGTTTGTTTTTTTAACTAGAATATTAACGACAACTTACGCGTATCACGATTAATCTCCGAATCTATTTTTTTTCTTTTTTTGTTTCCACTTCTACATTTTTTCCCTTTTTGTTTCCACTTATATTTTTTCCCATGATCGAGGTGTCCGGGTTAATTTATGCACACAATGATTTTTTCTCATTACTCGTTTAAAAAGTGTTTTCCCTTGTATTGTTTTTTAATAACCATGCTTTTTTTAATAGTAATTTTCACGATTCAATACAGTTTAAAGAGGTGTTTATTGTTTTTTATTTTAATCGGGTTTTTATTTTTTTAAACCGAGTATCCGTTGCAACTTATGCGCAATGACTAATCTCTCGAACCAATTTTATTATTATTATTATTGTTACTGTTACTGTTATTATTACTATTATTATCATCATCATCATCATCTAATAACCTAAAAGGGATCATCCTTCTACTGTTCATTGGACATTTTTCCTCCCTACTTCTCGCGTGTATGTGCTGCTCTTTGTGTTTTTTTTTTCTTTCGGTTTTATATTTCTATTTTTTTTACATTATATTTTTCTCTTTTTCTTTCATTGTATTCTTGCTTTTTTATGATTATTATTTTCCTTTTTTTCTTTCGTGCTTTTTTATTTTATTTTGTTTTTCTAATTATTTTTTCATATTTTCCCATAAAATATTTTTTCTAGTTATATTTGTTTTTCGACTTATATATATTTATTTGTTATTTATTATAATTATATAAGTTTTGATTTGTTTCAATTTTGTCCTTTGAAAGTTATTTATTATAATTATATAAGTTTTGATTTGTTTCAATTTTGTCCTTTGAAAGTTATTTATTATAATTATATAAGTTTTGATTTGTTTCAATTTTGTCCTTTAATTCAAAGTAATTAGATATTATTATTATCTAATAACCTAAAAGGGATCTGGCGTTCACTGCTCATTCGTGTAGCTCAAGACCCATACCCACTGTTCATTTGCAATTTCACCCGCTGCTTCGTGGGTCTGCATCCTCATCATCTTTTTTTTTTAGTGAATGGTGTATGCAATAATAACAACAATAATAATAATAGTAATAGTAATAGTAATAATCATAATATCCGTATAATTTAATAATTTTAATTGTTTTTACAGAAATGGAAATAATATTTATTTGTTTATTTTTTGTTAAAGTTTCTAGGATATTCTTAGTTTTTCATTAATAATAATAATAATAATAATAATAATAATAATTTAATTTTTTTTCTTGCTTACTCTTTTGTTAATTTTTTTTTTCTCCGTATAATTTAATAATTTTTATTGTTTTGACAGTAATGGCAATTATATTTTTTTTTGTTAAAGTTTCTAGGATATTCTTAGTCTTTCATTAATTATATGTTCTAATATTTATTGGATATTATCTCATAGGAATATATATATATATATATATATATATATATATATATATATATATATATATATATATATATAAGGAGAAGATAACATGACCTTGGATTTTTGAATAAAAATTAATATCGGTATTCTTAAATACATTTAATATAATCATACAATTAATAAATCGGGTAATACAAAAAAAAATTGCCTTCAAATTTTAATTTTGTACTTAACACAATAATAATAATAATAATAATAATAATAATAATTTAATTGTTTTTTTTTCTTACTCTTTTGTTGATGTTTTTTTTCTTCGTATAATTTAATATTTTTTATTGTTTTGACAGTAATGACAATTATATTTATTTTTTTTTCTTTTGTTAAAGTTTCTAGGGTAATTTTAATATTTCATTAATTATATGTTCTAATATTTATTGGATATTATCTCGTACGAATATATATAGAGATAAAAAAACATGACCTTGGATTTTTTGAATAAAAAATTAATATCGGTATTCTTAAATACATTTAATATAATCATACAATTAATAAATCGGGTAACACAAAAAACAAATTGCCTTCAAATTTAAATTTTGTACTTAACACAATAATAATAATAATAATAATAATAATAATAATTTAATTTAATTTTTTTCTTGCTTACTCTTTTGTTATTGTTTTTTCTCTCTCCATATAATCTAATAATTTTTATTGTTTTGACAGTGATGACAATGATATATTTTTTTATTTTCTTAAAGTTTTTAGGATATTTTTAGTCTTATATTAATTATATGTTCTAATATTTATTGGATATTATCTCATATGAATATATATATATATATATATATATATATATATATATATAGGGAAGAGAAAACATGACCTAGGCTTTTTGGAATAAAAAAAATTAATATCATTTTAAAATTAATATTGAAATTTGGTACTCTTTTGTTTAGGTTTATTTCTTAAAAACAAATTTACAATATTTTCATTTTTAATATTTTAAATATAATATTGTTGGGGAAAAAATTAAACTAAAAAAAACACAGATTAACTTAGGTTATCTACAATTACAAAATATATGCGTCACTTTTCATATTGATTACATAAATTTTATTAATTATAATTTTACTAAATAAATATTAAACTAATAAAATACAATACATATAAAAAATAAATTTTCTACATAAATAAAAACCGCCAGATCGCTCGGGTATACCGCTCATCAATTCTATATAAGCGAAATTGATAAGTTTATAGAGGCACATAAATTGATGATGTCAAATATTAGAGTTTATGATTCTTATGAATTCCATGCTAAGGATCCCCGCAATAGAGACTGTCACCTGGAGAGGTACTGGAAAAGGCCTCGGCTGTCATGGTCACCCAGATTGCTGGCCATCTTCTGCCATATTCATTAATGGTTTGATCGTTATGAAACTGTTCGTATTGATTACTCTCCTGTAATGCGTGCATTAGATCTTGGAAACGAGAAACTTGGAATCATTCTCGTTCCCTCTCCTTTGCATTACTGTTGGGATATAAAAATTGGAGTTCATGAAAAAACCATCTACTCTTGTGCCCTTGACGACGTACGAGACAATTTTGAGCCAGGGTTGATGAAAAAGAGCATGGCGTCAAGGAACCACGGATCAGAATGCTTGTCATGGAGAGCAACACGATTGACCTCGAGAAACCACAGTATGATTCTACAGTTACGAATGAGAGGTTCGAACTTAGTTGTTCACTACAGAACTTGTTCGGTTTCATGGTTAGGTCCTCCGCAGGATGCAGTGATATTGACATCGATGGAGGTTCTTCAGGAAATCCGATAACTTATGAATCTGGATCGATGGATGTTCAGCATCGATGAAGGTTCTTCATGGCTGTGAGGTCGATAACTTATGAATCTGGAAATGCCGATGACTTGTGGTGTTTACTTGGCATAATTCGACTAGTTTTTGGATTTTATTAGGCTTCACAGTCGCCATGATTAGGTGAAAACTGAGATCATGCATTAATTTTCAGCTTTATTTGACCAGAAGAGGAGCGCAGAAGAAGAGAGCTTTGAGAGGAAATTAAGGACATCACACAGGGAACAAGAACAAAATCAGTTTCAGGACAATACAACAAGAATTTAACAACTTCTAAGGACATACATTTAGAACTCCACAAGCTGCGAAATAAAATTAAAACAGCAATTTCTAAGGAATACAACAATAGCAATCCCATCATTTATTGCGCAGGATTAATAAAACTAAGCAGGATTTAATCCTAGAATGTCGATTTCAGGGAAGTTATAGTCTGTATCAAAGTAAAGATTAAAAGGAAAGCTGCAGCAAGAGTTCCCGTACCTCTCCAAAGATTGCTGAAATACACAAGTTTCAAGGTCGCCTTACTACGGTTCCAGGGGTTCTCATAGTACTCATTCAAGTCTCGACAGATATCACTGTAATAAGAAGCTGTTTCACTGCGTTGGCTGAGATTGTTCATCAACCGTGAAACTGATTTACTGTCACCTAGGCAGTTGAGAAGAATTCCCTCTTGAATTAGCAAATCCACGTCTTCTGCAGTGTTAATAAGATGGTCCATAAACTTAAAGTAATTGCATATGTAAGCTTTACCCGGTTTGGAGCACTGCTCCCAGGCCATGACATTTCGTACTAAACGTTCC
Source organism: Salix exigua (assembly GCA_032356905.1). Classification (NCBI taxonomy): domain Eukaryota; kingdom Viridiplantae; phylum Streptophyta; class Magnoliopsida; order Malpighiales; family Salicaceae; genus Salix; species Salix exigua. Next base: position 1,057,733 of record CM063594.1, on the reverse strand, counting down.
AAGGAATCACGAACTTCCAAGCGTGGTATTTTCAGCACCCCTTTCTCAAAACGAACGTTGAACACACACTTGTCTTCGGTTTTCTGAAACTTCACTCCTGCTTTGCGAAGCATGGCAGCGTTATATTTCAGCTTGATAGGATCAGGGCGATTCTGTCGCTCGAGGGCTCCTTTCATCATAGATTTCATCAGTAAATCAGGGAAGTGCTGTACTTTATCGGTGGTACATATGGATTCTGATCCTTGTGCAAGTGGATACTTTCCAAAATGACGGGTGGCAAGATCGAGGAAAGGTGGATATGAGACAGGGGATAAAACTCGCTATATATTAAGTCTAGAATGGAGAAAGGTAGTTGGTTTTCAAGTAGCACCAAGTCTTCTTCTATGCAAGATCTCATCATGGGGTCAATATTTTTAGGAAAGCCAGCAGCACATGATTCCATCAAAAACTCAATGATGAAGACAGAATCTAGCACGATCATCTTTACAAAACTTTCTGTTTGGATGCCGAAGGTCTCTGAATAGCAGCGTCGGATACTCTCTTCTTCTTTCTGAATTATTCGTACAAAATCCATAAATTTATTCCCATCCATCTCAGTCCTTTTAAGGAACTCTCCTTGATATCTTCTTTTCAGCGTTTCCATGGACATCAATCTTCTTCTAGTGTGGTGAAAAAGACCTATTGAAATCACTTGTGGACTGTAGGCTTCCGGATTACTGTCTCGAAGTGAGTAGGGAAGCCTGTAGATACAGCATTCATCAGCCTGGTCCTTAAGAAGGGGCGACTCCTTTAATCCTTCCAGCTCTTGCCAAAATTTTTGAATCCTTTCATTATTCGATGCACTTGCGGTAAAATTACCATTTTCCATCCTGGATCCATAAATTGTGAAAAATTCGGTAATGCGATACAGCATATTTTAAATTAATATAATAAAAAAATAAATCAATGATGCACGCTGGAGATACCAGCATCATGTGCAAGAAAAATACAAGAGAGAGAGAATTTACAAACAAAGTGAGCACGCATCCCGATTAGGGTGCAAGACTTTTGTTCTATAATAGAAGGTAATATAAATCATAAAATAAAGCTCGTGCGAAAAACTAGCATTAGGGATTACAAGCTAACAGATATACAGAGCAAAGGAGCTAAAAACTTTTTTATATAATTATTTTATTTAAAATTTAATGTATTAGATAAAATTATAAAATATAATTTATATTATTTTTTAATATATTTTTTTAAATAAAAGATTTTGAGATTAAAATTTGCATAAACTTATACTATCTTCTGCTTAATTTTTATCAAATAAAATAAAGGTTATGAGATTCAAACTCGTGATTGCTAGAGTTAATAATGTTCTGAAATCATATCAAAAACATCTTATCTAAAAACTTAAATTATTAAATGTAATATCAAAATATAATTTATATTATTTTTAACAAAAACAAGTAGATTTACTTGAAAATAAAAATAAAAACAGAGCAACTAAGGAAAAACAAACCGACGACAGAGGCAGATGAAAGAAAGAAACGGGATGAAATCAAGCCTTGTTAGTCGAGCTCAGCAGGCCTCCAGACCCTCTTCTCATCTTGTATATGAGAAATTGTTGTCAACTGATTTCAATTAAAGAGAAAGAGAAAGACGGTGTAAAATCAGCTCAAAACCGATTCCCCACATTTCATTTTGAAAAACCACTTGATTTCTTGCTTAAACATATATTTTCTCTCTTTATCCATCTCTTCTGCTCTATAGCCCAATCTCTTTTCACTTCTAATAGCTGTAGAAAGTCAAACTTGATTCAACAATATTTTCTTTTCTATATAAAAGCTTATTATAGTGATACGTGAAAATTATACACAATGTAAAAAAAAAAATGACCCCCCTCTCATATATAGAATAAAAATCAACTTAAAAACAATTCCTTGCAAATATGTGTGTATAAATTGAAATGAAGTGAGGGAAGATGATTATTTACAGATTTGTAGCATGTATAAGAAGTTAAAAGAATACTATTATATGCAGTTTCATCTACTAATTAATTGGAACCTCAAACTATAAGCCAAGAAAGCCTGAGCATGAAACAAACTTTGAACAGACGAATATATATATATATATATATATATATATATATATATATATATATATATATATATATATATATATATATATATATCTTTTGCTGACCTGGAGAGATTGATGATCAGACAGCTATATTTGGTGCCGTGCAGCAGGCGGCCTCTTCCCTAATGCAGCTTCTCCCCCTCTTTCTCTGACTTATATAGATCTTGCTGCTCCTGTCAACCACCTTGATTGGGGCAAAATAATGAGCAAGGACAGCAGGTAGCTACAGATTATTATGACTATAATAATAAATAATGTTGCAAATGGTCAATGGAAATGATTAACAATACAATAAAGGGGGTGGGAAATTCACTGTAGCTCACTGTGGATTGCTACAGTGATTTCCTTTTCTTTTCTTTTCTTTTTTTCGTTTTTGCTTTTTTTATGTTTGTTTTTCTTTATTTTTCTTTTTTGTTTCCATTTCTTGCTTTTCTTTTTGTTTTTTTTCTAATTTTTTATTTTTTTTACATTGCAACAGTGTTTTCCTTTTTTTCATTTTTTTTCTGATTACTTTTTATTTATTTTTTTCCTTTTTTTTTTGTTTCTTGCTTTTTTTCTAATTTTTTACTTGAATTTTTTTTTGTTGGTTATATGTATATTTGTTTTTTTATAATCAGAGTGTCTATACTAGCTTAAGCGCACTAAGATTAATCCTCAGATTCAAATTTTTTTATAGTTTTTTTTGTTTTTTCCTTGATTATGTTTTCTATTTCGTTTTTTTTTTCTAAATATATTTTTTCCATGAAATATTTTTTTGTGGTGCCATGGCTAGATGTGCTCTTTTATATTTTTTTTCTTTGGATTATATGATTTTTATAATTTTATTATTTGCACAATAATAATGATAATTTTAGATATCCGAGTTTTCTTGTTTTTTTAATGATGATGATAAATTTATGCTGGTTATATCGTTTAAAACTACTAAACAAATAAATTTATAGCGATTTTAAATTTATATATTTTATAGAAAAATTGCGATTGACATGAATTCGCATGTATTTATTATTTTACTTAAATTTATATTATAATAAAAATATACATAATTAATATTTTTACATTGAAAAAATATTATACGCTCATGCAAGCGTGAGGCATTATCTAGTATAATATAAACGGCGTGGGAAACCATCAGTTCCTCATGCCAATATATATTAATATTATAATATATTATTATTATTATTATTATATATATTCTTTTGGTATTTTTTTAGAAAAAAATGATCCATATTTTATGTATTTTTGCTTTTAGATTTTATTTTTATTTTTTTCATTTTATTTTTTGTACTTATCGTTTTGAAATTTTAATTTATGTCGGTTACATTGTATTTTATTCCTAATTGTTTTTATTTTCCGATCCCAAAAAACACTGTAACAATCTACAGTGTTTTCCTGCGCCATGATAATATATATATATATATTTTTTTTCTTTTGGTATTTTTTTCTTTTTGGACAAAAATAATCCATATTTTATGTATTTGTGTGTTTTAGATTTTGTTTTTATTTTTTTCATTTATTTTTTGTACTTATCGTTCTAAAATTTTAATTTATGTCGGTTACATTGTATTTTATTTTTAAATTTTTTATTGTTATTTTCTGTTTCCAAAAGCACTGTAGCAATCTACGATGTTTTTATCGCGCCATATATATATATATTAACTATACATTAAAACACGTCACGCTTTTATCGTGCTAATCCACATTAACACCTACTATTAATAAATATTTTCGTGAAAGACAGACAATTGTTGAAGTAGCTGAGATAATCTAAAGAACGTCAGATTAAAGTCCCTTCCGAGGACATGGGTTCAAATCTCACTCTCAACATACTTTTTTTAGCGAATCTACATTAAAATTAGATTTAATATATATTTTTGAGAAAGATGAACGAATGTTGAGGTAGTCGAGCAAGTCTATGAGGTGGGAGACAAAAAATCCGTTTGAAAGGTTGGGAGTTCAAGTCCCACTTTTGATAGATTTCTATTTTACTTAAAAATATGATTAATTTTTTTTAATGATGATGATAATTTTATGTTGGTTATTTCATTGAAACCTATTAAAAAAATAAATTTATATCGATTTAAAATTCATATATTTTATAGAAAACTTGCACGTTACAGGAATTTTGCACAAATTTATCATTTTAACAAAAAAAATATATTATAAAAAAACAATTAATTTTTTTTGTGTCGAAAACAATATGGTACCGCCCGCGACGAGGCGCGAGGCATTGGCTAGTATATATATCTAAATGTCGTGGCCTTTCCACTATGCACCGAGTGCATTAGTGCACATAGCCACGATGCACTATGGATTGCAATGATGTTTCCTTTTCTTTTTTACTTTTTCGTTTCTGCTTTTTCTTTTCTTTTTTTCCCTCAGTTTTGCCTTTTTTGTATTCTTTACATATTATTTTTTCCTTTTTTTCGTTTCGCTTTTTTCCCCTTTTTTTCTTCGTTTTTTGCTCTGCTTTTGCTTCTTGTTCTTCTTTTTTTTTGTATTTTTTACTTATTATTTTTTTTTCATTTTTTCTTATTATATATATATATATATATATATATATTTCTACTTATATATTTTTTTAGTTTTTTGTTTTTTAATAATCGGAGTGTCCGAGCTCGCTTAAATACACCACGATTAATCTCCATATCCAAATTTTTTTGATAACCAGGGTGTCCAAGCCAACTTATGCATACCACGACAATCACCGGACCAACATTTTTTTTCTAAAATGCTTTCCTGCTGGTATATTGTTTTTTCTTTTTTTTTAATTTTTTTATTCACTTATATTTTTTTTTATAACCGGACCAGCTTAGGCACACCACGACTAATTCTTGGACCGAATTTTTTTAAAAACAATATGGATTGCTAAAGTGCTTTCACGCTTATATTTTTTTTTGTTTTTTTTCGTTTATATATTTTTTTATAACCATGGTCTCTCAGCCAACTTAAGCTCTTTTTTTCACTTATATATTTTTTTCACTTATATATTTTTTTATAACCACGATCTCCGGGCCAGCTCAAGTGCACCGCCACTACTCCTCGGACCAAATCTGTTTTTTGATAATCAGGGTATCCAGGCCAGCGTGGACACACTATGATTAATCTCTGAACCAATTTATTATTATTTTTTATTTTTTTTCCTTATACTTTTTTTTGTTCACTAATCTTCATACCAATAATAATGATAATTTTAGTGATTATTTTTTTATAAAAATCTTTTGATTTTTTTTAAAGATTTTCCTGAAATTTTAATTTATATCGGTGATCATTTTAAAAGTAATATTACTCTATTTTTCCCTTTATTCGTTTTTTTCTGTTTTTTATTTGTTCTTTAGATTATATGATTTTATTATTTATGCAATAATAATGATAATTTTAGTTATTGTTTTTTTATAAAAATCTTTTTTTTTCATGGAAATTTAATTATTTTAATTGTTTTGGAAGTAATGTTAGTAATAATTTTAGTTTTAATAACAATAATAATGGCAATAACGTCAGGATAAATTTTCAATCTATGTTTTTGTCTTTTTGTTGATAGGAAATTAATAACTTATTATTTTTATTTGATTATTGTATGTATTTTCACAATTTATATTTTATTTTTGTTTGATTTAAATTGAATTATAAAATGAATTAATTTTAATACAGTGAACTTAATAATTAAGATATCCAAGTTTTCTTGTTTTTTAATGATGATGATAAATTTATGCTGGTTATTTCGTTTGAAACTATTAAACAGATAAATTTATATCGATTTTAAATTCATATATTTTATAAAAAAAACTTGCACTTGACATGAATTCTGCACAGATTTATTATTTTAACTAAATTTATATTATAATAAAAAAATATACATAATTAATATTTTTTCAACTCGGTGAAAGCGGGGCATTGTTTAGTACACTTGAAAGTTTGTCGATTTTACGCGTGGTTTGTGGTCGGGACTTGTCTACAGGACGATACCCGAAGCAATGTCAGCTAGTGCAATCATCTCTGCCACTTTTGACTGGAGAAGGTTCTGAGACCACTAATTGGTTGGCAGGACATTGCAGCGGGTACCGGTTTGTGTTTTCCATGAAAAAGCGAGGAAGCAATAATATGGTGAGCTGTGCTCGTAAGTTTCACACACTCCACTATTCATAACTCCTGAGAGTGAAACGACACCAAAATAACTAATAATTTTGATATGCTAATATCAAGATTATTGTTTTGACACGTTATTTATATAAAAATATCATACATCGTTTTAGTCAATTTATATTTATATTTTAGGACGTTCCCTGTCTATAAAAAGAAAATAAACGGGATTTTTTTACGGGAGGACTGCAGGTAATCACTAAATACAGTTGCAAATGCTTAATGGAGAATCTTATTATTCAAAAATATTTATTTACTACTCAATGGAGAGAGCTTTATTATATAAAGAAAACATTTTTTTTACTCTATTTTGTTTTTAAATTATTGCAACAGGCTTTCCGATTGACAGTGCAATAATCATGATGGGAAATCACTGTAGCTATCTTCCCATAAAGTTTAAAAGACCTCTTCACTGTTTAGCTTCGGTGCCTTTCTGTCACCTACCCCACCTGGTTCATCTTTAAAGCTACACAGAGACTACAAGTAAATGTTAGAGAAAAAGTTAGTCACGCAGAAAAAAAGAAGAAGTTGACTAAAAGGTCTCGGGAGATAATACAAAACATATTAAAACTTTTTATTTTTTATTTTAAATGATTATATTTTGGTGTTCTTGGATCAATTTAATGTGCTGATATCAAAAATAATTTTTAAAAATAAAAAAATATCATTTTAATGTATTTTATCACAAAAAATATTTTTATAATGAGACCCCAAAAGGTCTTAAAAGATAATACAAAACATATTAATAAGAAAAAAAATAACTCTAAGTGTCTCTAGCGTTGCTACTTGTATCCATGATCTTGTGCCGTTACATAATTAGAGGGTGTTTGGTAATATGATTTAAAAATAATTTAGTCTTTATTTTAAAAATCTAGAGCAATTATATTTTTTTTTATCTTGCTGGCTTTGTAATTTTGTGTCTATTTGACGCAGCATTTTAAAAGTATTTTTGAAAAAAAATTATATATATATTTTTTTTTTAGTTTTTGTTTTAAATTTATTTTTAATTTTTTAGATTATTATGTACTTATGTTTAAAATAATTTTTAAAAAATAAAAAAAATAATTTAATTAATTTTTAAATAAAAAAGTTTAAAAATAATTTTAATGACATTTCCCATAAATTTTTAAACAAAAATTGTTTAAGAAAGCTTTAAAAAAATATAAAAATAAAGAGAAAAAAGGAAGAGAGTTGTCCCTTGGCAATGCGTGTTATGCATGTGAGGACTGTATTTTTAGACTAACAAACAAATGAAAGGGACAATAGAAATGTGATTCACGTGTACAGGCCACAGACATCATGATTAAGCTTAACCATGAAAATTACTATGAACACCCTCTTCAACCCATATAATTACATGCATGGTATTACTCGAAATGATGACGTAGTGTTTCGATCCACTATTTATTCTCTACTAGTCAATGCCCCACGACTTCGTCGCGGGAGACACCATATTTTTTCTCAATATAAAAAATATTAATTGTGTATATATTTTTTGTTATAATATAAATTTAATCAAAATAATAAATCTGTGAAGAATTCCTGTTAAATGCAAATTTTCTATAAAATATATGGATTTTAAATTGATATAAATTTATCTATTTAATAGGTTTTAATGTAATAACCATCATAAAATTATCATAATCATTGAAAAATAGAAGATTCAGATATTTGAATTATTGAATTCATTGTATTAAGATTAATTCATTTTATAATTCAATTTAAATCACATTTAAAATATAAATTATGAAAAGACATCTAATAATTAAATAACAAATCAGTAGTTAATTTTCTATGCACAAAAAGACAAAAACATAAATTGAAAATTCATCCCTGCGTTACCGTCATTTTCATTACTATAACAATTAAAATTATTATAATCATTAGTTACCACTCAATTAAAATCATTATATTACACTGAATAATAATTAAAAAATAATTAAAATTATCATTATTATTGAGCAAAAAATAAAATCACAAAATTATATGATCCGAAAAACAGATAAAATAACAGAAAACACAAAAAAAGAAAAGAATAAAGGGAAACATGAAATAAATATTATCCAAATATTGTATTTTTTATGTTTTATTTTAATGTTTTTAGAATAATTTTGAAAAAAATTCACATTTCCAAGCAAAACGCAGAGAATGGGACTCGGACCCTCCCTCCCCCTTTCATAATCCTTATTTTATCTCACGCCTTAACCATCCCGGCTATCCAACATCCCTGACATTGTTTACACTATTTTATATTAATACGTTTTATTGTTTGGTTTGCACAAAATATGTGTAGCATGGGATTCGAACCCGAGGCCCTATGACTGCCTTTATTTCGCATCTTGGACCAATTCGACTACATCAACACCTTAGTCATCGTTCATGATAGAATATATAAATACTAATATTTACTGTGGATTACAACAGTAAAACCGGGACGCCTTTTATATTTTAGTTAATATTTCATCAATACTATACTTGATTTATTTAATTATTTTATGTTTTGAACGGCTTAAATATTTTAAATTAAACTAATATTTCTATAGATATTATAAATATTTATAGTGTGAGTTTATAATAGGCTTTCTGATTGATAGTGTGACAATATATAATTAAAGTTAATATAATTAGCTGAGACACTAATTGATATAGTATTACATTAAAATTAATATAATTATTTATAAAAATAAGGGACCGAGTTGAATTGTTCTGGTAAAGAAAAGACTTCTCTTTGTCATTATAATTTTTAATCATGCAATATTTATGGAACAAGTTCATTAATAAGTAATATTTCTAAGAAACCCTCTAAAATTCAGCCACACAATATGTCGGTGCCGACACAACCTGCCTCCCTTGGTTTAATCTCTTGTTAAGGTTCACCCCACGAAGTAAACAAGCTCACCCCTTCATGTTCTAATTTTTCCAGTTACATTAAAATAGCTTGTGTCATAAACCAAAATCTGACCATCTTGAATTTCGTAATATTTCAACATCATTTTTCATGTTTGAATTAGCAGTTGCTGTAAATTTATCATTTCCCATCCTGGATCCATAAATTACATGAACGGGAGTGTTAGAGATTGACAAGTGTAAAATTCGGTAATGCGATACAATATATTTTAAATTACTATAATTAAAAAATAAATCAATGAGGCACGTTGGAGATACCCATCATCATCATGTGCAAGTAAAAAACAAGAGAGAGACAAAAAATTAAAATTATAAAATAATATTTTAATATATTTATAAATAAAAAAACACTTTCAAAAATAATATTAATCATCCTATCTAACATACACACAGAGCAGAGGAGCTAAAAGAAGCAGGTTTACTTGAAAATAAAAGACAAACAGAGCACCTAAGAAAAAACAAACCGATAACAGAGGCAAAGGAAAGAAAGAGACGGGATGAAATCATGCCTCGACAGCATCCTTTCACATTATTAGAGAAAAATATAAATAAATCTTATTTAAAAGTTTAAATTTTTGTTTAAATTTTACCATTGTTTTTCTATTTGATAAAAATTAAACATAAAATAGTACGAGTTTCAAGTTCAAAGGACTTTCACTTAAAAAATATGTTATACAATAATATAAATTATATTTTAAAACCTCACTTAACAACTTAATTTTTAGATTAGATAATTACTTAATATTTACACTATCTAATCCTGTATACGAGAAGTTGTTTTCTATTAATTTCAATTAAAGAGAAAGACGGTGTAACATCAGCTCAAAAACTGAGTCCCCACATTTCATTTTGAAAAATCGATTGATTTCTTGCTTAAACATATATTTTCTCTCTTTATCCTTCGCTTCTGCTCTGTAGCCAATCTCTTTTCACTTCTAATAGCTCTAGAAAGTCAAACTTGATTCAACAATATTTTGTTTTCAAGTGAAAAAGTATTAAGGTTGTGTTTCACCAATATTTTAAAGTGAAAAAGAATATATATATATATATATATATAATAAAAACATGTTTTGTTAAAAGAAAAAAAAAGAATACAAATATAATATTACAATAAATTTTTAAGATTTTAAAACATAAAACACGTCAAAACACACGAGTATCTACCTGTAATATACTCCTCTCTTTTATGTAAGAGAATAATTAAACGCAATTTAAAATAGTCGTTGCTCTCTAAGATTTACTTGCCTGAAGTAAAATGAAATTGTGCGAACATGAATTAACCAGAAGAGACATTGAAAAGACATGGAAGAACAAAGAACCCTAAAAAAAAGGAAATCACCACTAGTGAGTTACTGCCCATTTAGATTTGAATCTACCTTTACTCTATCTATAATAGAACCCGAAGATGAAATCTTCGTCAATCACACTATTATCCATGTGAACTTAGTATACATGTGAACGTTGTCCCCATTTCAACTTCTTGGTGGCCCCCTGCTACTATATGGTTTCCGACGACGATATTTATTTACCAGTCAATGGAGAACTTTATTATATATAAAAAAAACATTTTTTATCTTTAAATTATTGCAGTAGGTTTTCCGATTGATAGTGTGACAATATATAATTAAAGTTATATAGTATTACATTAAAATTAATATAATTATTTATAAAAGTAAGGGATCGAGTTGAATTGTTGAGGTAAAGACAAGACTTCTCTTTGTCATTATAAATTTTTAATCATGCAATATTTATGGAACAAGGTCATTAATAAGTAATATTTCATGAGCTTACATATCAATAAGTCAAAAAAGTTAAACTCTAAGTATCTCTTGCGTTGCTACTTGTATCCATGATCTTGTACCGTCACATAAGGAGATGTTTGTTAATATGTTTCAAAAATATTTCTGAAAAATTTTAAAATTATTATTTTTTGGTATTTTTATGTTATTTTATGTGTTGATGTCAAAAATAATTTTTTAAAAATAATGAAAATATTATTTTGATGCATTTCTGAATGAAAAATATTTTTAAAAGCAATATTAACCATACTTTCAAATAAATACTTAATGATTTGTCATTGGATATTTGATTGTCATGAAACTAACTATATTTGCATGTGGTTTGTGTTAAAGTGTAAATGAATGTATATTATAGAATAATGAAAGTGTATTCTAGAATATACATGATAGTAGTATATAGTATTTGAAATGTGTATATAAAGATGTTAAACATGTGCATAAATATTGCAACGGAAAATGTTTCATTATTATTATCCATAAAGATTGTGTTGGAAAATTTTTGTTTATAATTTTCAATAGAAACAACGATAAAATATATGTTTTTATTAACAATTTCATCGGCATTGCTAACTTGTCAAACAACGATAAAACATAAAGGATGAGAGAAGCGTTGATCTTGGTGGAGGTAGAGCATTAGAAACTGTTCCACTAGTATCTGCAAGACCTAGTAGACTTCGAACACCTCCATAACTTAATCACTGGATTAGAGACACCAAATCACTGGATTAGATACACCAAAATCATCAGAACTTTTAGTATTCAGAAACATTTTACAGGACATCAATGACTATTTCTAAACATGATGCACATGATATATATTATGTCTCATCCATATCATGATGATCTCCAATATAAAAATCAGACTTAAGACTCAAGCAATAAAAAATAGGAATCACAAGAGTTCAGGAAAAACTCACAAACAGTATGCTAGCCAAAGAAAGGTATGGCTGGGCAGCCAGTTTTGAAACACAAACTGCGAGGACACCATTAGACATTTCCTTTTCTTCTGTATAAAACTTCTTATAAATCTCAACACCTGGCTTGCCATCAAATCATAACTGTTATACAATTCAGACCTTATAAATTAAAGAATGCAATTGCAGGTAACATTCAACGCTCTCATTTCAAACAACGCAACGAATTTAAGAGACTACTTGGAGCAAAGAGTGTATTGTAAGGATTCTTCCAGAAATGAAAACCAGAACACTTCAGAAGTTTATAATCCAATTATGCACGAATAAAAGAAACCATACCCCTTATACCTAGCAAGTTAAATAAATTCTTGTAGTTTAATTAACTCCCAGCATTACTTGTACATACGAGGTGTGACAACTTAATTCTAGCAACTCATCCTTGCCATGCCTCAACTAAGAACATCAATTTGACAGCAAATTCTAAATATCACACAAAACTAGTTTTTACCTTCTTCAACAGTTTTAACTCCAGGAAGGACTTTCTCGAGACTCTCAGCTTGCAACATTTTCGAAAATCATAGAGGTCCAAATAAATTGTATGGATATCACATTGATAAGTTTACAGAGGCACATAAATTGATGATGTTATTAGAGTTTATGAGTCAATAGATTCTTATGAATTCCATGCCAAGGATCAAGAAAAGGAATGTCTTTTGTATGTAACGAAGAAAGGTAGTTGGTTTTCAAGTAGAATGAAAAAAAAAAACAAAACAGGAAATATGGACTGAAGTAGAGTTAGGGTTTGTTTAGAGGGAGAGGAGAGGAGTACAGTGAATACCGCGTAGACGACAATGTCCAGGAGGCCGAGGTTGATGAGTAAACAGGGGATCCAGAACATCAAATTCAATATCATTTTTGCTTCCTTCTTTCCGCGCTTTTTAGTGAGCGAGTGGTTAAGAAAATTCAAAAAACAGGAACTTATTTTTTTGGATGCGACCAAATTCTATTTTTGTAAAGTCCACTTTGTAACCCCGGCTATTCCAGTCATGTACTAATTTGAACTCAAAATTTACTGTGCAGAGCACAGATTATTTGCCATCACACCACCATCATTAGGGACAATCATGTAAAAACTGTTAGATCATGCATTGATTCTTCAGCTTTATATATTTAACCAGAAGAAGAGAGCTTTGAGAGGAAAGGACACCACACAGGGTACAAGAACAAAATCAATTCCAGGAAAATAAAACAAGAATTTAACTTCTAAGGAAATACATTTAGATCTCCACAAGCTTTGAACTGCAATTAAAACAGTTATTGCGTAGGATTAATAAAACTAGGCAAGATTTAATCCTAGAATGCCGATTTCAGGGAAGTTATTGTCTGTATCAGAGTAAGGATTAGAAGAAAAGCTGCAGCAAGAGTTCCCGTACCTCTCCAAAGATTGCTGAAATATACAAGTTTCAAGGTTGCCTTTCTACGGTTCCAGGGGTTATCACAGTAGTCATTCAACTCTCGACAGATATCACTATAATAAGAGATTGTTCATCAACTGTCACCTAGCCAGTTGATAATAATTCCCTCTTCAGCTAGCAAAGCCACGTCTTCTGCCTTGTCAATAAGATGGTCCATAAACTTGAAGTAGTTGCATATGTAATAAGCTCCATCCGGTTTGGAGCAGTACTCCTCCCAGGCCATGACATTTCGTACTACACGTTCCAAGGAATCATCAACTTTCAAGATTGGTATTTTCAACACCCCTTTCTCAAAACGAACGTTGAACAAACACTTGTCTTCGGTTTTCTTAAACTTCACACCTGCTTTGCGAAGCATGGCAGCGTTATATTTCAGCTTGATAGGATCAGGGCGATTCTCTCGCTGGAGGGCTCCTTTCGACATAGATTTCATTAGTAAATCAGTGAAGTGCTTTACTTCATCGGCGGTACATATGGATTCTGGCCCTTGTGCAAGTGGGTACTTTCCAAAATGACGGGTGGCAAGATCGAGGAAAGGAGTTTTATTTTCATCTTGGCCAGGGTGATAAAACTCGCTATATATCAAGTCTAGAAAGCAGAAAGGTAGTTGGTTTTCAAGTAGCATCAAGTCTTCTTCTATGCAAAATCTCATTCTGGTATCAATATTTTTAGGAAAGCCAGCAGCACATGATTCCTTCAAAAACTCAATGATGAAGACAGTATCCGCCACGATAATCTCTACAAGATGTTCTTTATCGATATTGTAGAAGCTCTCTGAATAGCAGCGTAGGACACTCTCTTCTTCTTTCTGAACTCTTCTTAGAAAATCCAGAATTTTCTTCGCATCCATCCCATTCGTTTTAATGAACTCTCCTAGATATCTTTCTTTCAGCGTTTTCATGGCCCACAGTCTTTCACTATCTCGGTGAAAAGGACCTATTGAAATCAGTTGTGGAGTGTAGGCTTCTGGATTACTGTCTCGAAGTGAGTTGGGAACCCTGTAGATACAGCATTCAGCAGCCCGGTCCTTAGGAGGAGGCGAGTCCTTTAATCCTTCCAGGTATCGCCCAAGATATTGAATTTCCCATTTTTCTCCATTAAGGTCCCAAAACATTTCCATATTTGCCTTTTTAGTATCCTCATCAATATTCGATGCACTTGCATTTTCAACATCATTTTTCATGCTTGAAGCAGTTGCTGTAAAATTATCATTTTCCATCCTGGATCCATAAATTACATGATTGGGAGTGTTAGAGAGTGGCAAGTTTAAAATTCGGGTAATGAGATACAATATATTTTAAATTAATATAATTAAAAAATAAATCAATGATGGACGTTGGAGACACCCAACATCATGTGCAAGAAAAAAATAAGAGAGCAAATTAACAACGACAAACAAAGTGGGCACGCATCCCGATGAGGCTGCAAGACTTTTGTTTTATAATAGTCAAGGAGGTGATAAATCATAAAATAAACCTCGTGCCAGAATAAGAAAAACTAGCATTAGGGGTTACAAGCTAACAGATATACAGATCAGAGGAGGTAAAAACTTTTCGGTGATGATTTAAAAATTTAAATTATTAAGTGAAATTTTATAATATGATTTATATTATTTTTTAAGATATTTTTTTTAAATGAAATTTTTTTGAGTTTGAAACTTGTACATACCTATACTATCTTGTGCTTGATTTCTATCCAATAAAATAAAAATGATGAGATTTGAAATCTTGAGTACTAGGTCAACAATGCTTTGAAACCATGTTCAAAATTTATCTTATCTAAAAATTTAAATTATTAAATGAAACCTTAGAATATAATCTATATTGTTTTCTAAAATGACTTGATTTCTTGCTTAAACATATATTTTCTCTCTTTATCCTTCTCTTCTGCTCTAGCCCATTCTCTTTTCACCTCTGATAGTCTTAGAAAGTCAAACTTGACTCATCAATACTTTGTTTTCTATATAAAAAATTATAATAATGATAAGTGAAAATTATACAAAATGTAAAAACAAATGACCCCTCTCATATATAGAATAAAAATCAACTTAAAAACAATTTCTTGCAAATGTGCGTGTACAAATTGAAATGAAATGAGGGAAGATGATTATTTACAAATTTATAGCATATATAAGAAGTTAAGAGATAATTATTATAAGCAGTTTCATCCAGTAATTAATTGGAAACCCAAACTATAAGCCAAGAAAGCCTGAGCATGAAGCAAACTTTGAACAGACAACTATATATATATATATATATATATATATATATATATATATATCTTTTCCTGACCTTGGAGAGATCGATGATCATAAGACTATATCTGTATATTTGGTGCCGAGCAGCAGACTGTTCTGTAGATGCAAGATTCAAACCCACCTCCTTTGAGGAAAAGCATCTGCAAGTTGTCATACCACAAATAAACGAGTTTTCTAAGAATGTTGTCTTATAGTCTATCTCTTGCGGTCATTTCATTTGAGAATCTGCTCTTTTGAAAAATTGGGTTCACAGAGCCATAGTTGATTTAAACGTAACCAACACTTTTTTTTCTTTTTCTTTTTCTTTTTCTTTTTCTTTTAAACGACAACATTCTCTCAATTATCATGATTCTTGAAATCAACGACTAGAAAGAGTTTAATTATAGCTATTCATATGGATGGTTATAATGAAATTATTCTATATTTTATAAAGAAATTATATTTATGGGATTTTTATGCCTCGAATTATTGTTCATAAATGTTACAGGTCAATGTTCTCTTAATAATAAATATTTTTTAGAATTCCTTGAGACTGATACATATTATATTCTTTTTTTTTTATGAAAGAAAGTAGTTTATCTCATAACTTGGGGTATAAGGGATATTTAAGACTAATATTGTTCATAAATATTACAGGTCAATGTTCTCTTAATAATAAATATTTTTTAGAATTCCTTGAGACTGATACATATTATATTCTTTTTTTTTTATGAAAGAAAGTAGTTTATCTCATAACTTGGGGTATAAGGGATATTTAAGATTAATATGTAGATGTTTGTAAAATGATATGTACATTAAACTAACTCAAATAAAAATTTTATATGGAGATGTCACTTCTGTCTATGGATAGACTCGTGTGAGGGTCGTGTAAAAGATCCTTAGACTTAATATCAATAAGTTTATCTTATATAGAAAATGATATGTTTTGATTATTTTACACGTTATCTTGGTAAAAATAATAAATAGACTGACATTTGATATAATATAAATTATATGAAGGTATTTAAGTGATAAAGAGAATATTCATAATCCTAGATGAATTATGAAAGGTGTTTCATATGTACTCAAATAGTGTTGGTTGTTAAATCCTCACACAAGATGTTGTTGTCTTAAAAGAAAATATGTGAGATCTAATTTTAGAAGCACCAATTGAAGGTCTAGTTGAAAATATGTGAGATCTAATTTTTGAAACACAGACTGCGAGGACACCATTAGACATTTCCTTTTCTTCTGTATAAAACTTCCTATAAATCTCGACACCTGGCTTGCCATCAAATCATAACTGTTATACAATTCATACCTTATAAATTAAAGAATGCAATTGCAGGTAACATTCAACGCTCTCATTTCAAACAATGCAAAGAGTTTAAGAGACTACTTGGAGCAAAGAGTGTAATGAACGACATAAACAACAAACAGTCTAAAAATAAATTAAAAGCCAAAAACATGGAAACACCCCATATCAAAGAAGCAAAAATAATACCCTTCAAGAGTGAAAAGTAAGGTTCTTGAACATGAATTTCACAAGATATGTTGCTACCCAAATTTTGACCCACTTATTTTCATGTTTCGGAAAATAATAAAAAAAAAAATCAAAAAAATAAAAAAAAAATACAAAAATCCCAAAAAATCTTGTTACAGGGGAAAATTGAATAAATTGAGAATTTAACAGTCAATGCAGGTCAAAATCGCGTCAATTAGAAATGAAGGATCAAATTGAAAGAAGCGCACAAGTTAAGGGCTGACTTGGAATTTTTGTCTTTTAAAACTTCTATAAATAGAAGGCATGACTACAAGAATTGGGGACCAAAAAAATACATTCCTTCAAGAAAACCCTAAAATTCAAAAAACCCCTAAACCCATTTTGTTTTCTCTCCAGTGGAAGCTGCAGTGCCATGACCTTTAGGTGCAGCTGCAGACCAGCTCCACTTGATTTATTTATTTTTCATCTTTCCCCTCTCAGTCTCTTCTCCGATCAAGCAGCCCCTTTCCGTTTTTATTTTTCATCCATTTTTCTTCCCTTACCTCTGTCACGCTCTTCTCCGACCAGCTCCCTTCTCCCACAACATTTTTCCCCAAATTTCCTTCACTTTCTCTCCGGACCAGTCCCTCCATTCAGTCCCCACTTCCATTTTCCTCGGCCTCGACCACCATGACCCTTCCTCTGCACCTCGGCACTAAGCCCTCCCTCTCTTTCCTCGCTCCTTGCTCTTCCATGTCCAGCGTCCCTTCACAAATCGGCCGACCTTTTATTGTCTTCCCTCGGCTAGAACCACAACGATCGTTGATTGCCGGATGACCGACGACGACCTCTGCCACAACAACCATTAACAAGCCCAACAACCACCATGTGAAGGAAGCCCCAAATCATTAGAAGTCGGGACAAACCGAGAAGAAGAGAAGCCCGAGACCAAGGAGCATCGTCGACCCCTCCCCACCGTGGATAGTGTTTGTTGTCGTTTGAAGAAGAAGAAACCGAGAACAGAGCCCTAATCTGAAGGTAAGAACCAAGTGATTTTGAGGCTCGTTGCTTGGGTGTATTTCATTTTATTTTGCAGGTCATCTGGAAGCTCTTTCGATCGGCAAGGAAAGCGAGAAGATGAAGAGGAAAGCAGAGAAGAAGAAGAATCTGTAATTTTGGGGAAGAAGCCGAGAACGGATGCAAAATCGGCGAAATCGATTTTGTTGTTGCGTTTGTGTTGCTTTGGTTGTGTTTGCAGGTCTCCTCGAGCCCCATCACCGGCGAGAGGTTGAAGAGAAGAAGCAAGTTCGCTGGCCCTGTTCCTCCCGGTCACCGGCGGCAGCATGTGGTTCCACGCGCCGCCTGATGACGGTGGCGCGTGGATAGACAGCGCCACCACCACGCCTCCTCTGCTGCTACCACTTGTTCATGCATATGGAACTGTTCCCAAGTGCTTTTTTTATTTTTCTTAGTGTTTGTGTTTTTATTTGAACTTTTGTTGTACGTTAATTGTTATTTATGAAATGTAATGAAAAATAAATGAAAAGGACAATGTGTGTGTGAGTTGTATTTTATTGTTAAAATATGATGAAAAAAGAATGAAAAAGAGATTGTGTGTGTGTGTGTATTTAT
Organism: Salix exigua; assembly: GCA_032356905.1. Taxonomy (NCBI): domain Eukaryota; kingdom Viridiplantae; phylum Streptophyta; class Magnoliopsida; order Malpighiales; family Salicaceae; genus Salix; species Salix exigua. Next base: position 1,039,029 of record CM063594.1, on the reverse strand, counting down.
TTATCTCTTATGTTGTTTTTTTTAAGGAAAAAGAATATAAAATAAAATAAAAAATGTGTTTTCTTTGTAAAAATCCAAAACCAATATTTCAAAAGTATAAAATTCTTTTTTTAGAATTTATTATTCACACCTAATATTCGGATAAATAAATCTTAAAGGTTTTAAATCCAAAATATTCGGAGAAATGGTATGCTATTATTCACTTTTCGGGGTTTGGATAAATAAATCTTATCCAAAATATTCGGCGGGAATAGTATGCTATTATTTACTTTTCGGTGTTTGGACAAATAAATTCTAAAGATTTTACCCAAAATATTCAACTGTAATGATAATAATAATCAATAAATTTTATTGGATTTTTAAGCGATGATCGATTTCTTTTTCATTTGTAACATTTTTTTATATACTGAGACTTATTGAAACATTTTAAATCACATCTAAGCAGACAATACAGACTTGCCTCGGGTAAGGCGTATTAGGGGTGCTAATACTTCCCTTTACGCAACCAGTCCCTTACCTTTGAATCTCTGAAGCAGACCAGTACAAATTGGGTGTTCCTAGCGACCCTCAACAGCAAGGTGGCGACTCCTCATCAAAACTCCACATTGCGAGAGCCAGGATCCCTCCCGGGACGCCGCGCGGGGACGTGCGACAGAATGGCGACTCCACTGGGGACGGTATTTTTTCTGAAAAATATTGGACTAAGCTTTGAATATTTTGATGTGATTTATTTGTTTCAATCTGTTTGAATTTTAGGTGTTTATTTTTTGCAAGTCTTTTGCATTTTAATTTGTGCATATGTATATATGTATGTTCATGCGTTGTTAATTTATTTCAATTATATCATTGTAGTTTGCAACTTTAAGTTACGTGGGGGACTAGCAGCTTACCTATGACTTGAGTCAAGGTTGAAGTTTGTGTAAACCCCAACTCTTCGCTGAGAGCTTAGATGGTAGTGGTTGGTATACGTACCATCCCATTATCTGCTAAGACCCCATATTGCCTTTACGAAGGTGATCACTGGGACAGCAAGAGACCTTGTTTAGAGCCAAAAGTAGCAAACTCACGCTGAGAGCTTAGATGGTAGTGATTGGTATACGTATCATCCCATTATCTGTTAAGACCCCATATTGTCTTTACGAAGGTGATCACTGGGACAGCAAGAGACCCTGTTTATAGCTAAAAGTTGCATACTCATGATTTGTTGTGTAAACCCCAACTCTTCGCTGAGAGCTTAGACGGTAGTGATTGGTATACGTACCATCCCATTATCTGTTAAGACCCTATATTGCCTTTACGAAGGTGATCACTGGGCAGCAAGAGACCTTGTTTAGAGTCCAATGTAGCAAACTCATCCTTTGTTGTGTAAAGATTAGAACCAATAATTAGGGTGTGTGTTACCTTCATTCTGTTTTGCATTAAGGCAAACTCTTCCCGAAGCAATTTAAATTCAATAAGTGACACAATAATCATCGCTTAGAAAATTTGCATTGTTGGGTTTAAGCAGAAATACAGTTTTTGTGTATCATACAATTGCTAAAAGCATGTGTCCCTTCTCATAGGATGAGTTTGTCAAAAAAATAAAAATAAAAAAAAATTTGCATATGCATTTTTACATGCATTCCTAAGGTTTTTGGTGTATCGTACAGTTGTCACAAGCATGTGTCCCTCTCCGAAGGGCGAGTTCGTCAAAAAAAAAAAAAATTGCATATGCATAGTTTGGTGTATCATACAATTGTTAAACACATGTGTCACTTCTCAAAGGATGAGTTTGTCAAAAAAATAAAAAAAAATTTGCATATGCATTTTTACATGCATTCCTAAGGTTTTTGGTGTATCGTACAGTTGTCACAAGCATGTGTCCCTCTCCGAAGGGCGAGTTCGTCAAAAAAAAAAAAAATTGCATATGCATTTTTATATGCATTCCCATAGTTTGGTGCATCATACAATTGTTAAACGCATGTGTCACTTCTCCAAGGACGAGTTTGTCAAAAAAAAAAAAAAAGTAAAAAAAAAAATTGCATATGCATTTTTATATGCATTCTTAAGGTTTTTGTGTATCGTACAGTTGTCACAAGCATGTGTCACTCTTTGAAAGAAGATTTCGTCAAAAAAAAAAAAAAAAAATTTTGCATATGCATTGTTATATGCATTCCCATAGTTTTTGTATATCATAGACGAGTTTGTAAAATTTTTTGCATATGCATTTTAACATGCATTCCCATAGTTTTTGTATATCATGTAATTGTTACAATCAAGTTCATATGCTTTTCAAGATGCATTCTCACAAGTTTTTGTTTATCATGTAATTTTTATGATCACATGTCATTCCTTGAAGAAGTAAAAAAAAAAAAAGCAAAAAAAAAAAAAAAGAAGTCATCATGCATATACATTTCTGCTCGCCTTCCCATTGTTTTTGTTTAACATGTAATTTTTATGATCACGTGTCATTCCTCGAAAGAGTAAAAAAGGTCAGCATGCATATACATTTCTGCACGCATTCCCATTGTTTTTGCTTATCATGCAATTATTACGATCGCGCGTCCTTCCTCGAGGGTCGAGCCCGTAAAAAAAATGCATATACATCTCAACATGCATTCTCATATTTTTGTTTAGCATGCAGTCATTACAACCACGTGTCGCTCTTTAAAGGGCAAGTTGGTCAAAAAAAAAAAAATTCATGCATGTACATTTCAACATGTATTCTCACAGTTTTTGTTTAGCATACAGTCGTTACAATCACGTGTCGCTCTTTAAAGGGCAAGATTGTCAAAAAAAAAAACATGCATATGCATTTCAACATGCATTTCTATAGTTTTGAAATAGGGGTCCCTCAATTTGTCATCCTCCGAAGAGTCAAGAGTCATTGGACATTTGACATTGCTGAGAAGAACCGGTTTCGATACAAAGTCATCATTCATGTTTCTTCCGCAAGCACACAACAAAGTTCTCTGCTCTCTAGTGAAATCGAGTGCGTCATATGCCCAGATATTATTCGAAGAGTGTTAGTGCAATCATCAATGGGGATTGTGGAAATTCATGTTTTCTTTTGAAGGAGTGCGAGTAGTCCATTTTCAGAAAGCAAGCATCAGTGAAAGAAGTTGTCTGCCTGTTTAAAGTATCAAATTGATTTCTCTCCGGATTAGATGGAGTTATTGCGGCACTGTCAAATCAGAAAGTTTTATGACGCCATGCACAAAAGACCATGCCATTTTGAGCACAATTTTGCTTGTTAAAGCAAAGATGAATATCTTCAGAGAAGACATAACATGATACTGTTGAATTTGATCCGGTGTCTGAGAAGTAAGTATGTGCACTGCAAGTTTACATTGCTCGAAGAAGCGAATTTTCGGCCAGAAGAGTCTTTTTGTCGTATGATAATTTTTATGATTTATGCATTGTGGTGTGTGGTGTTTTGACAAGAGTGCTTCCGAGCTTGAATCACTTTTTATGACCAATGAGGAGCGAGGTAAAAAATCAGTGACATAATCCAGATGAGAGAGATGAACAGTTGCAAGGATATCAGTGATCAAGTGTGAAAGTTAACCAGCAAAAGGCAAGTCAAGTTTTGTGGGGAATGTTATCGTCAGCAGTGTCAGCAATAAATCATCGCGAGCATAAGCGAGATCAATGAGCAGTGGCAATACAGAAATGTTTGTTTGGAAAGCCTCGGAAAAGTGTCGCATTGTCAGTGACTTTCTCATGGGATTTCATCTGTTATCACTTTGTTTTGGGGTTAAATCATCATTTTCATTGAAGTATGTGTTTTCCTTGTCTTTTTGTTGTTTTGAAATCAAGAGATGTTTGACATTCTTATTTTGGACAAAATATTTTGATCAAACTCCAACATGCAAAATTTGAAGTTTTCATTTTTGAAAGTATTTTGATTGCAAAATTGACCCAACTGTTATTAAAAGACATGATGACCAATACCAGATGACCGAACAATTTTTGAGCCTATACACCGAGTTTTTGAACCTCATCATAGTACTAAGCTTTATTAGTATGCATATTGACATGTAATGGATTTGGTATTTATGGACCCGTGAATCATGACTCTTGCATGTCCAAATCATTACATTGGACGAGGTCAAAATTTATCAGTTAAAACCAATTTTGCTTGAAATGACAAAAGGCCATCTTTGTTTATTTCCTTCACTATTCTTGAAATATGTATCCCTTGTTAATCCCAATTTGAGCCTGATATTATATTTTTTGAAAAAACACCCGACATGGATCACACCCTCACACTGGGGGCAAGTACATTGGGGACAAATACAGTAGGGGACAATATAAGATATTTGTAGTTTGAGGATGCAGTGGCAACATGAGAATCAATAGAATGGAGGATGTTTAACGATGAAAACCGAACATTGGGAACAATCAAATTGAGATAGGACATGGCAAAAACCAAGAGTCAAATGGTAAGGACAAGTTCAAAAAAAAGAAAAGAAAAAAAGGAAAAAAAAGGGAAAATGAAAAAAAAAGAATATTGAACTATGCCATGTCCGTTAGTATTTGTGGTCAAACCTCATGTGGGAAGAAATGTTAATAAGATTTTTGAGTCTGCAAAATAAGTTGTCTATCAAAGGAAGATTGTGCAGAATTGTTTTGTTATACTATATTGAGTACAACAAGAGATGAAATAACATTAGATGACAAATGATGGTTCGAGTTTTAGAATCCCCTTTTAAGTTTGAAATTGTCAATGAAAGAAATGACATGGTTGTAGAGATTCTTAGAGCATTGTTTGATTGATAAAAATCATGTTAAGATTATTGATGTATTTTGATGTGGTCTCTTCTACTAAGACAACAAGAGCAAGGGAGTTAATGACTAGATGATGGTGATCCAAGATCTGTGAAACCCTTAAACACTTTTTGAGCATATGAATATCCTTTTCTTTTATAGCCATGAACCATAGCCTCATTACATGCTTGTAAAAGTCCTTCTTGATCGAGCGAGCAATTTTAACTGATAAGTGGCGCTCTGAAAATTTGTTAGAGTTTTTCCATAAGGGTTATAATTTCATGAAAAAGTTGCAAGTTGTTATGCATATTGATAAGGCAAGTACTGAAAGATGAGACAAATTTTTCAACTCAACCTCAAGTTTTTACTCAGCTCTAATTGTTTGAAAGCCACAAATTATCACTTCATCATGTACCATCAAAGGACATACCCTAAAATCTGAGATTAGAATTGAAACCCAAAAACCATAAAAAGACAATTTCAATCTCACAATGAGTCAATTACTGTTCGCAAAATACGAAATATTTTCAGGTCTGCATTTATTGAATATCGTGTGTTGGGTATTTGACCAAATGAATTTGATTTTGAACAAATGACATCTCTTTGATTTTATAGCAATGATTAGACTTGTGAGGCACATGATCTTTGAAATCAGTGACTTAATTCTAGAACAAGAAAGATTTAGAGAAAATATTGACCGGATTTGAAGAATCCTTGACATTGACAATTCTCGGTTATCATCGGAATGCTCATTAGTTAGAGGCCAGAATGTGGATCTTGATAGGAATGTAAATAATTTCATATCAGCTTGGGGGCAAAGAAGCATAAGCAGATGATTGATTTAGTGAAATTCATCGATGAGTACCAACGGATTCAACTCAGGGCAACATTGCTTAATAGAGAGTGATGGTTCGATAAGCTTCAACAGTGATTGAGAATAAGATTGCATTTGAAGGGCAACTTCAGATTTCGAAATATCATTTTACTCGCAAATTTGTTTGTCTCCAAAGATTTGTTGCATGGTTGCATTTTGATAAATGTTGAAAAGTATACATGTCGTAAAGGTTGATCATGAGATAATTGTTGTGAAGCTAGTCGACTCAAGGTTCGATTCATCTGCATGAATATGGGAGACGAAAAAACCTCTTTAATGACAATATCATATTTCTTTGCAAACAAAATGGATTTGTTTAGAAGAAATTGAGTCTAGGACGAAGAGTTTCAGATTGCATGGCCGGAACAGTTGCATCGACTCAAGGCGAGATTGATCGCATGAATGTGGGTGATAGTAGCATTACATCTCCTCTCACAAGCTAAGAGAAATTTATTGATGATAGCATGGAGCATGCGCCGATGAGTTTTGGATGCATTTATGGATGACTTGAAAATTCCATGAAGGTTGATGATGACATACTACAATAGAAACATGATTCAATTGATGAAGAAAATTGATTAACTGATCGAGAACCGAAGATGAGGTCGGCACTAGCAAGCTTTGCAATGATTGTTAGCAAACACACGCAAACCTAGGAGTTGTTATTGAGAGATTCCAAGAAAATTGATGATTTGTTACACTCCACGAGGAATCAAGCAACACAACACTTGGGGGCAATGTTAAACTTGATAAACACTGAGAGCAGAGATCATCACAGACACGCCAGAAGAAGCAATGCGCTTGAGACTTGATGAATGAATGACAACAAAGCTTTGGAGGTCGAGCAAAAACATTCTACGACAATGGAGCATCGGAAAAGGGGACCTATATTTCTTAGGTAAGTATACATGCATCACCATGCATTGCATTAGAAAAAGGGGACCTATATTTCCTAGGTAAGTATACATGCATTACCATGCATTGCATCCACATCTTCATCATCTTTCATCTGGGCAGGTCACCCATAATAATAAGACCCCATTTTTCGCCATCATCCAGCCGGGTAGGTCACCCAAAAAAAATTAGACCAATCTAGCCGGGTAGGTCACCTAGAAAAATGAGACCCTTCCATCTTCCATCCGGGTAGGTCACCGTAAAAATGAGACCCCTCCATCTTCCAGACGGGTAGGTCACCCCGAAAAATGAGACCCAATCTTCCATCCGGGTAGGTCCCCGAAAAATGAGACCCTTCCATCTTCCATCCGGGTAGGTCACCGTAAAAATGAGACCCCTCCATCTTCCAGTAGGGTAGGTCACCCAGAAAAATGACACACAATCTTCCATCCGGGTAGGTCACCCAGAAAAATGAGACCCTTCCATCTTCCATCCGGGTAGGTCACCCGTAAAAATGAGACCCCTCCATCTTCCAGTCGGGTAGGTCACCCAGAAAAATGAGACCCAATCTTCATTCCGGGTAGGTCACCCGTCAAAATGAGACCCCTTTCATTTTCCATCCGGTAGGTCACCCGTAAAATGAGACCCCTCCATCTTCCGATCGGGTAGGTCACCAGTAAAAATGAGACCCTTCCATCTTTCATCCAGGCGAGTCACCCGTCATAATCGGACCGGGTAAGTCATTCGTTACTATCGAGACTCTTTCAACTAGGGCGAGTCACCCGTCATAATCGGACCGGGTAAGTCATCCGTCACTATCGAGACTCTTCTAACTCAGGCGAGTCACCCGTCATAATCGGACCGGGTAAGTCATCCGTCACTATCGAGACTCTTCTAACTCCAGGCGAGTCACCCGTCATAATCGGACCGGGTAAGTCATCCGTCACTATCGAGACTCTCCTAACTCGGGCGGAGTCACCCGTCATAATCGGACCGGGTAAGTCATCCGTCACTATCGAGACTTTTCTAACTCCGGTGAGGTCACCCGTCATAATCGGATCCGGGTAAGTCATCCGTCACTATCGAGACTATTCTATCTAATTTCTTTTATTTGTGCGAGTCACCATTATAATGAGATCATCTCCACCATTTTAATTTAATTTATTTTATTTTTCTGTACAACGCTTACTATTTAAAGTCTTTTGCAAGACTTGATCGTAAGCATTGTAAAGAGGAGCATCTGTTGCTACCCAAATTTTGACCCACTTATTTTCATGTTTGGAAAATAATAAAAAATCAAAAAATCAAAAAAATACAAAAATCCCAAAAATCTTGTTACTGAGGAAAATTGAATAAATTGAGAATTTAACGATCAATGCGAGTCAAAATCGCGTCAATTAGAAATGAAGGATCAAATTGAAAGAAGCGCACAAGTTAAGGGTTGACTTGGAATTTTTGTCTTTTAAAACTTCTATAAATAGAAGACATGACTACAAGAATAAGGGACCAAAAAAATACATTCCTTCAAAAACCCTAAAATCCAAAAACCCTAAACCCATCTTGTTTTCTCTGCAGTGAGATTTGCAGCCTTGATCTTTAGGTGCATTGCGACCAGCTCCACTTGATTTATTTATTTTTCATCTTTCCCTCTCATTCTCTTCTCCGATCAAGCAGCCCCTTTTCCGTTTTTATTTTTCATCCATTTTTCTTCCCTTACCTCTGTCACGCTCTTCTCCGACCAGCTCCCTTCTCCCACAACATTTTTCCCAAATTTCCTTCACTTTCTCTCCGGACCAGTCCCTCCATTCGAGTCCCCACTTCCATTTTCCTCGGCCTCGACCGCCGCATGACCCTTCCTCTGCACCTCGGCCATGAAGCCCTCCCTCTCTTTCCTCGCTCCTTGCTCTTCCATGTCCAGCGTCCCTTCACAAATCGGCCGACCTTTTATTGTCTTCCCTCCAGTCGAACCACAACGATCGTTGATTGCCGGATGACCGACGACGACCTCTGCCACAACAACCATTAACAAGCCCAACAACCACCATGTGAAGGAAGCCCCCAAATCATTAGAAGTCGGGACAAACCGAGAAGAAGAGAAGCCCGAGACCCAAGGAGCATCGTCGACCCCTCCCCACCGTGGATAGTGTTTGTTGTCGTTTGAAGAAGAAGAAACCGAGAACAGAGCCCTAATCGAAGGTAAGAACCAAGTGATTTTTGAGGCTCGTTCGTTGGGTGTATTTCATTTTATTTTGCAGGTCATCTGGAAGCTCTTTCGCAGCAAGGAAAGCGAGAAGATGAAGAGGAAAACAGAGAAGAAGAAGAATCTGTAATTTTGGGGAAGAAGCCGAGAACGGATGCAAAATCGCGAAATCGATTTTGTTGTTGCGTTTGTGTTGCTTTGGTTGTGTTTGCAGGTCTCCCGAGCCCCATCACCGGCGAGAGGTTGAAGAGAAGAAGCAAGTTCGCTGCCCCTGTTCCTCCTCAGTCACCGGCGGCAGCGTGTGGTTCCACGCGCCGCTCGATGACGATGGCGCGTGGATAGACGCGCCACCACCACGCCTCCTCTGCTGCTACCACTTGTTCATGCATATGGAACTGTTCCCAAGTGCTTTTTTTTATTTTTTCTTAGTGTTTGTGTTTTTATTTGAACTTTTGTTGTACGTTAATTGTTATTTATGAAATGTAATGAAAAATAAATGAAAAGGACAATGTGTGTGTGAGTTGTATTTTATTGTTAAAATATGATGAAAAAAGAATGAAAAAGAGATTGTGTGTGTGTGTGTATTTATTTATCTCTTATGTTGTTTTGTTAAGGAAAAGAATATAAAATAAAATAAAAATGTGTTTTCTTTGTAAAAATCCAAAACCAATATTTCAAAAGTATAAAATTCTTTTTTAGAATTTATTATTCACACCTAATATTCGGACAAATAAATCTTAAAGGTTTAAACCCAAAATATTCGGAGAAATGATATACTATTATTCACTTTTCGGTGTTTGGATAAATAAATCTTATCCAAAATATTCGGCGGGAATAATATTCTATTATTTACTTTTCGGTGTTTGGACAAATAAATTCTAAAGATTTTACCCAAAATATTCGGCCGTAATGATAATAATAATCAATAAATTTTATTGGATTTTTAAGCAGTGATCGATTTCTTTTTTCATTTGTAACATTTTTTTTTTATATACAGACTTATTGAAACATTTTAAATCACATCTAAACAGACAATGCAGCTTGCCTCAGGTAAGGCGTATTAGGGGTGCTAATACCTTCCCTATACGCAACCAGTCCCTTACCTTTGAATCTCTGAAGCAGACCAGTACAAATTGGGTGTTCCTAGCGACCCTTAACAGCAAGGTGGCGACTCCTCATCAAAACTCCACATTGCGAGAGCCAGGATCCCTCCCGGGACGCCGCGCGGGGACGTGCGACAAGATATACCCTCCAAAACCTGATCAAGAGCAATAAAAACCTTTAATCACCAATCAATATTAATTAAAAATACTCAATAATCTAAATGAAATCTTACATTTATCAATTCAAGTCCCTTCTCTTTAATTAACTGATTCCAATTCTCCTCTTTCTGCTTCAAATCGCTATCTTTATCACTAAACACCATCTTCTCATAAGTTCTACATACAGCACCTGACTTTACATACTGATACAAAGCTGAAGCTAAACGTATATATAACGGATATAGAACAACCCCATTAAAAGAATCTGCAGTCCATTTGAGCATTTTAGCATAAAAATAAAATCTTTGAGTTGAAAAAAGAGAGTAAATTAACTTTTCTTATATGGTTTTTATTACCTGTTGGTGTGGAGTGACATGACCTGTCATTTGGATCTTCTTCGAGGAGTTTAACGCAGAAGTCTTTGGAGAGTCCTAGATTGAATTCTGGGGTTTGGTTAATGTGGGATTCAAGAGTGAATTTTAGCAGCTCCTCTATGCTCTCTCTCTGTTTCACCATTTTCGGTGTTCCTACTTGCCAATACTCTGTTCTGGCCATGACTTCTTTCTTTTGTTTATTTTGTCACGTGTGATGCATGTTACGTCTTTCTCATTTATTAACAATAACTAAAAGAAAACGGGAAATAAAATGAACAGTGATGAGAACTGTTCACTATGACTCGTAGTCACCTGTGGACGTGCGATTTACTCCCTGCATCGCGCTAGAGTTTGTGTATTTTTTTTTACATAGGGTTTCTTTTTGTATTTTTATGGTAAAATTTACAAATAATTAGTTGTGGCCGAGTGGTTCATGCGAGGTTCGAACCTCTCGACCACAAAATTTGAACTTTTTTCTTCTTAAATTCCGTTTTTGTTTTATTTGAAAAGCAACTGCTTTCCTCTTTTTTCAAATTATATTTTTTTGAAATTCCTTTTTTAAAAGCAACTTTCCAGATGATTTCTTTTTTTTTAAAGCAACTTTCCAGTTGCTTTCTCTTTTCTATTATTATTCTTATTTTTTAAAACTATTGTGTTTTTTCTTCTACAATCCTGATTTTAAAAATGATTATTTGGAAAATTTGCTTTCCATCTTATTTTATTTTTTATTATTATTCTTATTATTATTTTTTAAGCTAGGATATCAATGACAATTTACGTGTACTATGACTAATCTCCGAGTCCTTTTTTTCCTTTTTTGGTTCAACTTATACATTTTTTCCTGTTTTTTCCACTTATTTTTTCCTCGTGACCAGTGGTGTCCAGGTTAACTTATTCGCACCACAATTTTTTTCGATTCTTTGTTTAAAAGATGATTTCCCCTTCCACGTTTTTTATAATTGTGCTTCTTCTTTTTATCCCTTTTTGGTTCAACTTATACATTTTTGTTTCCGCTTATTTTTTCCTCGTGACCGGAGTCTCAAGTTAACTTATACGCACCACATTTTTTTCTAATTACTTGTTTAAAAGGTGATTTCCCTTGCACTTTTTTATAACCAGTAAATACAATTCACTCATCTTTAATAGATTTTATCGATTATAATTTTAAGAGTTGTCAACTGAATTATTATCCGAGCACTTAAACTGATAACAACAACCAACTAATTCAATACGGATAAAAATACAACAGAATTTAGCGATTATAAATAATTAATCAGTTTACTACATCAAAAAAGCCTAGCGCAATGCGCGACTATTTTCTGATATTTGTCAGGTATCGACGCTTGAAAATATATATAAAAAAATGAAATGGATTTTTTTAAAATCTCAAATTAATTTAATCTAAGTGTTCTGAAATACTTTTAATATAATAATATAAATAATAAATCTTAACAAATTTAAAATAAAAATCACTTTAAACAAAAAATATATCATGTCACATATATATAAAATAAATGCAAAAAACACAAAAATATAAGATAAGTATTATATGTATGCTAGGATGAACACCTAAGTCGAGTGGTTAACGTGTTTGTTGCCGCATCACAAGAGCGAGAGTTCGAATCTCTCCGGCTACTAATGTTTTTAAACACTGATGAACAATGATTTTCACTTTTCATTATCTGTTTGAATTTTTTTAACTACACTTCTTTTTTAAAAAAATTCGGAGTATCCAAGTAAGCTTACGCACACCACAACTAATCTCCAGTATCATGCGCGAGCAATTCGCTCTTTTATTTAAGTTTATGTCTTTACAAGAATTTTCAATGTTTTCATTTTTAATATTTTAGATCTAATATTACTGGAAAAAAAACATCTCAAATTTTTTTTGACAAATTTAACTGCATTATCTACAAGTCAAATTAAAAAAATATATAAGTCACTTCTTGTTTCTATTAGACTTTTTTTTACACGGCAAATAAATAATTATAGCACAAAAAAAAATTAAGTTTATGTTTTAAAAATAAATTACAATATTTTTATTTCTAATATGTCTGATATTTATTGAATATTATCGGCTAAAAATATATTGAGAGAGAGGAAAATGACTTTGGATTTTTAAAGGACAAAATTCATATCAAGTATTCTTAAATATAATTATACTAACTAAATATTAAAATAATAAAATAAAATACATATAAAAGCAATCAATTTTCTACATAGATAAAAAAAACACCGATCGCATCATGGGTATACCACTTCGCTTATGCATATTTAACAATGTTCAAACTTTTTCCAATGAGATTTTTGAAATGGTTTGAATAATTGTTTTTAAAAGTATTTTTTTTTAAAATTTAGAAATATGTTAAAATAATATATTTCTTTAAATATTTTTTAATATTATTATATTAAAATAATTTAAAATTATAAAATAATAATTTCAAGAAAACAAATTTAAACTTTGGAGAAATGTTGTTTCAAACATGTTTCCAATGACTTCTTAAGAAAAAAAATTGGTTTTTGTGTTTAAAATTATATTTGATTATATTTTAAGAATATAGTTGGTTTGAAAAAAAATATGAAACTGGTATTTTTAGAGTTTTATAATGATTTAAACGTGATGATATTAAAAGAAAAAATAAAAAAACATATTTTGATGCAATTAAAAAAACACTTTACACTTCAATATTAAATATATATTAGCATAACAAAATGGAAAAAAAAGTTGATATATATATATATATATATATATATATATATATATATATTTGCTTATCTTGAATCTTCAATGTGTTATAATATCTAAAAAAATAAAAAAAAAACATTTGAAAACCTTTAAAGAAAATATCAAAAATCAAATTCAAAAGATAGGTTCTCTAAAACTCCTTCCATTTTTTCTTCTTCTTTTTCCTTACGGTGGAGATTAGAGGTATTCGACTCTCAAATGGGATTGGGGTGTTATAATATCTTATGGTGACATTGAAATTTTTGGAAACTTTAAATTATAGAGGTCCAAATAAATTGTATGGAAATCACATTCATGAGTTCATAGAGGCACATAAATTGATGATGTTATTAGAGTTTATGAGTCAATAGATTATTAGGAATTCCATATTCATTAATGGAAAAGGCCTCGGCTCTCATGGTCACCCAGATTGCTGGCCTTCTTCTGCCATATTCATTAATGGACAGTTGATTGTTATGAAACTGTTCGTATTGATTACTCTACTATAGTACGTGCATTTGGTCTTGGAAACGAGAGATTTAGATAATTCTCGTCCGCCCCCTCCTTTGCATTACTGTTGGGATATAAAAATTGGAGTTCATGAAAAAACCATCTACTCTTGTGCCCTTGACGACGTACGATGGCAATTTTGAGCTAGGGTTGATGAAAGAGCATGGTGTCAAGGAACCACGGATCAGAATGCTTGTCATGGAGAGCAACAAGATTGACCTCGAGAAAGAAACCACAGTATATATTTTTCTGTTCTTTGGTTACGAAAGAGAGATTCGAACTTAGTTGTTCATTAGAGAACCTGTTCGGTTTCATGGTGAGGTTCTCCGCAGGATGGAGTGATAGTTAACGTACATCGATGGAGGTTCTTCTGGAAATCCAGCTGGCTGTGAGGTCGATAACTTATGAATCTAGAAATGCCGATGACTTGTGGTGTTTACTTGGCATAATTAATTCGACTAGTTTTTGGATTTTGTTAGGCTTCACAGTAACCATGATTAGGTGAAAATTGAGAGAATGCATTGATCAGAAGAAGAGCTTTGAGAGGAAATTAAGGACATCACACAGGGAACAAGAACAAAATCAGTTTCAGGACAATACAACAAGAATTTAACAACTTCTAAGGACATACATTTAGAACTCCACAAGCTTCGAACTAAGCAATTTCGAAGGAATACAACAATACCAATCCCATCATTTATTGCGCAGGATTAATAAAACTACGCAAGATTTAATCGTCCTTGAATGCCGATTTCAGGGAAGTTATAGTCTGTATCAAAGTAAAGATTAGAAGGAAAGCTGCAGCAAGAGTTCCCGTACCTCTCCAAAGATTGCTGAAATATACAAGTTTCAAGGTTGCCTTCCTACCGTTCCAGGGTTCTCAGCGTACACATTCAACTCTTGACAGATATCACTGTAATAAGAAGCTGTTTCACTGCGTTGGCTGAGATTGTTCATCAACTTTGAAACTGCGGCGTCGTCACCTAGCCAGTTGATAATAATTCCCTCTTCAGCTAGCAAAGCCACGTCTTCTGCCCTGTCAATAAGATGGTCCATGAACTTGAAGTAGTTGCTTATGTAAGCTTCATCCGGTTTGGAGCACTGCTCCCAGGCCATGACATTTCGTACTACACGTTCCAAGGAATCATCAACTGTCAAGATTGGTATTTTCAACACCCCTTTCTCAAAATCTACGTTGAACAAACACTTGTCTTCTGTTTTCTGAAACTTCACACCTGCTTTGCGAAGCATGACAGCGTTATATTTCAGCTTGGTAGGATCAGGGCGATTCTGTCGCTGGAGGGCTTCTTTCAACATAGATTTCATTAGTAAATCAGTGAAGTGCTTTACTTCAGCGGCGGAACATACAGATTCTGGCCCTTGTGCAAGTGGGTACTTTCCAAAATGACGGGTGGCAAGAACAAGTAAAGGAGTTTTATTTTCATCTTGGCTATGGTCATAAAACTCGGTATATGTTAAGTCTAGAATGGAGAAAGGTAGTTGGTTTTCAAGTAGCATCAAGTCTTCTCCTATGCAAAATCTCATTCTGGTGTCAATTTTTTAGGAAAGCCCGCAGCACATGAATCCTTCAAAAACTCAATGATGAAGACAGCATCCAGCACGATCATCTTTACCAAACTTTCTGCATCAATGCTGAAGCTCTCTGAATAACAGAATCGGACAAGAAATTCTTCATTCCAAATTCTTCTTGTAAAATCCATAGTTTTCTTCCCATCCATCCCATTCTTTTCAAGGAACTCTAGTTGATATCTTGTTTTGAGCTTTTCCATGGCCTTCAGTCTTTCACTATAGTGGTGAAAAGGACCTATTGAAATCAGTTGTGGAGTGTAGGCTTCCGGATTACTGACTCGAAGTGAATAGGGAACCCTGTAGATATAGAATTTATCAGCCCATTCCTCATGAGGGGCGACTCCTTTAATTGTTCCAGGTATCGCCAAACTTTTCGATCTATCCCTTCATATTCATGATAAGTATTTGCCTCATCAATATTCGATGATGCACTTGCGTTTTCAACATCATTTTTCATGCTTGAAGTAGTTGCTGTAAATTCATCATTTTCCATCCTGGATCCATAAATTACATGATTGGGAGTGTTAGGGATTGGCAAGTGTAAAATTTGAGTAATGCGATACAATATATTTTAAATTAATATAATTAAAAAATAAATCAATAATGCACGTTGGAGAGACCCAACATCATGTGCATAGAAAAAAACAAGAGAAAGAAAATAAACAACGAAAAACAAAGTGGGCACGCATAAAAGTTTTATAATAGTCAAGGTGATATATCATAAAATCTCGTGACAGGATAAGAAAAACTAGCTAGCATGAGGGGTTACGAGTTAATACAACTATATTTCAAAAATATTTGAACAGACGACTATATATATTTAAATATATAAATATATATATATATATATATATATATATATATATATATATATATATCTTTTGCTGACCTGGAGAGATTGATGATCAGACAGCTATATTTGGTGCCGAGCAGCAGGCGGCCTCTTCCCTAATGCAGCTTCTCCCTCTCTTTCTCTGACTTATATAGATCTTGCTGCTCCTGTCAACCACCTTGATTGGGGCAAAATAATGAGCAAGGACAGCAGGTAGCTACAGATTATTATGACTATAATAATAAATAATGTTGCAAATGGTCAGTGGAAATACACTTGAAAGTTTGTAGATTTTACGCGTGGTTTGTGAGTGGGGCTTGTCTACAGAACGACACCCGAAGCAATGTCAGCTAGTGCAATCATACTCTGCCACTTCGGACTGGAGAAAACTCTGAGACCACTAATTGGTTGGCAGGACATTGCAGCGGGTACTGGTTTGTGTTTTCCATGAAAAAGCGAGGAAGCAATAATATGGTGAACTGTGCTTGTGAGTTTCTTGTAAAATAAAATAAAAATATATATTGTAATTTAATGATTCTAAAAGATCTCTCCTGGTCAAAAACCGTACCTTATTTAAGAATCCGAAATAATAAAGGAAAATAAAAAAAAATCTGAATTAAGTCATAGAAAAATACTAAATATAATCACATCACGTAGAATTAGGTCAGATTTCACTATCTAGTAATTGCTCATAAATGTCTGTATCTACAAACCTGACCACATCATTTACATCATTGTCCCCTGTGAGAGAGAACTCGTCATCGGTTTATGTTTTTCATCAGGTTTAATATTGTATTTTAAAAATAATTTTTAAAAATATTATTTTTATTTTCAATTTAAATTATTTGAATATAATAATATAAAAACAATTTTTAAAAAATAAAAAAAATCATTATAATATTTTTATAAACAAAAAATACTTTAAAAATCATCATTAATCACGTTCCGAACATGATTGAAAGACTCACGACACGACATTGACGAGGTTTGGGAAAAACAACGAAAGGACGTGAGACCCACCTGTGGACAGTGGGTCCCTCATTAGCGGCGACTTGAATAATTGAATTTGCTTCTCGTGGTGTTGAGGTGCTGTCTAAGGGAAAACAAGAGGCATTCTCATGTCTTTAATAATATAAATCAAATATCATAATATTTTCTTAAGCACCCTGTTATGGAATGATGCATACACTCATTTTTTTCATACAAGTTTATATATTAATTTAAATCAAATATTTTTAAAAAAACAATTTTTAGAGTATACTCTCCACATTGACTTGATATAATAATTTAAAAAATAATCAAAATAAATTCATAACTACATGTAAGAAGTTATTTGTTTCCAATGACTTCTTAAAAAAAATTATTTGTTTTTGTGTTTATAATTATATTTGGTTATATTTTAAAAATATAGTTGGTTTGAAAAAATATTAAACTGATATTTTTAGAGTTTTATAATGATTTAAACGTGATGATATTAAAAGAAAAATATGTAAAAAATGATGTAAAATCAAATATTTTAAAAAACAATTTTGAGAGTATACACTCTACATTGACTTGATATAATAATTTAAAAAATAATGTCAGCTAGTGCAATCATGCCATGGGTGGCAGGACATTGCAGCGGGTACCGGTTTGTGTTTTCCATGAAAAAGCGAGGAAGCAATAATATGGTGAGCTGTGCTCGTAAGTTTCACACACTCCACTATTCATAACTCCTGAGAGTGAAACGACACCAAAATAACTAATAATTTTGATATGCTAATATCAAGATTATTGTTTTGACACGTTATTTATATAAAAATATCATACATCGTTTTAGTCAATTTATATTTATATTTTAGGACGTTCCCTGTCTATACAAAACATATTAATAAGTAAAATAAAAATAACTCTAAGTATCTCTAGCGTTGCTACTTGTATCCATGATCATGTGCCGTCACATAATTAGGGGGTGCTACGATTTAAAAACATTTTAGTCTTTATTTTAAAAATCTAAAGCAATTACATTTTTTTATCATGCTGGCTTTGTAATTTTGTGTCTATTTGACACAGTATTTTAAAAATATTTTTGAAAAAACAAATATTTTTTTATTTTTAGTATTTTTAAAATTTATTTTTAATTTGTTTTAGATTATTTTGATATACTGATGTTAAAAATAAATTTAAATAATTTTTAAATAAAAACACTTTAAAAATAATTTTATCACATTTATTATGAATTTTTAAACAAAAATTGTTTAAGAAAGCTTTAAAAAAATATAAAAATAAAGAGAAAAAAGGAAGAGAGTTGTCCCTTGTCAATGCCTGTGACGCATGTGAGGACTGTATTAAATTTGTAGACTAACAACCAAATGAAATGGACAATAGAAATGTGATTCACGTGTACAGGCCACAGACATCATGATTAAGCTTGGCCATGATAATTACTACGAACACCCTCTTCAACCCATATAATTACATGCATGGTATTACTCGAAATGATGACGTAGTGTTTCGATCCACTATTTATTCTCTATATTTCATCAATTATATGCTTGATTTATTTAATTATTTTATATTTTAAACGGCTTAAATATTTTAAATTAAACTAAAATTTATATAGATATTATAAATATTTATAGTTTGAGTTTATAATAGGCTACAGATATTATAAATATTCCATCCTGGATCCATAAATTACATGAACGGGAGTGTTAGAGATTGGCAAGTGTAAAATTCGGGTAATGCGATACAGCATATTTTAAATTAATATAATAAAAAATAAATCAATGATGCACGTTGGAGATACCCAGCATCATCTTGTGCAAGTAAAAACAAGGGAGAGAAAAAATTAAAATTATAAAATAATATTTTGATACGTTTATAAACAAAAAAACACTTTAAAAAACAATATTAATCATATTATCTAACATACACACAGAGCAGAGTTGCTAAAAAGAAGCAGGTTTACTTGAAAAAAATAAAATAAAAAACAAACGGAGCAACTAAGAAAAAACAAACCGATAACAGAAGCAAAGTAAAGAAAGAGACGGGATGAAATCATGCCTCAACAGCATCCTTTCACACTATTAGAGAAAAAATTATAAATAAATCTTATTTAACAATTTAAATTCTTAGTTTAAATTTTACCATTATCTTTTTTTTTTGATAAAAATCAAACATAAAATAGTAAAAGGGCTTTCATTTAAAAAAATATATTAGATAATAATATAAATTATATTCTAAAACCTCAGCTTAACAACTTAATTTTTAGATTAGATAATTACTTAATATTTACGCTATCTAATCCTGTACACAGAAGTTGTTTTCTAATGATTTCAATTAAAGAAAAAGACGGTGTAAAATCAGCTCAAAAAGCGAGCTTTCTTAAACATATATTTTCTCTCTTTATCCATCGCTTCTGCTCTATAGCCCAATCTCTTTTCACTTCTAATAGCTCTAGAAAGTCAAACTTGATTCAACAATATTTTGTTTTCAAGTGAAAAAGTATTAAGCTGTGTTTGACCAATATTTTAAAGTGACAAAGAATATATATATATAATAAAAACATGTTTTGTTAAAAGAAAAAATACAAATATAATATTACAATAAATTTTTAAGATTTTAAAACATAAAACACGTCAAAACACACCAAGTATCTACCTGTACTATACTCCTCTCTTTTATGTAAGAGAATAATTAAACGCAATTTAAAATAGTCATTGCTCTCTAAGATTTACCTACCAAGTAAAATGAAATTGTGCGAACATGAATTAACCGGAAGAGACATTGAAAAGACATGGAAGAACAAAGAACCCAAAAAAGAAAATCACCACCAGTGAGTTACTCGCCCATTTAGATTTGAATCTACTTTTTCTCTATCTATAATAGAACCCGAAGATCATGAAATCTTCGTCAATCACACTATTATCCATGTGAACTTAGTATACATGTGAACGTTGTCCCCATTTCAACTTCTTGGTGGCCCCCTGCTACTATATGGTTTCCGACGACGATATTTATTTACCAGTCAATGGAGAACTTTATTATATATAAAAAAAACATTTTTTATCTTTAAATTATTGCAGTAGGTTTTCCGATTGATAGTGTGACAATATATAATTAACGTTATATCGTATTACATTAAAATTAATATAATTATTTATAAAAGTAAGGGATCGAGTTGAATTGTTGAGGTAAAGACAAGACTTCTCTTTGTCATTATAAATTTTTAATCATGCAATATTTATGGAACAAGGTCATTAATAAGTAATATTTCATGAGCTTACATATCAATAAGTCAAAAAAGTTAAACTCTAAGTATCTCTAGCGTTGCTACTTGTATCCATGATCTTGTACCGTAACATAATTAAGAAATATTTAGTAATACGTTTCAAAAATAAGTTGGAAAAATTTTAAAATTATTATTTTTTGGTATTTTTATGTTATTTTATGTGTTGATGTCAAAAATAATTTTTTAAAAATAATGAAAATATTATTTTGATGCATTTCTGAATGAAAAATATTTTTAAAAGCAATATTAACCACACTCTCAAATAGACACTTAATGATCTTCCATTAGATATTTGATTGTCATGTAACTGACTATATTTGCATTTAGACACTTAATGATCTTCCATTAGATATTTGATTGTCATTGAACTGACTATATTTTCATTTGGTTTGTGTTAAAGTGTAAATGAATGTATATTCTAGAATAATGAAAATATATTTATTCTAGAATATACATGGTGGTAGTATATAGTATTTGAAATGTGTATATAAAGATGTTAAACATGTGCATAAATATTGCAACGGAAAATGTTTCATTATTATTATCCATAAAGATTGTGTTGGAAAATTTTTGTTTATAATTTTCAATAGAAACAACGATAAAATATATGTTTTTATTAACAATTTCATCGGCATTGCTAACTTGTCAAACAACGATAAAACATAAAGGATGAGAGAAGCGTTGATCTTGGTGGAGGTAGGGCATTAGAAACTGTTCCACCAGTATCTGCAAGACCTAGTCGACTTCGAACACCTCCATAACTTAATCCCTGGATTAGATACACCAAAATCATCAGAACTTTTAGTATTCAGAAACATTTTACAGGACATCAATGACTATATCTAAACATGATGCACATGATATATATTATGTCACATCCATATCATGATGATCTCCAATATAAAAATCAGACTTAAGACTCAAGCAATAAAAAATAGGAATCACAAGAGTTCAGGAAAAACTCACAAACAGTATGCTAGCCAAAGAAAGGTATGGCTGGGCAGCCAGTTTTGAAACACAGACTGCGAGGACACCATTAGACATTTCCTTTTCTTCTGTATAAAACTTCCTATAAATCTCGACACCTGGCTTGCCATCAAATCATAACTGTTATACAATTCAGACCTTATAAATTAAAGAATGCAATTCCAGGTAACATTCAATGCTCTCATTTCAAACAACGCAAAGAATTCAAGAGACTACTTGGAGCAAAGAGTGCAATGTAAAGATTCTTCCAGAAATGAAAACCAGAACACTTCAGAAGTATATAATCCAATTATGCACGAATAAAAGAAACCCACCCCTTATTTCCTAGCAAGTTCAATAAATTCTTGGAGTTTAATTAACTCCCAGCATTACTTGTACATACGAGGTATGGCAACTTAATTCTAGCAACTCATCCTTGCCATGCCTCAACTAAGAACATCAATTTGACAGCAAATTCTAAACATCACACAAAACTAGGTTTTACCTTCTTCAACAGTTTTAACTCCAGGAAGGACTTTCTCGAGACTCTCGGCTTTCAACATTTTCGAAAATGAAGCATATCTGTGAACATCCTGGAAATAGATAAAATTATTTTATAGGGCAGACTGGAAATGTAAATGAATGAATTCAACTTATAAATGTGGTCTCACCTCCACTTTAAGTACCAAAATTTTGTTTACTAGAATCAAATCACCAGTCTCAATTCTAACAGCAAAACAAGCCAAATATGAGATACCACAACAGACATTCACCCACTTTATAGCAGAGTTCTTTAAAGATTGAACAGTCATAAAGACATAAACTTGCAACAATTTATGATGGCAAATCATCTACCTTGTGTAATCACCAGTAGCACACCTTCCTTCGATCGTTTTCCTCCCATCTATACACACAACTCAGATCACTAAAGAGCATGTCTTGAACGACACAAACAACAGACAGTCTAAAAAAATAAATTAAAAGCCAAAAACATGGAAAAACCCCATATCAAAGAAGCAAAAATAATACCCTTCAAGAGTGAAAAGTAAGGTTCTTGAACATGAATTTCACAAGATATACCCTCCAAAACCTGATCAAGAGCAATAAAAACCTTTAATCACCAATCAATATTAATTAAAAATACTCAATAATCTAAATGAAATCTTACATTTATCAATTCAAGTCCCTTCTCTTTAATTAACTGATTCCAATTCTCCTCTTTCTGCTTCAAATCGCTATCTTTATCACTAAACACCATCTTCTCATAAGTTCTACATACAGCACCTGACTTTACATACTGATACAAAGCTGAAGCTAAACGTATATATAACGGATATAGAACAACCCCATTAAAAGAATCTGCAGTCCATTTGAGCATTTTATCATAAAAATAAAATCTTTGACTTGAAAAAAAAGAGTAAACTTTTCTTATATGGTTTTTATTACCTGTTGGTGTGGAGTGACATGACCTGTCATTTGGATCTTCTTCGAGGAGTTTAACGCAGAAGTCTTTGGAGAGTCCTAGATTGAATTCTGGGGTTTGGTTAATGTGGGATTCAAGAGTGAATTTTAGCAGCTCCTCTATGCTCTCTCTCTGTTTCACCATTTTCGGTGTTCCTGCTTGCCAATACTCTGTTCTGGCCATGACTTTTTTCTTTTGTTTATTTTGTCACGTGTGATGCATGTTACGTCTTTCTCTTCTATGCATATTTAACAATGTTCAAACTTTTTCCAATGAGATTTTTGAAATTGTTTGAATAATTGTTTTTAAAAGTATTTTTTTAAATTTAAAAATATGTTAAAATAATATATTTCTTTAAATATTTCTTAATATTATTATATTGAAATAATTTAAAATTATAAAATAATAATTTCGAGAAAACAAATTTAAACTTTGGAGAAATGTTGTTTCAAACATGTTTCCAATGACTTCTTAAGAAAAAAATTGGTTTTTGTGTTTAAAATAATATTTGATTATATTTTAAGAATATAGTTGGTTTGAAAAAAAATATGAAACTGGTATTTTTAGAGTTTTATAATGATTTAAACGTGATGATATTAAAAGAAAAAAATATAAAAATATATTTTGATGCAATTAAAAAAAACATTTTACACTTCAATATTAAATATACATTAGCATAACAAAATGGAAAAAAAGTTGATATATATATATATATATATATATATTTGTTTATGTTTATCTTGAATCTTCAATGTGTTATAATATCTAAAAAAAACAAAAAAAAAAACATTTGAAAACCTTTAAAGAAAATATCAAAAATCAAATTCAAAAGATAGGTTCTCTAAAACTCCTTCCATTTTGTTTTTCTTCTTTTCTCCTTATGGGGGCTTTTTTTTTTCATTATTCTTTTTTCCTTACGGTTGAGATTAGAGGTATTCGACTCTCAAATGGGATTGGGGTGTTATAATATCTTAGGGTGAGATTGAAATTTTTGGAAACTTCAAATTATAGAGGTCCAAATAAATTTTTGGAGAGGTACTGGAAAAGGCCTCGGCCATATTCCATGGTATTGCTGGCCTTCTTCTGCCATATTCATTAATGGACAGTTGATCGTTATGAAACTGTTCGTACTGATTACTCCCATGTAATGCGTGCATTAGATCTTGGAAACGAGAAACTTGGGATCATTCTCGTTCCCCCCTCCTTTGCGTTACTGTTGGGATATAAAAATTGGAGTTCATGAAAATCCATCTATTCTTGTGGCCTTGACGACGTACGATGACAATTTTGAGCTAGGGTTGATGAAAGAGCAAGGTGTCAAGGAACCACGGATCAGAATGCTTGTCATGGAGAGCAACAAGATTGACCTCGAGAAAGAAACCACAGTATATGTTTTTCTGTTCTTTGGTTACGAAAGAGAGATTCGAACTTAGTTGTTCATTAGAAAACTTGTTCGGTTTCATGGTCAGGTCCTCCGCAGGATGCTGTGAAATTAAAATCGATGGAGGTTCTTCAGGAAATCCAGCTGGCTGTGAGGTCGATAACTTATGAATCTGGAAATGCCGATGACTTGTGGTGTTTACTTGGCATAATTCGACTAGTTTTTGGATTTTATTAGGCTTCACAGTCGCCATGATTTTTGGATTTTTGGATCATGCATTATCTCTTGAGCTTTATTTGACCAGAAGAGGAGCGCAGAAGAAGAGAGCTTTGAGAGGAAATTAAGGAAATCACACAGGGAACAAGTACAAAATCAGTTTCAGGACAATACAACAAGAATTGAACAACTTCTAAGGACATACATTTAGAGCTCCACAAGCTTATTACTAGAATTAAAACAGCAATTTCTAAGGAATACAACAATACCAATCCCATCATTTATTGCGCAGGATTAATAAAACTACGCAAGATTTAATCGTCCTTGAATGCCGATTTCAGGGAAGTTATAGTCTGTATCAAAGTAAAGATTAGAAGGAAAGCTGCAGCAAGAGTTCCCGTACCTCTCCAAAGATTGCTGAAATATACAAGTTTCAAGGTTGCCTTCCTACCGTTCCAGGGGTTCTCAGAGTACTCATTCAAGTCTTGACAGATATCACTGTAATAAGAAGCTGTTTCACTGCGTTGGCTGAGATTGTTCATCAACTTTGAAACTGCGGCGTCGTCACCTAGCCAGTTGATAATAATTCCCTCTTCAGCTAGCAAAGCCACGTCTTCTGCCCTGTCAATAAGATGGTCCATGAACTTGAAGTAGTTGCTTATGTAAGCTTCATCCGGTTTGGAGCACTGCTCCCAGGCCATGACATTTCGTACTACACGTTCCAAGGAATCATCAACTGTCAAGATTGGTATTTTCAACACCCCTTTCTCAAAACAAACGTTGAACAAACACTTGTCTTCTGTTTTCTGAAACTTCACACCTGCTTTGCGAAGCATGGCAGCGTTATATTTCAGCTTGATAGGATTAGGGCGATTCTCTCGCTCGAGGGCTCCTTCCAACATAAGATTCATTAGTAAATCAGTGAAGTGCTGTGCTTTATCGGTGGTATATTCTGGCCTTTGTGCAAGTGGGTACTTTCCAAAATGACGGGTGGCAAGATCGATGAAAGGAGTTTTATTTTCATCTTGGCGAGGGTGATAAAACTCTCTATATATGTTGTCTAGAATGTAGAAAGGTAGCTGGTTTTCAAGTAGCATTAAGTCTTCTTCTATGCAAAATCTCATTCTGGTATCAATATTTTTAGGAGAGCCATGATTCCTTTTATTCTGGCCAGCAGCAGCACATGATTCCTTCAAAAACTCAATGATGAAGACAGCATCCAGCACGATCATCTGTACAAAACTATAGTGGACGACGAAGGTCTCTGAATAACAGTGTCGGATACTCTCTTCTTGTTCACAAATTCTTCTTAGAAAATCCTTAATTTTCTTCTCCTCATTCCTTTTAATGAACTCTCCTTGATATCTTCTTTTCAGCGTTTCCTTGGCCTGCAGTCCTTTTTTATCGTGGTGAAAAGGACCTATTGAAATGAGTTGTGGAGTGTAGGCTTCCGGATTACTGACTCGAAGTGAGTGGGGAACCCCGTAGATACAGCATTGGTGCTTAGGAGGAGGCGACTCCTTTAATCGTTCCAGGTTTCGCCAAATAATTTGAATTTTCCATTCTTCGTTGTTAATAATCTTATATCCTTCGTCACAGTTCAAAAACATTTTCTTTTTTGACTTGTTAGTATCCTCATCAATATTCGATGATGCACTTGCGTTTTCAACATCATTTTTCATGTTTGAAGCAGTTGCTGTATAAGATTTGTAGCATGTATAAGAAGTTAAGAGATTACTATATATTATATGCAGTTTCATCTACTAATTAATTGGAACCCCAAACAAAGATATATATATATTAATATGTTTTGCTGACCTTGGAGAGATGGATGATCAGACGACTATATTTGGTGCCGAGCAGCAGGCGGCCTCGATCTTCCCTAATGCAGCTTCTCCCCTCTTTCTCTGAATGACTCGTCTTGCTGCTCCTGTCAACCCCTTGATTGGGGCAGGTATATAAGCAAGGACTGCAGGCAATTACAGATTAATTATGACTATAATAAATATAATTATGACTATAATAATTAATGTTGCAAATGGTCAATGGAGAATCTTATTATTAAAAAATATTTTTTTCCGGCTACTGGGATATAAAAAAAAGGTAAATGTTTTCGATAAAGATTGTGCTGGAGAATTTCAGGTACGGATCATGAGTCCATAAAAGGACAATGTAAATAATGGAAAAAACAAAATTATATCAAAGAATAAAAAAGTCTTAAACTCTAAAAAAGAACAAAAATAAAATAACTTTATTTTTAAAAGGATAAAAATAAATTAATATTATTAGTTTAAAAAATAACTTTAGTTTTTATAAAAAAATTAATGAAAAACTAATAGAAAAAGGACAATGCAAAAAAATAAGAAATATTAATTTTCCAATGATAAAAAATATCTAATTTCAAGAACAAATTATTTTTAAAAAATATTGGCTAAAAGGAGGAAATAATAAAAACTAAAAATAGAGGCAATTGAAGAATATTTGAAAACAATAAAGGACTTAAATCTAAAATTTTAAATATAAGGGTTGAAATGAAAACAAAATATATAACCAATTTTAATCAAAGGATAAAATTGAACAAATAAAAACATTTGGACCGAAAATATTAAGAGATATCAAACAAAACCGAAAAATTAACGGACCAAGGACTGGAATGTAAAAGAATTATATAATTAATTTGACTAAAGGGATACAATTGAAACAAATCAAAACTATATCACAGACAATAAAGACCAAAACACACAATTTAAATAGAAGGGACTACTCTGAAATAAGCATAAACAAATGGGATTTACGTGTAATTTACTATCCAGAGAGAGAAATGCATAGAACGCTTTTAAATCGACCATCGTGACTTATGAGGACATCGAAGGATGACACGCAGCACCACCACACGATGAAGACAAGGAGGCGAACTCGGAGATGGGCCGGACGAATATTTTTGATGACCTATAACCACCACATGCCCCGTCAAACAGAGGCGTGCAATCAAAAGCTCCGGCTCGTCAAGGGACACGCCAGTAAAGAAATCCGGATTAAATATTAAAAACAAAGGCTAATTACTTAAATACCTCTGCCTCTATTTCTTCTTTACCGGGGTATATGAGTAGCTACACTTTTTCAAAAATTTGAACACCGAAAATAGCCCCCATGCAAGCTTTCTATTTTGTCCTATTTGGGGTCAAAGCTGGTTTCATGGTGTGCATATAATCTGGGTAATTACGGGACACCCCACTGGTTTTTCTTGTATTTTGTCTTATTAATGGGTATTTCGGTATTACATCGTGCAAGAAAATTAAAAATTGAAAATAGCCCTGTCTCCATAATTTAAAGGTCCGCGCATCGAGGGCAAAATAGTCATTTCACTTGTTGAAATCCATAGTGAATTGTGAGTATGGCTATGGTGGATACGCCACACGGTTTAGTTTTTATTTAATTATTAATGATAAATAAAAAAATAAAAATAGATATTGTAATTTAATGAAAGATCTCTCCTGGTCAAAAACCCTACCTTAATTAAGAATCCAAAAAAAAAGGAAAATAAAAATCTGAATTAAGTCATAGAAAAATACAAAAATAATCACATAACGTAGAATTAAGTCAGATTTCACTATCTAGTAATTGCTCATAAAATGTCTGTACCTACAAACGTGACCACATCATTTACATCATTGTCCCCGGTTAGAGATAACTTGTCATCGGGTTCTATTCTTCATCAAGTTTAATATTATATTTTAAAAATATCTTTTTAAAAAATTATTTTTATTTTCAATTTAAATTATTTCAAAATAATAATATAAACATAATTTTTTTAAAAATTCATTATAATATTTTATAAACAAAAATGACTTTAAAAATCATCATTAATCACGTTCCGAACATGATTGAAAGACTCACGACACGACATTGACGAGGTTTGGGAAAAACAACGAAAGGACGTGAGACCCACCTGTGGACAGTGGGTCCCATTTTAGCAGCGGCTTGAATAATTGAATTTGCTGTCTCAGGGAAAACAAGAGGCAATCTCGTGTCTTTAATAATATAAATCAAATCTCATAATATTTTCTTAAGCACCCTGTTATGGAATGATGCATACACTCTTTTTTTTTCATACTAGTTTATATATTAATTAAAATCATGATTATTCCCATCATGATTATTGCTATCTTCCCAGATTATTGTAGCTATCTTCCCAGATTATTCCCATCATGATTATTGCTATCTTCCCAGATTATTTAGCTATCTTCCCAGATTATTCCCATCATGATTATTGCTATCTTCCCAGATTATTTGTAGCTATCTTCCCAGATTATTCCCATCATGATTATTGCTTTCCGATTGACAGTGCAATAATCATGATGGGAAATCACTGTAGCTATCTTCCCATAAAGTTTTAAAACCTCTTCACTGTTTAGCTTCGGTGCCTTTCTGTCACCTACCCTACCTGATTCATCTTTAAAGCTACACAGAAACTACAAAGTAAATGTTAGAGAAAAAGTTAGTCACGCAGGAAAAAAAAGAAGTTGACTATAATGTCTCGGAAGATAATACAAAAATATTAAAACTTTTTTATTATTATTTTAAATGAATATATTTTGATGTTTTTAGATTATTTTGATGTGTTGATATCAAAAATAATTTTAAAAAATAAATATTATTTTAATGTGTTTTAAGTATGAAAAACACTATTATAAAGGGACCCCAAAAGGCACGGAAGATAATACAAAACATATTAATAAGAAAAAAAATAACTCTAAGTGTCTCTAGCGTTGCTACTTGTATCCATGATCTTGTGCCGTTACATACTTAGAGTTAGAGGCTGTAATACGATTTAAAAATATTTTAGTCTTTATTTTAAAAATCTAAAGCAATTATATTTTTTTTTATCTTGTTGGCTTTGTAATTTTGTGTTTATTTGGCACAATGTTTTAAGAGTTTTTTTGAAAAAAATACATATTTTTTTATATTTAGTTTTTGTTTTAAATTAATTTTTGATTTTTTTAGATTATTTTGATGTACTGATGATAAAACTAATATTTGAAAAATAAAAAAAATATTTAAATAATTTTTAAATAAAAAAACTCTAAAAAATAATTTTAATGACATTTCCCATGAATTTTTAAATAAAAATGGTTTAAAAAAGTTTTAAAAAAATATGAAAATAAAGAGAGAGAGCGGGAAGAGAGTTGTCCCTTGTCAATGCCTGTGACGCATGTGAGGACTGTATTAAATTTGTAGACTAACAACCAAATGAAATGGACAATAGAAATGTGATTCACGTGTACAGGCCACAGACATCATGATTAAGCTTGGCCATGATAATTACTACGAACACCCTCTTCAACCCATATAATTATATGCATTGTATTACTCGATATGGTGACGTAGCGTTTGGATTCACTATTTATTCTCTATATTTCATCAATTATATGCTTGATTTATTTAATTATTTTATGTTTTGAACGGCTTAAATATTTTTAATTTAAACTATTTTTTTATAGATATTATAAATATTTATAGTTTGAGTTTATAATAGGCTTTCTGATTGATAGTGTGACAATATATAATTAAAGTTAATATAATTAGCTGAGACACTAATTGATATAGTATTACATTAAAATTAATATAATTATTTATAAAAATAAGGGATCGAGTTGAATTGTTCTGGTAAAGAAAAGACTTCTCTTTGTCATTATAATTTTTAATCATGCAATATTTATGGAACAAGTTCATTAATAAGTAATATTTCTAAAATTCAGCCACACAATATGTGACACAACCTCCCTCCCTTGGTTTTATCATCTCTTGTCAAGTTTCACCCCACCAAGTAAACAAGCTCACCCGTTCATGTTCTAATTTTTCCAGTTACATTAAAATAGCTTGTGTCATATAAACCAAAATTTGCCCATCTTGGATGTCGTAATATTTCAACATCATTTTTCATGTTTGAATTAGCAGTTGCTGTAAAATTATCATTTTCCATCCCGGATCCATAAATTACATGAACATCATATTTTAAATTAATATAATAAAAAATAAATCAATGATGCACGTTGGAGATACCCAGCATCATATGTGCAAGAAAAAAACAAGTGAGAAAAAAAATTAAAAATAAAAAATAATATTTTGATACGTTTATAAACAAAAAAACACTTTAAAAAACAATATTAATCATATTATCTAACATACACACAGAGCAGAGTTGCTAAAAAGAAGCAGGTTTACTTGAAAAAAATAAAATAAAAAACAAACGGAGCAACTAAGAAAAAACAAACCGATAACAGAAGCAAAGTAAAGAAAGAGACGGGATGAAATCATGCCTCAACAGCATCCTTTCACACTATTAGAGAAAAATATAAATAAATCTTATTTAAAAATTTAAATTTTACCATTATTTTTCTATTTAATAAAAATTAAACATAAAATAGTATGAGTTTCAAGCTCAAAAACTTTCACTTAAAGACAATAATATAAATTATATTTTAAAACCTCATTTAACGACTTAATTTTTAGATTAGATGATTACTTAATATTTACATTATACACGAAAAGTTGTTTTCTAATGATTTCAATTAAAGAAAAAGACGGTGTAAAATCAGCTCAAAAAGCGAGCTTTCTTAAACATATATTTTCTCTCTTTATCCATCACTTCTGCTCTATAGCCCAATCACTTTTCATTTCTAATAGCTCTACAAAGTCAAACTTGATTCAACAATATTTTGTTTTCATGTGAAAAAGTATTAAGTTGTGTTTGACCAATATTTTAAAGTGAAAAAGAATATATATATATAATAAAAACATGTTTTGTTAAAAGAAAAAAAGAAGACAAATATAATATTACAATAAATTTTTAAGATTTTAAAACATAAAACACGTCAAAACACACGAGTATCTACCTGTAATATACTCCTCTCTTTTATGTAAGAGAATAATTAAACGCAATTTAAAATAGTCGTTGCTCTCTAAGATTTACTTGCCTGAAGTAAAATGAAATTGTGCGAACATGAATTAACCAGAAGAGACATTGAAAAGACATGGAAGAACAAAGAACCCTAAAAAAAAGGAAATCACCACCACTGAGTTACTTGCCCATTTAGATTTGAATCTACCTTTACTCTATCTATAATAGAACCCGAAGATCATGAAATCTTCGTCAATCACACTATTATCCATGTGAACTTAGTATACATGTGCACGTTGTCCCCATTTCAACTTCTTGGTGCCCCTCGCTACTATATGGTTTCCGACGACGATATTTATTTACCAGTCAATGGAGAACTTTATTATATATAAAAAAAACATTTTTTATCTTTAAATTATTGCAGTAGGTTTTCCGATTGATAGTGTGACAATATATAATTAAAGTTATATAGTATTACATTAAAATTAATATAATTATTTATAAAAGTAAGGGATCGAGTTGAATTGTTGAGGTAAAGACAAGACTTCTCTTTGTCATTATAAATTTTTAATCATGCAATATTTATGGAACAAGGTCATTAATAAGTAATATTTCATGAGCTTACATATCAATAAGTCAAAAAAGTTAAACTCTAAGTATCTCTTGCGTTGCTACTTGTATCCATGATCTTGTACCGTCACATAATTAGGAGATGTTTGGTAATATGTTTCAAAAATATTTCTGAAAAATTTTGAAATTATTTAAAATTAATTTTTTTGGTATTTTTATGTGTTGATGTCAAAAATAATTTTTTAAAAATAATAAAAACATTATTTTGATACATTTCTGAACGAAAAATACTTTTAAAAGCAATCTCAACCACACTCTCAAATAGACACTTAATGATCTTCCATTAGATATTTGATTGTCATGTAACTGACTATATTTGCATTTGGTTTGTGTTAAAGTGTAAATGAATGTATATTCTAGAATAATGAAAATATATTTATTCTAGAATATACATGGTGGTAGTATATAGTATTTGAAATGTGTATATAAAGATGTTAAACATGTGCATAAATATTGCAACGGAAAATGTTTCATTATTATTATCCATAAAGATTGTGTTGGAAAATTTTTGTTTATAATTTTCAATAGAAACAACGATAAAATATATGTTTTTATTAACAATTTCATCGGCATTGCTAACTTGTCAAACAACGATAAAACATAAAGGATGAGAGAAGCGTTGATCTTGGTGGAGGTAGAGCATTAGAAACTGTTCCACTAGTATCTGCAAGACCTAGTAGACTTCGAACACCTCCATAACTTAATCACTGGATTAGATACACCAAAATCATCAGAACTTTTAGCTCTGAGAACCATTTTACAGGACATCTATGACTATTTCTAAACATGATGCACATGATATATATTATGTCTCATCCATATCATGATGATCTCCAATATAAAAATCAGACTTAAGACTCAAGCAATAAAAAATAGGAATCACAAGAGTTCAGGAAAAACTCACAAACAGTATGCTAGCCAAAGAAAGGTATGGCTGGGCAGCCAGTTTTGAAACACAAACTGCGAGGACACCATTAGACATTTCCTTTTCTTCTGTATAAAACTTCTTATAAATCTCAACACCTGGCTTGCCATCAAATCATAACTGTTATACAATTCAGACCTTATAAATTAAAGAATGCAATTGCAGGTAACATTCAATGCTCTCATTTCAAACAACGCAAAGAATTTAAGAGACTACTTGAAGCAAAGAGTGTAATGTAAGATTCTTCCAGAAATGAAAACCAGAACACTTCAGAAGTATATAATCCAATTATGCACGAATAAAAGAAACCCTACCCCTTATACCTAGCAAGTTCAATAAATTCTTGGAGTTTAATTAACTCCCAGCATTACTTGTACATACGAGGTATGGCAACTTAATTCTAGCAACTCATCCTTGCCATGCCTCAACTAAGAACATCAATTTGACAGCAAATTCTAAACATCACACAAAACTAGGTTTTACCTTCTTCAACAGTTTTAACTCCAGGAAGGACTTTCCCGAGACTCAGCTTGCAACATTTTCGAAAATGAAGCATATCTGTGAACATCCTGGAAATAGATAAAATTATTTTATAGGGCAGACTGGAAATATAAATGAATGAATTCAACTTATAAATGTGGTCTCACCTCCACTTTAAGTACCAAAATTTTGTTTACGAGAATCAAATCACCAGGCTCAATTCTAACAGCAAAACAAGCCAAATATGAGATACCACAACAGACATTCACCCACTTTCTAGCAGAGTTCTTTAAAGATTGAACAGTCATAAAGACATAAACTTGCAACAATTTATGATGGCAAATCATCTACCTTGTGTAATCACCAGTAGCACACCTTCCTTCGATCGTTTTCCTCCCATCTATACACACAACTCAGATCACTAAAGAGCATGTCTTGAACGACACAAACAACAGACAGTCTAAAAAATTAAATTAAAAGCCAAAAACATGGAAAAAACCCATATCAAAGAAGCAAAAATAATACCCTTCAAGAGTGAAAAGTAAGGTTCTTGAACATGAATTTCACAAGATATACCCTCCAAAACCTGATCAAGAGAAATAAAAACCTTTAATCACCAATCAATATTAATTAAAAATACTCAATAATCTAAATGAAATCTTACATTTATCAATTCAAGTCCCTTCTCTTTAATTAGCTGATTCCAATTCTCCTCTTTCTGCTTCAAATCGCTATCTTTATCACTAAACACCATCTTCTCATAAGTTCTACATACAGCACCTGACTTTACATACTGATACAAAGCTGAAGCTAAACGTATATATAACGGATATAGAACAACCCCATTAAAAGAATCTGCAGTCCATTTGAGCATTTTAGCATAAAAATAAAATCTTTGACTTGAAAAAAAAGAGTAAACTTTTCTTATATGGTTTTTATTACCTGTTGGTGTGGAGTGACATGACCTGTCATTTGGATCTTCTTCGAGGAGTTTAACGCAGAAGTCTTTGGAGAGTCCTAGATTGAATTCTGGGGTTTGGTTAATGTGGGATTCAAGAGTGAATTTTAGCAGCTCCTCTATGCTCTCTCTCTGTTTCACCATTTTCGGTGCTCCTCCTGCCAATACTCTGTTCTGGCCATGACTTTTTTCTTCTGTTTATTTTGTCACGTGTGATGCATGTGACGTTTTACTCTTCTATGCATATTTAACAATGTTCAAACTTTTTCCAATGAGATTTTTGAAATTGTTTGAGTAATTGTTTTTAAGAGTATTTTTTAAATTTAAGAACATGTTAAATAATATATATATATTTTTAAATATTTTAAATATTATTATATTAAAATAATTTAAAGTTATGAAATAATAATTTCGAGTAAAACAAATTTAAATTTTGGAGAAATGTTGCTTCAAACATGTTTCCAATGACTTCTTAAGAACATTATTTGTTTCTGTGTTTATAATTATATTTGGTATTTATTTTAAAAATATTAAACTGATATTTTTACAGTTTTATAATGATTTAAACGTGATGATATTAAAAGAAAAAAATATAAATAATAATTATTCTGATACAAATATAAAAAAAATATTTTACTCTTCAATACTAAATATACTAATCTTAACAAAATGGGAAAAAGTTTATTTATATATTTATATAGTGTTTATCTTGAATCTTCAATGTGTTATAATAACTAAAAATAAAAACATTTTAAAACCTTTAAATAAACTCCTTCCACGTTAATTTTTTCTTCTTCTTTTTTCCTTACGGTAGAGATTAGATGTATTCGGCTCTCAAATGGGATTTGGGGGTTTTATAATTTCTTAGGGTGACATTGAAATTTTTGGAAAAATTAAATTATAGAGGTCCAAATAAATTGCATGGATATCCCGCGATCGAGACTGGCACCTGGAGAGGTACCGGAAAAGGCCCAGGCTGTCATGGTCATCCAGATTGCTGGCGTTCTTCTGCCATATTCATTAATGGTCAGTTGATCGTTATGAAACTATTGGAAACGAGACATTTAGATCATTCTCGTCCCCCTCCTTTGCATTACTGTTGGTATATCACTATTGGAGTTCATGAAAATCCATCTATTCTTGTGGCCTTGACGACGTACGATGACAATTTTGAGCTAGGGTTGATGAAAGAGCAAGGTGTCAAGGAACCACGGATCAGAATGCTTGTCATGGAGACCAACAAGATTGACCTCGAGAAAGAAACAACAGTGTATGTTTTTCTGTTCTTTGGTTACGAAAGAGAGATTCGAACTTAGTTGTTCATCGATGGAGGTTCTTCTGGAAATCCAGCTGGCTGTGAGGTCGATAACTTATGAATCTAGAAATGCCGATGACTTGTGGTGTTTACTTGGCATAATTAATTCGACTAGTTTTTGGATTTTGTTAGGCTTCACAGTCGCTATGATCATTAGGTGAAAATTGAGATCATGCATTAATTCTTCAGCTTTATGTAATCAGAAGAGGAGCGCAGAAGAAGATAGCTTTGAGAGGAGAGGACATCACACAGGGAACAAGTGCAAAATCAGTTTCAGGACAATACACCAAGAATTTAACAACTTCTAAGAAATACATTTAGAACTCCACAAGCTTCGAGCTGAAATTAAAACAGCAATTTCTAAGGAATATAACAATAGCAATCCCATCAGTTATTGCGTAGGATTAATAAAACCAGGCAAGATTTAATCCTAGAATGACGATTTCAGGGAAGTTATAGTCTGTAACACAGTAAGGATTAGAAGGAAAGCTGCAGCCACAGTTCCCGTACCTCTCCAAAGATTGCTGAAATATACAAGTTTCAAGGTTGCCTTCCTATGGTTCATGGGGTTCTCATAGTACTCATTCAACTGTCGACAGATATAACTGTAATAAGAAGTTGTTTCAATGCGTTGGCTGAGATTGTTCATCAATTTTGAAACTGCGGCGTCGTCACCTAGCCAGTTGAGAATAATTCCCTCTTCAGCTAGGAAATCCACGTCTTCTGCAGTGTTAATAAGATGGTCCATAAACTTGAAGTAGTTGCTTATGTAAGCTTCGTGCGGTTTGGAGCACTGCTCCCAGGCCATGACATTCCGTACTACACGTTCCAAGGAATCATCAACTGTCAAGATTGGTATTTTCAACACCCCTTTCTCAAAATCTACGTCGAACAAATACTTGTCTTCTGTTTTCTGAAACTTCACACCTGCTTTGCGAAGCTTGACAGCGTTATATTTCAGCTTGACAGGATACTACCAAATCTTTCGCTCGCGTTTTCCTTCCAACATAAGATTCATTAGCAAATCAGTGAAGTGCTGTGCTTCAGCGGTGGTATATTTTGGCCAATGTGCAAGTACTGAGTAGTGCTTTACAAAATGACGGGTGGCAAGAACGTGTAAAGGAGTTTTAATTTCATCTTGGCTAGGGTGATAAAACTCGCTATATATTAAGTCTAGAATGTAGAAAGGTAGTTGGTTTTCAAGTAGCATCAAGTCTTCTCCTATGCAAAATCTCATTCTGGTATCAATATTTTTAGGAAAGCCAGCAGCACATGAATCCTTCAAAAACTCAATGATGAACACAGCATCCAGCATGATCATCTCTACCAAATGTCCTCCATAGATCTCGGAGCTCTCTGAATAGCAGCGTCGGACACTCTTTTCTTCTTTCTGAATTCTTATTATAAAATCCACAATTTTCTTCTCATCCATCTCATTCGTTTCAAGGAACCGTTTTTGATATCTTTCTTTCAGCGTTTTCATGGCCCCCAGTCTTTCACTATCTCGGTGAAAAGGACCTATTGAAATCAGTTGTGGAGTGTAGGCTTCCGGATTACTGACTCGAAGTGAGTTGGGAACCTTGAAGATACAGCATTCATCAACCTGGTCCTGAAGAGGGGCGACTCCTTTAATCCTTCCAGATCTATAAAAATATTTCGAATTTCCCAGTCTTCGTTGTCAATCTCATAATATCTCTTATTTGCCTTGTTAGTATTCTCATCAATATTCGATGATGCACTTGCATTTTCAACATCATTTTCCATCCTGGATCCATAAATTACATGATTGGGGGTGTTAAAGATTGGCAAGTGTAAATTCGGGTAATGCGATACAATATATTTTAAATTAATATAATTAAAAAATAAATCAATGATGTACGCTGGAGATACCCAACATCATGTGCAAGAAAAAAAATAAGAGAGAAAATTAACAAACAAAGTGGGCACGCATCCCGATTAGGCTGCAAGACTTTTATTATATAACTAACCTAATCGTGAGCGACATCATATTTTTTTAATAAAAGAATATTAATTGTTTTTTATAAAAAATTTTGATCAAAATAATAAATTCAGTGCAGAATTCTTGTGAAATGCAAGTTTTCTATAAAATATATAAATTTTAAATCGATATAAATTCATCTAGTTTAATAGGTTTAAAAGAAATAACAAATATAAAATTATCATTATCATTAAAAAGCAAGAAACTTTACATCATCATTAAAAAGCAAGAAACTTTACAAATTAATCATATTTTAAAGTAAAATGAAAATCTGTCAAAAGTGGGACTTGAACCCCAACCTCTCAAACAGAATTTTTGTCTCCGCCTTATAAACTCACTCGGCCACCTTAACATTCGTTCATCTTTCTCGAAAATATATATTAAATTTCATTTTAATGTGGATTCACTAAAAATAAATGTGTTGAGAGTGAGATTTGAACTCATGCCCTTTGAGAGGACCTTAATTTAACTCTCTTTAGACCATCCCAGCTACCTCAACGACCAGAAAATATATATTAATAATAGATGTTATTGTCGATTATCACAATAAAACCAGGACGTGTTTTAGTGTATAATTAAAAATATATGTATATGTGTATATATATATATATATATGTATATCCTTTTATCATAAGCGAGGAAAACACACTGTAAATTGCTACAGATGCTTTTTAGGAACAGAAAAATAACAATAAATTTTTTAAAATAAAATATAATATAATCAACATAAATTAAAATTTCAGAACGATAAGTACAAAAAATAAATGAAAAAAATTAAAACAAAATCTAAAAACACAAATACATAAAATATGGATTATTTTTGTCCAAAAAGAATAAAAACAGCAAAATAAAATATATATATATATATATATATATATATATATATATATATATATTATCATAGTGTAGGAAACATTGTAGATTGCTATAAATATTTTTGGAACCAGAAAATAATAATTAAAATTTTAGGAATAAAATACAATGTAACCGACATAAATTAAAATTTCAAAACGATAAGTAAAAAAATAAAATGAAAAAAATAAAAATAAAATCTAAAAGCACAAATACATAATATATGTATCATTTTTATCCAATAAAATACCAAAAGAATATATATAATATATTAGTATATATATAATAATATATAATATATATTATTATATATATATATATACTAATATATATATGTAATGGCGTAAGCGAGTGTTTTGCCCACACCGTTTATATTATAGGTAATAGTCAAGGAGGAGATAAATTAACAAACAACTATAAGGCTTGGTGATTTTACTTGTTGAACACAGATGCATCTGTCTCACAATTCATTGTGGATTGTGGCGGTACTGCAGACAAAATGGGTTTGGTCATCCAGCGTTTTGTGTTTAGTTTATGGGGGTATTTTTGGTTTTTGGCTTTTTTTAATAGCCGCAATGTGCACAGTGTATCAACGAATCTTCCCCTTGAAAAAGACAAAATAGCGCACAGGACACAGGGGCGCCCTCGTTTTTTCGCACTTTTGTTGAACAGTGTAAAAGCCCCCAATAACGACAAAATTGTGCATAGTACACGGGGGCTGGGGCGTCCTTTCCCCTTCGGTATTTTCGTAATTACCAATGAGAGCGAGGTGTTTGGGTCATTCTAGGGGGACGATTGGAGCGTCATCGAGCCGCGCCAGTGCGTTCCACGCAACAGCGCCGCTTGAAGCGGCTCGTGCGGCGTCTTCCGGTGTCGAAATGAACTTCCATCGTGCCGAACATGCGCCTGAAGGTCCTCTATCGTCAGTCGCAGCGCGTTACGGTCAGATATGTCCGGTTAATCGACGACAGACGTTTATTTTCTGGCTGTCGTTTTTCTCTCTCCTGTCGCCGCACAGTCAACTCCAGTCCCTAATGTTTGTGGTGAGTTGCTTTTGGTCCCTGGGGTTTTAATTTAGTTTTGATAACTGATTTGTTGAAATTAAAGTTTTGTAGTTTGCAATTGTGCCCTTCAATTAACATTAATTGTATACGAAGTTTTCATTTCAGTCCTTATACTTTTAATTCTTGATTTAGTGAAAATTTCATCAAATTTTCTGGTACGGAAGTTTTGATTTCTATAATTTGGTCCTCCAATTGAAATTGGTTATATATACAAATGTTGATTTCGGTCCCTCTTCTTCTAATTTTTCTCTACAATGACAACAATTGTCATTATTTATTTTTGGTCCTCAAAGTATTTTTTTTTTAAATTTAATCCTTCAATTAGAATGATTTTTATATATGTCATTTTTCATTTCGGTCCTTATTCTTTTAATTTTTTATTGGATATTAATTCATTTGGTTTTTTATTTTTATTTTTTAACAATGTTTATTTTTTATTAGCATTTATGCATTTATGCTTTTAGTTTATGACTTTAGTTTTTATCTCTTTTTCTTGAGGTTTGATTTTTAATCGGTTAAATCCTAGACTTTTCATTTATATTTGTTATAATAATAAGAATAAGAATAAGAATAATCATGATTTAATTATTTTTCATTCTTACTCTTTTGTTATTTTTTTCCCTACCAATAATTTTATAATTTTTCTTTTGCTAATAATAACAATGATAATATTTTTTATTTATTTATTTTTATCTTTTGTTAAAGTTTCTAGGATATCTTTAGTCTTTCATTTATTTTTGTTTCTTTCATTATTAACATAATAATAATAATAGTGATTATTATTAATATTATAATAATAATGATTATGTATTCTATTATTATAATAATAGTGATTAATTTTTAATTGATTTTTCGTGCTTGCAGTTTTGTTCATACTTTTTATTTTTTTCCCTCGGTATAATTTAATAATTTTTGTTGTTTTTATTCTAGCGGCAATAATAATTTGAAATGTTAAGACTCTGATGTTGCTTTTGTTATAATATTTTAAATTAATATTGCTTCCTTTTCTCTTTTTTGTTTTTGTTTGTTTTTCTCTTTCTATTAATTGATTTTGATAATTTTATTATCTGCACAATAATGATTTCAGTAATTTTTTTTTATTCAAATATTTTGCTCTTTTTTTTCTAATGTTAGTGCGCGCTCTTTTATGATCGTTGGTGATGCAATACCTATATTATAAAAGATGTAATCTATGCTTACGTGACAAACTCAACTTAAAATTTTAAACATTTTATCGCTTAATCTATAACTTTTATTTACTTATATCATATAAATTTATCGTTGTAGATTTAATTATGTTAAATTATATACAAAAAAATACCCGCGGCAACGCGCGGACAATTTGCTAGTCATAATATAAAGCTCGTGCGTGAATAAGAAAAACTAGCCTGAGGGGTTACAAGCTAATGAGATATACTGAGCATAGGAGGTAAGAACTTATAAATAATTATTTTATTTAAAAATTTAAATTATTAAATAATTTTTATAATATGATTTATAATATCTTTTAAAGTGAAAATTTTTTGAGCTTGAAACTTGCATGAATCCATACTATGTTGTGCTTGATTTATATCCAATAGAATAGAGGTGGTGAGATTCGAACTCGTGATTACTAATTAACAATGCTTTGAAACAATGTTGAGAAATCATCTCACCTAAAAATTTAAGTTATTAAGTAAGATCTTAAAATATAATTTATATTATTTTTTAACAAAAAAACTAAGTAGATTTACTTGAAAAAATAAAAAATAAAAGCAGAGCAACTAAGGAAAAACAAATCGATGACAGAGGCAAAGGAAAGAAAGAGACGGGATGAAATCAAGCCTTGTTAATCGAGCTCAAGAGGCCTCCGGACCCTCTTCTCATCCTGTATACGAGAAGTTGTTTTCTAATGATTTCAATTAAAGATAAAGAGAAAGACGGTGTAAAATCAGCTCAAAAACCACTTGATTTCTTGCTTAAACATATATTTTCTCTCTTTATCCTTCTCTTCTGCACTGTAGCCCAATCTCTTTTCACCTCTAATTATTGTCTTTGAAAGTCAAACTTGATCCTACAATATTCTGTTTTCTATCTAAAAGATTATAATTAATCGTAGTGAAAACTATACAAAATGTAAAACACAAGTGACCCCTCTCATATATCTTGCAAATGTGTGTGTACAAATTGAAATGAAGTGAGGGAAGATGATTACTTACAGATTTGTTGCATGTATAAGAAATTAAGAGATAATATATTATATGCGATCTCATCTAGTGATTAATTGCAAACCCAAACTATAAGCCAAGAAAGCCTGAGCATGAAACAAACTTTGAACAGACAACTATATCTATATATCTTTTGTTGACCTTGGAGAGATCGATGATCGGACGGCTATATCTGTTTATTTAGTTCGAGCAGCGAGCGGCCTCTTCCCTAATGCAGACTTCTCCCCACTCTTTCTCTGTATTATAGATCTTGCTTGCTCTTGTCAACCACCATGATTGGGGCAAAGTAATGAGCAAGGACAGCAGGTAGCTACTGATTATTATTATGACTATAATAAATGGCGTTGCTACTTGCTATCGGTCAATTGATCGGAATCTTATTATTCAAAAATATTTATCTAGTAGTCAACCAAGGACTTGAGGTAATTACTGATTATGACTCTAATAAATTTGCAAGTGGTCAATGGAGTCTTATTATTAAAATATATTTATTTACTAGTCAATGGGGAAGTTTATTATATAAAAACAATTTTATTGCAATAGGTTTTCCGATTGATAGCGTGACAATATATAATTAAAGTTAGTATAATTAGTTGAGACACATTGACTAACTAAGCGATATAGTATTACATTAAAATTAAAATAATTATTTATAAAAATAAAGGATCGAGTTGAATTGTTTAGGTAAAGAAAAGACTTCTCTTTGTCATTATAAATCTTTAATCATGCAATAATTATGGAACAAGGTCATTAATACGTAATATTTCATGAGCTTACAGATCAATAAGTCAAAAAGTTAAACTCTAAGTATCTCTAGCGTTGCTACTTGTATCCATGATCTTCTACCGTCACATAATTAGGAGATGTTTGGTAATACGTTTTAAAAATATTTATGAAAATTTTTAGATTATTTTTATGTGTTTATATCAAAAATAATTTTTAAAAATAATAAAAATTATTATTTTAATGCATTTACGAGCGAAAAACATTTTCAAAAGCAATCTCAACCATACTTTCAAATAAACACTTAATGATACGCCATTGAATATTTGATTATGATGAAACTAAGCTGTATTTGCATTTGATTTGTGTTAGAGTGTAAATGAATGTATATTCTAGAATAATGAAAGTGTATTCTAGAATATACATGATGGTAGTATATGGTATTTGAAATATGTATATAAAGATGTTAAACACACGATATGGATGTATTGCAACAGAATAAATTCAAAATTTTCTTCTCTCTCTGAACTCTCTGTCTCTCTTCTTCTCTACATAATTTCTTCACTCTTCTACTAATCCCAACTGTTTGGAAAACAAGAAGTTTAGATCAATTTCTTTATAGTTGCTGGGATGTAAGGATTCATAACTATAAAACAGGAGGAAAAAAAAACTGAAAATATTAACGGAAAATGTTTCATTGTTATTATCGATAAAGATTATGTTGGAAAATTTTTGTTTATAATTTTCAATAGAAACAATGATAATATATTTTTTATCAATAATTTCATCGACATTGCTAACTTGTCAAATTGTTGATGAGAATTCCATTGGTGAATTTAAAAGAATATAAAACCCGACAATTATCTTTTGTTCTTCCTTGATTTCATCTCATTCATGTTTTAATCTATTTATATTTAAAGTTAATATTTTAAAATTTGTTTTTATTTATACATGGTTGGATTGAAAGGTGAAATTACAAATAATATATTTTTTCAAATTCGGTAATGCGATACAATATATTTTAAATTAATATAATTAAAAAATAAATCAATGATGTACGCTGGAGATACCCAACATCATGTGCAAGAAAAAAAATAAGAGAGAAAATTAACAAACAAAGTGGGCACGCATCCCGATTAGGCTGCAAGACTTTTGTTTTATAATAGTCAAGGGTGTGATAAATCATATAAAATAAAGCTCGTCAGAAAAACTAGCAAGAGATCATAGTTACCAAACCTTTAAAATGGATGTGAATAGTATATATATAATTTTTTATTAACGTGTATTTCAATAGTAAAAGTTATTTTGAAGAATATATATTATTTTAAATATAATGTAATTATTTTCTATGTAGTTTAATTATGCAATTAATAGAAAAATATTATATAATTAAATAATTATTTTAAAAAACCCTTCCAACAATGTAATTATTTTTATTAATATATTTAAATAAAAAATGAATTTAAAATAAAAAACCTGCAAACTAAAAAACAATAGCGCCTCGATTTTCTTATATTAACTATTATTATTTTATAATTAATAATAATAATTAGTCAATAAAAACCCACCAAACCTGTTTAATTCCCCCTCCCTCCCCAAATCAAGTTATGTGGGTGTACTTTTTTTAATTTTTTTAACATTTGGCTTCTCTCTCAAAATATGTGGAAATTACTTTTCAACTAAAAAGAAACCATTTTAACTACTAGTATGCCTACTCTCATTGGAGAGCTTAAAAGGATGAAAATAGCTAAAAGGATAAAAAATTGGCTTTGCCTCCTCACATACCTCTCTCCATTGGAGATGCCCTGAGGGGTTACAATCTAATGAGATATACAGAGCCAAAAGAGCTAAACAATTTTATATAATTATTTTATTTAAAAATTAATTATTAGATGGAGTTATAAAATATAATTTATATTATTTTTTAACATATTTTTTTAAATGAAAGATCTTTAAACTTAAAACTTGCACAAACTCATACTAACTTGTGTTAATTTTTATTACATAGAATAAGGGTGGTGAGATTCAAATTCGTGATTGCTAGGTTAACAATGTTCGAAACCATATTAAAAAAATATCTTATCTAAAAACTTCAATTATTAAATGCGGTGTCAAAATATAATTTATATTATTTTTAACAAAAACAAGTAGATTTACTTGAAATAAAATAAAATAAAAACAGAGCAACTAAGGAAAAATCAAAAACCGATTCCGACATTTCATTTTGAAAAACCACTTGATTTCTTGCTTAAACATATATTTTCTCTCTTTATCCATCTCTTACTGCTCTAGCCCAATCTCTGTTCACCTATAGTTATAGAAAGTCAAACTTGACTCAACAATATTTTGTTTTCTATATATATAGAAAATATTATATTAGTGATGAGTGAAAATAATGCAAAATGTAAGAAAAAATGAGCCCTCTCATAT
The DNA here is from genome assembly GCA_032356905.1 of Salix exigua. Lineage (NCBI taxonomy): Eukaryota > Viridiplantae > Streptophyta > Magnoliopsida > Malpighiales > Salicaceae > Salix > Salix exigua. Next base: position 994,237 of record CM063594.1, on the reverse strand, counting down.
ATAGAATAAAAATCAACTCAAAAACAATATCTTGCAAATGTGCGTGTACAAATTGAAATGAAATGAGGGAAGATGATTATTTACAGATTTGTAGCATGTATAAGAAGTTAATAGATTACTATATATTATATGCGATCTCATCTACTGATTAATTGGAAACTAGAACTATAAGCCCGAAAGCTTTGAGCATGAAACAAACTTTGAGCAGACTGACTATATATATATATATATATATATATATATATATATATATATATATATCTTTTCCTGACCTTGGAGAGATCGATGATCATAAGACTATATCTGTATATTTGGTGCCGAAGCAGCAGATCTGTTCCTTAGATGCAAGATTCAAACCCACCTCCTTTGAGGAAAAGCATCCGCAAGGTGTCATACCACAAATAAATTAAAAGACAAAAAAGCGAGTTTTCTAAGAATGTTGTCTTATAGTCTCTCTCTTGCGGTCATTTCATTTGAGAATCTGCTCTTTTGAAAAATTGGGTTCACAGAGCCATAGTTGATTTGAAGGTAACCAACACTTCTTTTTCTTTTTCTTTTAAGCGACAACATTCTCTCAATTATCATGATTCTTGAAATCAACGACTAGAAAGACTTTAATTATAGCTATTCATATGGATGGTTATAATGAAATTATTCTATATTTTATAAAGAAATTATATTTATGGGATTTTTATGCCTCGAATTATTGTTCATAAATGTTACAGGTCAATGTTCTCTTAATAATAAATATTTTTTAGAATTCCTTGAGACTGATACATATTATATTCTTTTTTTTTTATGAAAGAAAGTAGTTTATCTCATAACTTGGGGTATAAGGGATATTTAAGATTAATATGTAGATGTTTGTAAAATGATATGTACATTAAACTAACTCAAATAAAAATTTTATATGGAGATGTCACTTCTGTCTATGGATAGACTCGTGTGAGGGTCGTGTAAAAGATCCTTAGACTTAATATCAATAAGTTTATCTTATATAGAAAATGATATGTTTTGATTATTTTACACGTTATCTTGGTAAAAATAATAAATAGACTGACATTTGATATAATATAAATTATATGAAGGTATTTAAGTGATAAAGAGAATATTCATAATCCTAGATGAATTATGAAAGGTGTTTCATATGTACTCAAATAGTGTTGGTTGTTAAATCCTCACACAAGATGTTGTTGTCTTAAAAGAAAATATGTGAGATCTAATTTTAGAAGCACCAATTGAAGGTCTAGTTGAAAGGGGAGATATTTTTTGGATAATTATTTAGGTGTCAATTAAAAAAATTATGGACTTGTCTGAGCATGAAACAAACTTTGAACATCTTGTTTAAAAATTATATTAACCTCATAAAAAAGTAAATGCACCAAATATAATTTAAAATCATTGAAAAAAAGGTTAAATAAGAAAAAAAAAACACAAATAATAGAGAAAAAAGTAATTCAAACATCATTTTTAACGGATATAGAACAACCCCATAAGAAGAATCTGCAGTCCATTTGAGCATAAAAATAAAATCTTTGACTTGAAAAAAAAAGAGTAAACTTTTCTTATATGGTTTTTATTACCTGTTGGTGTGGAGTGACATGACGTGTCATTTGGGTCTTCTTCGAGGAGTTTAATGTGGGATTCAAGAGTGAGTTTTAGCAGCTCCTCCATGCTCTCTCTCTGTTTCACCATTGTCGGTGTTCCTTCCTACTTGCCAATACTCTGTTCTGGCCATGACTTTTTTCTTCTGTTTATTTTGTCACGTGTGATGCATGTGACGTTTTACTCTTCTATGCATATTTAACAATGTTCAAACTTTTTCCAATGAGATTTTTGAAATTGTTTGAGTAATTGTTTTTAAGAGTATTTTTTAAATTTAAGAACATGTTAAAATAATATTTTTTAAAAATATATTTTAATATTATAAAATAATAATTTCGAGTAAAACAAATTTAAATTTTGGAGAAATGTTGCTTCAAACATGTTTCCAATGACTTCTTAAGAACATTATTTGTTTCTGTGTTTATAATTATATTTGGTATTTATTTTAAAAATATAGCTGGTTTGAAAAAAAAATATTAAACTGATATTTTTACAGTTTTATAATGATTTAAACGTGATGATATTAAAAGAAAAAAATATAAAAATAATTATTCTGATACAATTAAAAAAAAATATTTTACTCTTCAATACTAAATATACATTAGCATAACAAAATGGAAAAAAAGTTGATATATATTTGTTTATCTTGAATCTTCAATGTGTTATAATAACTAAAAAATAAAAACATTTGAAAACCTTTAAATAAAATCTCGAAAACTAAATTCAAAAGAAAGAGGTCGAAATAAATTGTATGGATATCACTTCTATATAAGCGAAGTTGATAAGTTTACAGAGGCACATAAATTGATGATGTTATTAGAGTTTATGAGTCAATAGATTCTTATGAATTCCATGCCAAGGATCCCCGCATCTGCTCCCAGGCCATGAGATTTTGTGCAAAACATTCGACGATATCATCAACTTCCAAGCATTGTCTTTTCAACACTCTATTCTCAAATTGTATGTTGATCAAACTACAGAGTTTGTCAAGGAAACTAGAGAGAGGATACTGAGAAGTAGAGTTACAGAAAATACGATGTACATTATTTTCAGTAACAACAACATATTTTTCATTGCTAAACACAATCCGCTGCTGATCCATTGCTACATCAGCAACTGAATTTTTCATATAGGTAATTGTACTTAAGCTTGTAATACATAGAAGCCAAGAAAGCCTGAGCATGAAACAAACTTTGAACAGAGGGCTTGATACTTGTGTGTTTGAGAAGTTGCATGAAATCCAATGCAATGTATTCCTTGGTGAGGTATTCGTGAGCTAGTAGTCTACTCTCAAGTTATAATTTCAATTTGATTGGGTTTCTTTCTTCCTATTCAGTCATTCATTTGCATTATCTTTTCTTCTATTTCTAAATAATTGAGAGATGATCTTTAGGGAATCGTGGCTGTGAGGGCGATAACTGATGGATCTGGAAATGCCGATTACTAATGGTATTTACTTGGCATAACTCACTAGTTTTGGGATTAAAGGCTTCACAGTCACCATGATCAAGTGAGAACTTTTTTTTTTGGTATATTTCTGGAAAATGTATTTTGTAAGTTCAAGTGAGCGAGTAAAATCCCGATTGTCCCGGTTCTTATAAAAATATACATTCTGACTCACACTCGAAACCTGTTGTACATGAAGATCACAAGCTCTTTCCCATCACACCATGCTCGTAGGGACAATCAAGTGAAAACTGTTACATCATGCATTGATTGTCAGCTTTATTTAACCAGAAGAAGAGAGCTTTCAGAGGAAATTAAGGACATCACACAGGGAACAAGTACAAAATCAAATTCCAGGACAATATAACAAGGATTTAACCACTTCTAAGGAAATACATTTAGATCTCCACAAGCTTCGAACTAAAATTAAAACAGCAATTTCTAAGGAATACAACAATAACAACCCCATCATTTATTGCGCAGGATTAATAAAACTAGGCAAGATTTAATCCTAGAATGCCGATTTCAGGGAAGTTATAGTCTGTAACACAGTAAGGATTAGAAGGAAAGCTGCAGCCACAGTTCCCGTACCTCTCCAAAGATTGCTGAAATATACAAGTTTCAAGGTTGCCTTCCTATGGTTCATGGGGTTCTCATAGTACTCATTCAACTGTCGACAGATATAACTGTAATAAGAAGTTGTTTCAATGCGTTGGCTGAGATTGTTCATCAATTTTGAAACTGCGGCGTCGTCACCTAGCCAGTTGAGAATAATTCCCTCTTCAGCTAGGAAATCCACGTCTTCTGCAGTGTTAATAAGATGGTCCATAAACTTGAAGTAGTTGCTTATGTAAGCTTCACCCGGTTTGGAGCACTGCTCCCAGGCCATGACATTTCGTACTAAACATTCCAGGGAATCATCAACTGTCAAGATTGGTATTTCCAGCACCCCTTTCTCAAAACGAACGTTGAACACACACTTGTATTCGCTTTTCTCAAACTTCACTCCTGCTTTGCGAAGCATGGCAGCGTTATATTTCAGCTTGATAGGATCAGGGCGATTCTGTCGCTCGAGGGCTCCTTTCATCATAGATTTCATCAGTAAATCAGGGAAGTGCTGTACTTTATCGGTGGTACATATGGATTCTGATCCTTGTGCAAGTGGATACTTTCCAAAATGACGGGTGGCAAGATCGAGGAAAGGAGTTTTATGGACAGGGTGATAAAACTCGCTATATATTAAGTCTAGAATGTAGAAAGGTAGTTGGTTTTCAAGTAGCATCAATTCTTCTCCTATGCCAACTCTCATTCTGGTATCAATATTTTTAGGAAACTGAGCAGCACATGATTCCATCAAAAACTCAATGATGAAGACAGCATCCAGCACGATCATCCTTACAAAACTATCTTTATTGATTTTGTCGAAGCTCTCTGAATAACAGAGTCGGACACTCTCTTCTTCTTTCCGAATTCTTCTTTGAAAATCCATAATTTTCTTCTCTGACATCCCATTCCTTTTAAGGAACTCTCCTTGATATATTTCTTTCAGCTTTTCCATGGCCTTCAGTTTCTTACTATCGTGGTGAAAAGGACCTATTGAAATCAGTTGTGGAGTGTAGGCTTCCGGATTACTGTCTCGAAGTGAGTTGGGAACCCTGTAGATACAGCATTCAGCAGCCCGGTACTTAGGAGGGGCGACTCCATATATCCTTCCAGCTCTACCCAAATACTTTTCATTTGCCACTCGTCGTCGTCGTCGTCGTCGTCGCCACTCTCATAATAGACGTCAGAGTCCGTATGCGAACTCATCTTTGATTTATTGCGCAGGATTAATAAAATTAAGCCTTGTTAGTCGAGCTCAGCAAGCCTCCAGACCCTCTTCTCATCCTGTATATGAGAAATTGTATCCTACTGATTTCAATTAAAGAGAAAGAGAAAGACGGTGTAACATCAGCTCAAAAACTGAGTCCCCACATTTCATTTTGAAAAATCGATTGATTTCTTGCTTAAACATATATTTTCTCTCTTCTTCCATCTCTTCTACTCTAGCCCAATCTCTTTTCACTTCTAATAGTTATAGAAAGTCAAACTTGATTCAACAATATTTTGTTTCTATATAAAAAAATATATTAGTGATAAGTGAAAATTATACAAAATGTAAAAACAAATGACCCCTCTCATATGTAGAATAAAAAAATCAACTGAAAAACAATTTCTTGCAAATGTGCGTGTACAAATTGAAATGAAATGAGGGAAGATGATTATTTACACATTTGCATCATGTATAAGAAATTAAGAGATAATTATTATATGCAGTTTCATCCAGTAATTAATCGGAAACCCAAACTATAAGCCAAGAAAAGCCTGAGCATGAACAAACTTTGAACAGACGATTATATATATATATATATATACATATATATCTTTTGCTGACCTGGGGAGATCGATGATCGGACGACTATATCTATATATTTGGTGCCGAGCAGCAGGCGGCCTCTTCCCTAATGCCAGCTTCTCCCCCCTCTTTCTCTGACTTATATAGATCTTGGTGCTCCTGTCAACCCCTTTGATTTGGGCACATATATAAGCAAGGACTACAGGTAATTACAGATTACTATGACTATAATAATTAATGTTGCAAATGGTCAATGGAGAATCTTATTATTCAAAAATATTTATCCAATTATTATATAAAACAATTTTTTTCCGGCTACTGGGATATAAAAAAAAGGAAAATGTTTTCGATAAAGATTGTGCTGGAGAATTACCGTTCATGATCTTCAAAAGAAACAATGACAGAATAAGTTTTTTCATGAGCAATTTCATTAACTTGTCAAATCGTTGATGGGATTTGACCATTTGGAGTTTGCTAAGTATTTTGCAAAATACTTCCTGATGATTATCGAAATACACTTGAAAGTTTGTAGGTTTTACTCGTGGTTTTGATAATCATCAGTAAGTTTGTTGGTTTATAAAAATATTATAATGATTTTTTATTTTTAAAAATTATTTTTATATTATTATATTGAAATAATTTAAATTTAAAATAAAAATATTTTTAAAAAAATATTTTTAAAATATAATATTAAACTTGATGAAGAATAGAACCCGATGACAAGTTATCTCTAACCGGGGACAATGATGTAAATGATGTGGTCAGGTTTGTAGATACAGACATTTATTAGCAATTACTAGATAGAGAAATCTGACCTAATTCAATGTGATTTGATTATTTGTAGTATTTTATCTATGACTTAATTCAGATTTTTATTTTCAAAATTACTTTAAAAATCATCATTAATCACGTTCCGAACATTATTTTTAGCAATGATAATTTTTATCAAAATTATATAAAAAACTTGTAAACACACTCTTAAGCACCCTGTTATGGAATGATGTATACACTCAATTTTTTTATATGAATAACACAATTTCGAAACAACACATTGAAATATTTCAAAATCAAAACTTTTGATACCAATAAAAAACCAAAACGAGAACACTAACATATAACCTTGATCTCAACTTTTAATTGCCAAGAACATGGATTAGTGCCATGCACATCATCAATTTGTCTGGGCTCATCATGGCCGAAAGTATGCAGAGCATTAATTAGCAGCCATTGATTTTATATGATTCTTTTTGCCACCACAGACGGTGCTGATATGATACATACAGTTAAACCCATAACGTGAAAATAGTGTTCATTTTTTTATTTAAAGTATAGATACTATTTATATATTTGTCAACAAAAACAAACAAAGAATTGTATGTAGTTTATTGGCAAATGCCTAAGCATTGGCAGGGAGGGCAAGGGTTCGAGCCCTACCTAGCGTTTTTCCTTTAACTTTTTTACTTTTTTAATTTTATTTACAATTTGCTTTTTTTTTTTATTTTGATTGTTTTTTTGTTTTTTTATTGATTTTGATGTTTTTATTATTTGTTTTTTAATTTATTTTGATTTTTTTATTTCGTTTTTGTTTTTTTCACTTATGTTTTTTTAAAAAACAATTTATTGCCATTTTTTATTGATTTTTTTCCAATTATTAACTCAACAAGAATAATAATATTAGTTTTTTCTTGCTTTTTTAATTATAATAATTTAATAATTTTTATTGTTTTATTTCTGAATAAAAATCACTTTCAATAACAACCTCAACCACCTGCTCAATTTTTGAGCCATAAAGTTATCCCATTTCCTAGAGATAGCAGAGAGAGGTGCCAAAAATTCTTATTCTTGACCCTACGTTTGGACAACTAAATTTTGGATTTCTTCCACTAAAGAGGTTTCCTAGACAAGGAATGACTTTTGAAGTTCATAAGACAATCTTCCAGTCAGCAAGCAAACTAACAAATAAATAAAGTACAAGCATTTATATCTAAGAGAGGGAAAGAGATCATTATAAGTGTTTATGGCCATATTTATAACTCACAAATACAATCTAATAATATTTATTTTTATTTTGTTATTTATTTTGTTTATTAATTGCTTCTTTTTAATATTGTTAAGTCTTGAATTTTCTAATTATTATAGATAAGACATTCAAAATAATAACAGTGATTATTTGTTAGTTTTGTTCTCTTTTAGATATGTTTGACTAGTTATATTTTTTTATATTTATTCAATATTAGCGCCTTAATATATATATATATATATATATATATATATATATATATATATATATATTCTAGTTTTTTTTGAAAAACACATTACTATCATTACTCTGAAAGACTTTTAAAATAATAATATGAGTAATAAATCATAAAAGAATTATGGATTGTTTTTCTTAAAATAATTATGGTCTCATCAATTTTTATTATTTCCACTTGTTATTAAGATATTTTTAATATTTATATTTTAATTTGTGGTGATGATCATTTGAAAATTTATATTTATTATTTTTCTCTTTGTTGTTCTTTAAATTCTTTTAAAGTCAATATATTATTTTATCCTTCAAGTCAAATAATTCTTTTAAATCTAATTATATTTATTTTTGTTTTGTCATTTATTTAGTTTTGTAATTGCTTTTTGTTAATATTGTTAGTTGTTGAAATTTCTAATTATTATAGATAAGACATTCAAAAAATAATAATGATTATTTGTAAGTTTTTTTATATATATAGATATGTGAAACTAATTATATATTTTGATATTTATTTAATATTAGCGCCTTAAGATATATATTACTAAGTAAAATAATAAAATACAATATATATACAAGCAATTAATTTTCTATAGATAAAAAAAACTTGTCACATCGCCAATTATTTAGTTAATTATAGATAATAGGAGTAAATATTTTTTCTCAGATTGCTGGAGTTCGAGTCTCCACGCTACCAAAAATGATTTTTGAGTAAAGAACAATGTTTTCTATTGTTCATAAGTGTTTGACATGTTTTTTTTCAGTCATTTTTTTGATAACTGGGGTGTCCGGTCATCTTATGAGCATCACAATAAATCTCTGAATTTTATTTTTTTTTTCAATTTTCACTGTTTATTAATATTTGAAAATGTTTTTCCTCTTCTTTTTCAGGCTTCTTTTTTATACTCACGGTATCCGTGTCAGTTTACACGCATAACTATTTTTTCCTCACATATTTATATTTTTTATAACCGGGGTATGTTACACGTTTCACAAATAATCCTTTGACATTGATTTTTTTTTTTAACTTATAATTTTTTCTTATAACTAGAATGTTCAAGCTAGCTTACGTACACCATGATTATTATTTTATACATAGCCAAAGGAGATCACAATTTCAAACAATAATAACCAGTGATTTGAAATGTGATTTTCTCTTTCATTACTATTTTAAAAATTGATTGAACTATGATTACGGTGAGATATGACAAGAGTGTTTGGTAATGCATTTGGAAATCGCTTTTGAACAAATTTTAAATTTTTTCAATTTTAAATTAAAAGGAGTGTTTCTACATGATTTTAATGTGCTAATGTCAAAAATAATTTTTAAAAATTAAAAAATTACAACATGTTAAAAATCAATTATTTTTCTACATGCACGGTCAAATCAGTTGGTGTTCTCTATTATGCAGGGTACCCACTTTGGATGGAATAGTTCCGCCTTCTAAATCCACCATTCTTGCCCCGAGCTTGAAGTCCTGCGTTATTCGAGTAAGACGTGTCTAGGTTTTCTCCGATTGTAGAAACTTGGCCATGTTAAAACAGATTTTATTTTATTTTCATGTAGGTGCCCCATTTTTATGGGGAAATCTCACGTTAGCTTGACATTTAGTTCTTAGTACTGAACGGTATACCACGCGACAGCGATGATATTTTTTATCTATGTAGAAAATTGATTGTTTTTATATGAATTGTTTTTTATTATTTCAATATTTAGTTAGTATAATTATAATTGATAAAATCTATGTAATCAAAATAGAAAGTGACTCTGTATATTTTTAATTGTAGATAACCTAAGTAAATTTTTAATTTTTTTACTTTAATTTTTCCCATGTAATATTATATTTAAAATATTAAAAATAAAAATATTGTAAATTTGTTTTTAAGAAATAAAGTTAAACGAAATTTTTTATAATATTTATTAATGATATTATTACATTAAATGTATTTAAGAATATTGATATTAATTTTTTTAAGGAAAAAATCCTAGGTCATTTTTTCTTCTCTCTATATTTATAGGCGATAATATTCAATAATAGGAGACAGTATACATGGGACAAGCATTTAGAGACGTGGGTCAAGCAAGGCAGTCAAAATCGCGAGCCAACTCGCAAAATCGTACGATTTTGCGAGTTGGCTCCGAAAACCTGGTTGAACCGGAAAGAAAAATCGAAACCGGTCAAACTCGGTCAAACTCGTAGAAAAATCGTTCAAAATCGTAGAAAAATCGTAAAAAATCGTAGAAAAATCGTAGAATAATAATAATAATAAAAAATAATAATATTTAATTATATTTAAATTCATTTTTTAAATTTAAATATAATTAAAAATAATAATTTTTGTACGGACATTTTACGATCTTTCTACGATTTTCCAATCCGATCTTCGGAGCCCTTTCGATCCGTGTCAAAATCTCGATTTTGATCGCCTTGGAGTCAAGGCATCCGGAATACTGGCGGTCCGAAAAATGCTTCCCGACAATTGTTTCTCGAAACAATGACAAGAAAAGATTCCGGAAAGCAATGACTTCATACTTTCTCACTGTACTCGATCAATGGTCTTCATGAACTGGAAAAACTCCATTCTTTTGATTCATAATCATTTTCTCATTGCAAAGGAAATAGGATTTAAGTTAGAGAGATGAGTGGGGAAGGGAAGGGCGCCACCCAATCCAGTAATTTTCTCTCTTTTCCTTTTTCTTTTTGGGGTGGGTGGGGAGGATCTTTTGTGTACGGGCAAGGTATAGCCAGACTTGAAGGCTCAATCTCCGGGCTCACATCAACTTATTATGTTTTTTTGTTTTTATTTTTTTTCCATGAAACATTTTTTATTTTGCTTGGAAATGTGATTTATTTAAAAAAAATATTTTTTGTTTAGAAATATATTAAAATGATAATTGTTTTTTAATTATTTTTAACAGTAACACATGAAAATAATCTAAAAGCAGTGTTTATTTTCTATCCGTATTTATTCATTTATGCTTTTAGAATTTGTTTTTATTCATTTTTGTAAGGTTTTTATTTTTATCAGGTTCTTTTTGAAATTTTAACATTAATTTTTTATATTTTTGTCCATATTTATATATACTGAGCCCTGTTTTGTGTTGTGTTCACTTTCATCCTTGCAATTTTAAGTTTTCGCATGGTCCTGATTTACGTTATATAAATTTTGATTTTTTAATTGGGCCCTTCGATTGAAATCAATTATATATTAAGGTTTTAGTTTGGTCCTCCTTTTAATTTCCGGATTGGGTTTAAATAATTTAATATATTCGGTACAGAAGTTTTGATTTTTTCAAATTTTTCCTTGGATTGAAATTGATAATATATTTGATTTTTATTTTGGCTCTTATACTTTTAATTTTTTATTTTAATCCCTTTATTTTGTTTTATATTTCTGGAATAGTCCTTATTTTTGTCCATGTATTTATAAGTATGCTCTTAGCTTTGGTTTTTAATTTTGTTATTTTCTTATTTGTTGAGGTAGTATTTTTAAAAACAAATTAGCTCTTAAATTTTATTTTATATCTATGATCATTTGAAAATTGATATTTCTGTTATTTTTCTCTCTTTGTTCTTTCTTTTAGTTTTTTTATTCATTTTTTTTAATTTTCAAGTCAAATGAACTTTTTTAACCTAATAATTTTTATTTTTTTATCATTTTTTTTGTTTGATCTTTTGTTATAGTTTTTTAGGATTTTTTTAGTCTTTCATTTATTTTTATTTTTTCATTATTAACACAATAATAATAATAATAATAATAATAATTTTAGTTTTTTCATTATTAACACAATAATAATAATAATAAATTTAGTTCTTAAATTTTACTTTTTCTTTTGATCATTTAAAAATTGATTTTTCAGCTGATAATTTTTATTTTTTTATTAATTATTTTATTTATTGATTTGTTTTTTGTTAAAGTTTTTATGCGTTTTTTAGTCTTTGATGTAATTTTTTTTTCATTATTAATGCAACAACAACAACAATAATTATTTTAAATTTTTTTCTTACTTATTTTATTGTGTTTTTTTTCTCAGGGTACTCTAATAATTTTTAATGTTTTAGCGATAATAATGGTGATAATTTTTATTAGATATTATAATAGAATATATTGATCTATTTTATTATATCAAACTTTACATATAAAAATATTTTTTGATGTATTTTTAAATTAACATTATTTTCAAAGATAATCTCAAATGTATTAGCAAGTAGACACTAAATCTGACAAGTTCTTTAATTCATGGTCTTCTCCAAACTGTATCAAGGCTTGTCTTCTAGTTTTTTTTTCTTTTAATTAAACAAATGTTCATTAACAATCCTCCAGTACCAAAAAATCAATGGTATTGGTGTCTTGTCTTCGGTCATCTGTGTTTGCTAACACTTCCTTCTGGTAAAGAAATTAGTGTCCTGTCAACAAACACAACAACCGTTCATTGAAATTAGTGTCCTAATTACTAACCCTTTAGATTTCTCTTGCTGCTGAAATGAATGCAGAGGAGCAGAATGAGTTGTTTATACAAAATGAGTTTAGCGTTTAAATCAATGCCAAGTGATTGACAAGATAGAGTTCTGCAATATCAAAGTTGATATTTCATTACAATTATTTTTCGAGCTAAATTATAAATATACAAAACAAAGTTGTCAATACCGTTCCGGTCGTTCGATTGGAACAAAGCGAAACGCTTCGGTTTCGAGGCGTTCAGCGTGCCGCTTCGAGTATCGTCATTGTTCATATATAATTAATTATATATATATATGAAAAAAAATATTAATTTAACAAGTATAATTAAAATTGAAGATAAATTAACTTTAAATTATACAATACAAACACAAAGTCAAACAAACATAATCTCAAAATTAGAAACATATCTAAAATTCCAACAATAAAATTATATTTTTAAAAATAAAAAATAAAAAATAAAAAATGAATTTAATTATAATTTAAAGATCCAGAATATTTGAAATTTAAGCTACTTATTCAAGTAATTCTATGTTTTTTTTTATGGTTGTTGTATTTGAAATTAATTAATGTTACTTATTGTTTTTAATGTTAGAAAAACTTAAAAAAAACAAAATGAACACATTAAGAAATAATCAATAAGTTCAAACGTAATTAATTAAAATACATTCCATTACAAATAATTCAATCAAATTAATTAAAAATTAATACCCCTATTTTTTATGTTAACTATTATTATATAATAATTAATAATTAGTATAAAATCCAGCCCACCCCGTTTGTACTTTATCCCCTTCATTTCAATACATAAAAGTATAAAACCCTACCCATCCAATGTAAACACCAGGAAATAAATTAAGTGTTAAATTAAAAGATAAATAAAATAAGTTGAGGGGAGGGTGAAATTGAAATAAATATAAAGATTATGACTTATAATATAAGAAGAGAACATGTGGTGTAAAATGTAAATTTAAAAGGAAATGGGGGCTCATTTGTGCACTTAAGGGGAGGAGATAAGTTAGAGAGAGTTTGGAGAGAAAAAAGATAAGAAGGGGTGGTACTCGAGACCAATATCTCCTCCGGCCACCGTTGGATCGAGCTGGAATTTGAGTATGTTATGAACCTAACCATTGTCTAAATTCGACCGAAGGGATTGTTATTATCGGAAGCCGTGTGAGAAATCCAGTCATCGACGATTTTTGGAAAAATCCCCTCAAGCGATTATTTTATAACAGGGATGTCCGAGTCAGCTTACGGACACTACGACTATTATTTTATAGAATAGCTAAAGGAGATCATAATTTCAAACAATAATGAATAGTTATTTCAACTATGGTTTTCGTTGTTCATTACTATTTGAAAAAATACTTTTTTTTATATATATTTCTTACATAATTTCTATTTTTGTCCATGTTTATATATACATGCTCTTAGTTTTTTCCATTTTTTTGTTAATATTTTTAAGTGTTAAAACTTCTAATTATTATAGATAAGACATTCAAATAATGATAATGATTCTAATTTTGCCTAACATGGTCAAACACTAGTTATCTAAGTTTTTATAATTGGTTTTGATTCTTCTTCAAGTAATCCTTAATCATGTCATTTAAACCAAAACTAACCCAAAAATCACACAATTTGGCATTGCCATTCAAATTTACATAAACTCTAACAATTCAAAATTGGGATTTCCAATTCCTTGTCAAAAATCATGAAAACAATTTCATTAAATTAAAAGGGATCTATTATAACAACCAATTGATCTACATAACGAGTATTTGAGAGGGTGATGTATCCAGTTAAAAGGGGAGGACGGAGTCATTGAATATGGCATTCAGCTAAAAATAAAAACAAATGCAAGCTGCACCTTCAATTTTTAAAGATTCGACCCTCTTTGAAAATCTGGCATAAACTCGTTGGCGTGGTTACTACTACTCCTCTCCCTCTACCTCTGTGTTTTTGTTTTTGTTTTTGTTTTTCTGTGTTTTGGGTTTTAACAAAAATGGTTTAATCTGTGTTTTGCAATTTTTGCTTGTAGACGCGGAACTATGCTATAAGATTTATCGGCGCAAGATGTACTTGTTGGGTACAAATTTAACCCACACCACAATTTTTCATGGCTTTCATTGAGAGCTACAAGATATTAATTCTCCATTAAAAAGAAAAGAAAAGCAGAGAGAGAGATCATTATTTGCGAGGAAAAACAAATTAAATTCTTGGAAAAAATAGAAGGAGATATACGTAGGTCATCGATCATTGTAGAGATCAAGCCCTAAACTCTCTCTCAAGTCCAAATCCAAGTTGTCATGTCTAAAAGCAATCCATGCAGATCTGAAATAGTATCGGAGAACAGATGATTTGACCTTTATCTCCGAATCCACACAGAACTGCAGATACGCAGTAGTGAGTGGGGAATGAAATCAACTCATCTTCAAATTGGACGTGTTAAATCTGTCCTTTACCACTCCAGTTGTCTAAGTTAGCTATGTTTAAATCTTTTCAATTTAAATTTTTTAAGTCTCCTGATTTCTTTGCCTTATTATCATTGATGCGGATGACTGCTGATGATATCCTAGACACGCCCCATCAATCTCAAGGGTAGCTCATGAACATTGAAAATGGAACGAAGTTGTTTAAACTGAATTGCTGCTACAGGTTTAGTCAGCAATCTGATCTTTAATGGACAAGAATTTGACTCGGACCTTCCTAGATTGGACAAGATCGTGCACTTGTAGATAAAATCTGATAGAAATCATTCCCCCCTACCCTAAAAAAAAGTAACAGTGTAATCGAAATTCAGGGGAAGTGGTCAACATATTTTTTAATTGTAGATAACTTGGATAATTTTTCCTACCCATTTAATTTGTAAGTTGCATTTTTTCCCAGTAAGATCAGATTTGAAATGAGTTATTTTAATATTAAATTGGTGAGGCCATAATTATTGTTAGATAAAAATATTCTATAATTTCTTATTTTATAAGACTTATTACTCATGTTATTATATTGAAAATAATATAGAGCAATAATAGTAATTTTTCTCCAAAAAAATATAGGTTAAATATTAATTTTAAAATTATCACCAATAAAAATTAGAATATAAATATTTTAAAAACATTTAATAATAGTGGAAATAATAAAAATTGGTGAGATCATAATTATTGTCAGAAAAAAAAATTATAAGATTTATGACTCATATTATTATATCAAAATTATTTCAGAACAATGATATTATTTTTTTTCCTAAAAAATCTAGGTTGTGTGTATGTGTGTGTGTGTGAATCTTAAAATGATCATTAACGCAAATTAAAATGTATAAAAAAATTAATAACAGTGGAAATAACAAAAACTGGTAAGACCATATTTATTGTTAAAAAAGAACTCCATAATGTTTTTTATTTTATAAGATTTATTACTCATATTATTATATTAAAAGTATTTAAGAGCAATGATAGTAAAATTAAATAAAGATAAAAAAATATAATTAGTCTTACATATTTAAAAGAAAATAAAACTAATAAATAATCATTATCATTATTTTGAATGTCTTCTCAATAATAATATAAAATTATGTGACTTGAAGGGGAAAATAAGATAAATCATAATAATTATTAATTTTTAAATGATTACCAGCATATATAAAAAATTGAACATTAAATAAAAAACTTAATAACATTAGAAATGAAGAAAATTTGAAAATAGAAACTAATAGCATGTATATATAAATATGGAATTAAATATAAAAAAATTAATGTTAAAATTTCAAAATAGAACCTGATAAAAATAAAAACCTTACAAAAAATGAATAAAAACAAATTCTAAAAGCATAAATGAATAAATATGGACAGAAAATAAACACTGTTTTTAGATTATTTTCATGTGTTACTGTTAAAAATAATTAAAAAACAATTATCATTTTAATATATTTCTAAACAAAAAATATTTTTTTTAAATAAATCACATTTCCAAGCAAAATAAAAAATGTTTCATGGAAAAAAAATAAAAACAAAAAAACATAATAAGGAAAAACAATATTTCTAAACAAAAAATAATTTTTTTAAAGCAAAATTAAGAATATTTCATGAAAAAAAAACATAATCAGGAAAAAAATTATATAAAAAAATAAATTTGAGAATTAATCGTAATGCATTTAAGTTAGCCCAAATAACCCATATAATATATATATATATATATATATATATATATATATATATAAATTGAGGAAGAAGAAGAAGAAGAAAATATAACCAGAAAAAAAAATCATGGAAAAAAAGAAAAAAATGTAATAAAAGAAAAACAAGAAACATAAATATATGTTGGGAATAGTATTCGAACCGCGCTTTCTCGGAAGACAGACAGCGTTTTGGACCGGTTTGGCTACCTCCACATTTCGGTTATAGTTCAAGACATTTAATATTAATAGGGTTTGGTTTTGGCAAATCAAAAACTTACGGAGAGTGGGATTAATATTTCTTAATGAATTAAATATATTAAAGCTAAACAAATTTCTTAGAAACAAATAAGAAAATCAGTCCCCAGCTCCAGGTCCCTGTCCCTCGTCTGCTCTCTCTCTACCTCTCTCTCTCTGTCGCTCAATTCCATATGACGCGACGGGACATAATTATTTTACGTGGCCACTCCTCCACTGCTGCCTACTTCTAGGTGAGACGTGAGATCACGAGGCGGCGCACGAGATCTTGACTTCAAAATTTAGGTGTAAAATTTACAGATCATAATCGAACTTCGCTATCTATGTATTTTGGTTGAAGTTTAAAGAACTTCGAAGCTCTTCGATTAATCGCTTCAAGATCTCTTAGGATGTTGTAAAGAAATCAACTCGGGTGACTTTATTGGTGCATTGCGATGTTGTTGAAAGGTGCAACCAATTAAAGATCACATCTCTTGGTCAGTCGTGTTATTTGCTGCTTGTAGC
Source organism: Salix exigua (assembly GCA_032356905.1). NCBI lineage: Eukaryota > Viridiplantae > Streptophyta > Magnoliopsida > Malpighiales > Salicaceae > Salix > Salix exigua. Next base: position 977,152 of record CM063594.1, on the reverse strand, counting down.
TCTTCTTTATCTTTTGTTTTTGGCTAAACATTGTTTAAGTTATGATGATTGTTCCATGCGAGAATCATACCGGATTCACCACGATTGAGAATACAAGCAAACCAATGTCTTTTTGAGGAACATAACCGTTATTTTATTGTGAAAATGAAAAAAGCCCAATAAACCGCGAACCGAACGATCGAAACAACCCAAAAGTGAGCAATACTATTGTAATCCACGAGTGATCTGTCTCATAATGCACAATAACCCAACCATGATGTCACGATCTCTTTTAGTGTATTAGATAATAATTATACTATATACTAAAATAGCTCATGAGTCGATTCATTGTGGCATGGGACATAAATTACTATGGATTACAATATTATTGCTTATTTTTTGGTGGAGTCGATTGTTTCGATTCACTGCTTCATTGATTTTTATATTGCACGATAAAATAACGATTTTATCCTCGAAAAAGACAAAAAATAGGTACTTGGTTGGAGGGGTGTTGCAGATATTTGCACATTTTTCTATTTGTTTATATTACTTTGCACAATAAAATAACCATTTTTCCCTCGAAAAAACAAAAATCAGCTCCGTCGGGAGGGTGCCACGGAATTTCATATTTTGTGGAAATGGCTAAATACTGAGATATACCCCCAATAAGATAATTGATGACTTGGATACAGGGTAGACCGATAATTGACTATATTTCCAAATTAGTTTACTCAGATTATTGTCGGCGAGTGTGGCACACGCAACCAACGATGATTCGGCCTCACGCCCTCTTCAGGCGGCTCGTGAGGCCGATTAAGGTGGAAGAAAATGGCCTTCCGACGTCTCCGTCGCTTCCCCACCATGTCATCTTTCTCATGAAGTGGTACGTGTCATCACACGGTGGACGGAGAAAAGCGGGTGAACGGTTGAACTTTTTTCTTTTTCTCTCTCCTTCTACCTAAACTACACGTCATCCTCTCAGTTTTATGTCCTTTTATTTTCGGTCCCGCCAACTTAGTTAAAAACCCCATTATTTTTTTTCAAAATTTTTTTTATTCCAAATTAAAGTTAATAATTATGCATAAATTAGCTTCCTTATATAAAAATGTCCAGAGGTGCAGTGTTCTTATTATTATTATTATTATTAAGAAAGAAAAATAAATAAATTCTTGGGAGGCGGGAGGGCACAATAGGTTCCCCGCCATCTCCATTGACAAACCTAAATAAATAAATAAACCCCAAAACCACCGAGCTGAAGAAGTCTAGAGAATAGAGCGAGCGAGCGAGAGAGAGAGATGGCTAATTTCCTGAAGAAAATGAAGATGGACCCAGCAAACCATCTCTTAAGAGACAAAGGGTTTCTTCAACTTCTGGTGGTTTTTCTGCTGCCACTCCAAGCCAAGAGACCCAACAGCATCTAGAGAATGAAAATCAAGAAGCAATCCAACAGCACCAGGAGAGTGAAATTCGAGAGACAACCCATCAGCATCAACCAAATGAAAATCAGGAGACCCAAGAGCACCTGGAGAATGAAAATCGAGAGACAACCCGTCAGCATCAACCAAATGAAAACCAGGAGACCCAACAGCATGAATCAAATGAAAATCAGGAGACCCAACTGCTCGAAGCAAATGAAAATGAAGAGACCCAACAGCATCAAGAAAATGAAAATCAAGAATCTTCTGAAGAAGAGGACGCGTATTTTGGTGATGGTGGAGCAGAAAATGAAAATCAAGAATCTTCTGAAGAAGAGGACGAGTATTTTGGTGATGGTGGAGCAGAAAATGAACAAGAAGATGATGTACTCGATAAATTAAGAGGTTTTCTTGCCGATGGTGCCATGTCAATGACCGTCATGGACCTAGATATTCTTGATTGCGCAATCTGCCTCAGTCCCTTGACTATCCCTGTCTTTCAGGTTAAAAAATTTCCTTTTACTTTCTTGATGTTGTTATTTGGTTTGTTTATGTTTTCTGTTTCTGTTTCGGTGCTGGTGTTTCTGTGAAATGCTTGAGATTTTCAACAAGGTTATTTGCATTCTTATGTGGGTTTCGGCTGTTTGTTGTGATTATTTCTGTGAGAAGATTTAAGTAAGATTCTTGATGTTGAATTTTTGTGTGATTACCTATTAGTATTGTGATTCTAATATCATATTTTGTTTGTATTAGAAGAGGTAAGTGTAAAATCGCAGTGGATATTTGTTAGGCTACAGCTGAACAAGTTAAGTCTAGGAAGAAATAAAAGAGAAGAAGTAGAACATGAAGAGAAGAAGAATTGATACAGAAATTGTTCTTCTTTCATCACCTCCTTGAAACCATTTTTGTATATCAGTAAATGATATTAGCCATGATTTTGTTTGTGTAGTTCCATATCGAACAAGACTTGAAACATTGGTAGAAGACTCCTTGGTTTAGTGCTATTATAGGAATAAGAAGGTTGAAGCAGGATTGTGGTGCAATATTCTTCAAATAAAGCTGGAGATATGTTCTCTTTGAAGGAAACGTTTAACATAGTGTTGCCGAAGAAATAATTGATATGCCTTAAAAAATGTGACATGTTTGTAGTTTAGTTGATACATGGTTAAGAAATGTAAAAATACAAGTAGAATGTGGTGGAAGAATGAAATTGATATATATATATATATATATATTGTGCAAATTGAAGGTTATTTAGTAAGTACGGTTTGCTTAGAGTCGTGTCTTTGTATTTATTGTTTGGAGTCCAAAATTCCAACTTATGCGATACTTTGCTTGTCCTTTTTCACATTAGAGGGTTCCGTTTTGCTTATTGTCTTTTTCTTACCACGTGTTTCTTAAGTTAATGCTGCCATTCAATATTTACTAAGCTAATGTCAAATTAGGTTATTTCCAGTGCTTTGGATTTCGTTTTTCAATATTTTCATTTGCTTAATTCATTATCATATCTAGATAGTCTCATAATTTCTTTCCCTTTCTCTCTTGGGTGGTTATGGGGGGATTCAGTGTGAGAATGGACACACAGCTTGCTCTTCCTGCTGCAGTAAACTTGCAAACAAATGTCCTGCCTGTTTGTTTCCTATCGGCAATAATCGCTGTCGGGCTATTGAGAAGGTTCTTGAATCAGTCAGGATACCATGCAAAAACATGCGGTATGGCTGTGGAGAGACATTTACTTTCACCAAGAAAATCGACCATGATAAGGACCATGATAAGAGTTGCATCTATGCACCCTGCTCTTGCCCAGTACAAGGTTGTGACTACATCAACTCTTCTAAGAAGTTAGACTCACATTTGCGTTGCAGACATGTCGGGAAAGTGATACGCTTTCACTATGGTTGCGCATTCCCCCTTCCCCTAACTGCTGGCCAAAATTTTGAGGTCCTCCAAGAAACTGACGATGGTGCTATATTTATTCTTCATCATCATGAAGAAACCTTTGGGAATGTTGTCACAATTAGCTGCTTAGGGCCGCCTTCATCTGCAGGAGAATACTTCTATGAACTTTCAAAAGATCTTTCAAAAAACTCTCAGGGAAAGAGTTTCAAGTCTCAGTTTTATATGCAGAGTATTCAGAGCAGGGTTGACCACCCTCTTCCGGCGGAGTCCGTTCTACCTCCAGGTCAGTTGTTTGGTACATCTTTGATGATATACCTGGATCTCATCATATGGCGTAAGAGTGACTTGTCAATGTGTCCCCTATGTAATATGGAATCCCGTAGTCTTTCAAAGTGTATTTAATATGTAATCCCTTAGATTCAGGCATTAGCTAAACAGAATCCCTAACATGCAGGGTTCCGTTACTAGCATTTTGAGTTGATTTTATTGTTAAATCAAGGTCCAGCATACATAGAGAGAAGCTAGTGCATTTTGGTTTAATGAAGAATCATCTTATGAGTCTATTCTCGACTTTATACCATGAACTTGTTTAATTTAATTTTTGAAGTTAAAAAAAAAAGAATTAATTTTATTTTAAATTAAATTTTATAGTATTTTTATATGCTGAATTAAAAATAATTTTTTTAAAAATTAAAAATATTATTTTAATATATTTTTAATAAAATACACGAAATCCAACCGAAAATGCTCGCACGTCAAGACAGCGACTTTGCCCGCGCTGATCACCTTACCCGGCTCTTTGTAATGTTCCCACGAAATTGAGAATAAATTTATGGATTTTCGAGGAATCCAAAACTTGAATGCAGACTTATTATAGGTGGAAATTAATTAATTTACCGGGTTCCAAGTACCTCAAGTAAACACGACTAACTCACTCAACTTCAGCTAACTACTTAATTTGACTTATTCAATAAAATACTGACACACACCTCAACTTTCCTAATGACCCGAATTATCCCACATAATCGGCCAAATGCCCCTGCCCCGGTTTTGATGACTCAATGAGACCTGCACGCTGGCACGTAACACTCTTCCTAATCTTTCTTGTGATTAAATATCAACTTTTTTTCCCACAATGTTTTCACATTTCAGACTCTCATTCTTATGTTGATACGTTTCCTTCTGTTACCATGAAAATGCTTCAGATGAAATTACATTCCTGAGGTAATATTGAATTTCTTGTCATGAATTTGAGAAATGAAATTGGAATCCACGTCTAATTGAAGTTCCTCGGCAAAGAAACGCATCAAGAATAAATGCAATAAAGAACCATCCATTTTCAAAGCCCACAAATTTCCCTTCAAGGAACATACGAATTATCAAAACCCTAGTGGGTTAACAACAAAATACAGGGCCCCTGAAGAAATAAAAAGACAGAAGACAGAAGGCCAATTAAACGTTCTTTAATTTACCAGATACCAGTCAGAAAGAATATAACAAAATTTAGAAAGAGAGAAGGAAAGAAAACATGTATCAAGAAATATCCACCAAAGTAGTCGATGGAATGGCGTTTCTTGACCTCTTTTGAGTCGCTTTCCTTTGACTTGTAATGTCATCAAAAGGCGCTCGTTTCTTGGCCAAATGATTCGCAACCGCCGTGGCCTTCCCTGCATTCTCCGCCAATGAAGAAGACGCGTGTCTTTTGCAAGAGAAGACGACGTCGAAGACGAAAAAGACGAACGGCGTGTCTGAGTCAACATTTTCAGTAAAAATAGAAAACCCCTCTGTCTTCAATGTCAGTTTAAAAAGAAATTGAGAGAGAGAAGTTTAAAAGGAAACAGAACAATCTTGGATTTTGGAGAGAAAGCAAAAGGGCCTCACTGGTTCTCTTATTTGCACAGAAGGAGAGGAGAGTGTTATATATTTTCTATTTAATTACTTTTTAATACTTTTGAGGCGGGGAGAGGGCTTGGTTTGAATTCCTGAGAGATCTCGACCGCTCGATTAAGGCTCGGTATTCGTTGGGAGCGTAGGCTTCGTGGGGACCACTGTATGTGTATCTTGTTTTCTGGGTTTCGTTTTTGGAGCGTCACTGACGAGTGAAATCCTGCCACGAGGATAGAAATTTTTATCTTTATGGAGATTGGCTGATTCGAGTGTATGGTTATTGGTCACAGGCTGTCTATCGAGTGGGATTTTAAAGTTTTGAATTCGAATTTCAAACGGTCACCGGAACCGTCTTTATTAGAAACTTGGCATGCCACTGCACAACATCGGTAAGACAAATTTGCAATCATGCAGTTCTAATGTGAAGTGAATTTTAAGAAAAATCGAAGATCTTGCAATATAACAAGTTCAAAAATAAATTCTTCATGGAAATGATTCAGGACATCTGACGGCCTCACTTGCATGGGAATCCGATGGAGCACTTGTCAACAAATCTACGTCAAGGTTAAAGAAGCCCTCAAGAAAATGCACAAAAATGTGGTACTAGAAATAAGATTGAGCATGCCCCATTATATCTCTTAGATTTGTTGTCGAATTGTAAAGAGCATCCCTCTTGGAAGGCTAGACTTTTATTATATTATCTAATAACCTAAAACAGATATTTATTGTATATTACTCGCCTAAAACAAATCGCCCAATTCATTGTTGCTCAAGACTCATGTGCACTGTTCATATGCAATTTGATCTGGTGTGTCGCGCGAGTTTGTCCACTTTTTTCCTGTTTGTAAGCAGTGAATTATCGATTTTACCCCAAAGCGACAAACAATGCCGCCAGTTTGGGGCTCCCGGTAATGGACCATTGTCGGTCCGGACCGATCCGGTTTGTCCGACCGGTTTTTAATATTTAATTGAACGGTGCATTAACCATTTTGTCCCTCAAAAAGGATAAAACACACGCTCGGGCATGAGGGGCTTTACGATAATTAGCCATTTTTTAATCCGAGAACTATTGGCGCGTCGATTCTTTGGACGATGCGTCGCGGCTTACTAAGGAGTCGAAAAACACCCAATCGACGTCTAGAATAATATAATGAATAAATTGGATAAAATTTAAAAAAATTGTCTTTGAAGTTTGAATTTTAATTTTGTCCTCTTTTTAAAAAAATTATTTCTTAAAAAAATTACAATATTTTGATTTTTAATATTTCAGATCTAATATTACCAGACAAAAAATACAACTAATTTTTTTTTCCACAAATTTACCTAGATTTAAAAAATATGTAAGTCACTTCCCGTTTCAATTGCACTGTTCGTTTTAGACGACAAATAAGTCATTATAGCACACAAAATTTTTTGGTTTTCTTCTAAAAACAAATTACAATTTTTTTATTTACAATGTGTCATATCTAATATTACTGGGGAAAAAATACAACTCATAAAAAATATATAATTAATTTACCTAGGTTATCTATAATTAAAAAATATGTGAGTCACTTCCCGTTTCGATTAAAGTGTTCTTTTTAGATGGAAAATAAATAATTATTGCACGCAAAAAAATTATGTTTATTTTTAAAAATAAATTACAATATTTTTATTTATAATGAGTCAGGTCTAATATTACTGGGGAACAAAAGCAACTCATAAAAATAAAAATGACAAATTTACCTTGGTTATCTATAATTAAAAAATATACAAACCACTTCCCATTTCGACTATTCTATAAAGTATGTGAGACTAATGATATGTTTTAATATTTATTGAATATTATCGCCTAAAAATATATATAGAAAAAAAAATGACCTAGGAATTTTTTTCTTAAAAAAAATTAATATCAATATTCTTAAATACATTTAATATAATGATATGATTAATAAATCTTATAAAATTATTTTGCCTTTTAATTTAAATTTGATGCTCTTTTGTTTAAGATTATTTCTTAAAAAAAAATTTACAATATTTTTATTTTTAATATTTTAAATCTAATATTACTGAGAAAAAAACTTAAAAAAATAACAAATTTACTTATGTCATCTACAATTAAAAAATATACGAGTCACTTTGTGTTTCGATTACACTGTTCTTTTTAGATGGCAAATAAGTCATTATAGCACGTAAAAAAATTAAGTTCATTTCTTAAAAAAATTACAATATTTTTATTTTTAATGTGTCAGATCTAATATTACTGAGAAAAAAATGCAACTAAAAAAAAAGGTTGACAAATTTACCTAGGTTATCTACAATTAAAAAATATACGAACCATTTCCTATTTCGATTACACTATTCCTTTAAGATGGGGAAAAAATTTATATCTTACATATTTTATCTATTATAATGTTACGAATTAAATATTTAAACAACTAATTAAAGCATTTAAAAAATCAATTAGTTTTCTACATTGAAAAAACTCTAACGCAATGCGCGAGCAAGCATACTAATTATACCACGCAAAAAATTCATTTCTAGCATATTTGATCTATTGCAATTTCAGTGGTTGAACATTAAAATAATTAATTATAGCATGCAAAAAATATGAGTTTATTTAAGGAAAATAAAATTACAATATTGTTTTTTATAATGTGTCAGATCTAATATTACTTGAGGAAAAATACAACTCAAGTTCCCCTTGTAATATATCGGGTAGTATCATCGGAACATGTGATGCCGTATCATCCAAGAGGTCTTCGTCTTGCCAACCCTAGGTACCTTGGTTCCCGCCCCTCCATTCAAAAGAAAGCGATTCAGTTCATGCCCCTTGGCGGGTGCGTACCATCCTAAAATTTTATCACAACGAACACAATTAACTTTGATCCTCAAGATTAAGACTAGGGGCTCTAATATCAAGCTGTAACGACCGGCCCAACCTGCCATATATTGTCCACTTTAGGCCTTACCGCCCTCACGGTTTGTTCTTGGTGACGCGAGCTCATTTTTGAGCTTGACGCCCCAAACGCAGCATAAGACAAGTATGGAACCAGCACACTTAATAAGGCTAGCTACCACTCCCTCACCCGCCGATGTGGGATACTACATGCAATATGTCTTTAAGATAAAAAAAAGATTTTTACCTCAATCTAATTTATATTATGCTAACAAATTTATTAATTAAAAGCTTTCTTCATAAAAAAACAACACCATTAATGGCTATCTTTAAACAGGTTTGACAATAAGGGGTATTTGGTACTTCATTTCAAAAGCATTTTTAAAAATATTTAATTGTTTTTATTTTTTAGTATTTTAGATTATTTTCATGTGTTAATGTAAAGATAAATTTTTTTAAAAAACTCATTTTGATGCATTTCGAACGAAAAACATTTTAAAAATAAATTTGATATCATTTTCAGGTAGTGATATGGTATGACATGACGTGATTGCAAAGAATTGGAGATTTGTATAGCGAGTCTCAAGTTCGAGTCGAGCATGCATCTCAATAAAAATATGAGACAACCAGAGTTTTACTCGCTCCTTGAAATCACAAAATACACTTTCCAAGAGATGAAATTTTCTCAAATCCATTTTTTTATCTTAATACAATTTTGCATGATATTTAGTAAAAGTTATGAGAAAAGAAGATAAAAACTTGGTCACTTATTAGTTACTATTATAACAATTAATGACTCCTTGAAAAATAAATAAATGAAGAATATTCTTCCTGGATAATAATTTGGTTCAATGCAGATGGAAAAAGCAAAATTCAAACATATTATTGGGTACCCAAATTATTATTATTATTTTACTACTACTACTACTACTACTACTACTAAAGAGCTAAAAGAGCTCGGCCGATTATTGTTCCCCTTGACTCATTGACACTGTGGATCTGGACTTTTTCGTCCAGTGTGTCACACGAGTTCAGTCCAACTTTTATTTTTGTTTTTCCTCTGATGAACAATGTTTTAACGATTTTAGCCCCGGTAATAAGACAAAACAACGGTTCAGGTTGAGGGTTAAGGGCGTAATTGCGTGCGTACAGATCGGTCCGGTTCGGTCCAGTCCGCCACAACCTTTTTTTTAATATTTTTAAATGGCTAAAGACGGTTATAGCCCCTAATAAGACAAAATTGATTATAATGTTACTAACTAAATATTTAAACAACTAATTGCAGCATGTAAAAAATCAATTAGTTTTCTATATTGAAAAACCCTAACTCAAGCATACTACTTATACAACGCAAAAACTCATTTCTAACATATTTGATCTCTTACAATTTTAGTGATTGAACATTAAAATAATCAATTATAGCATGCAAAAAGTATAAGTCTATTTGTGGAAAAAAATTATAATGTGTCAAATCTAATATTACTGAGATAAAAAACAACTAAAAAATATCAGCGTTATATGCAATTACAAAATATACAAACCACTTTTCATTTCGATTATACTGATTTTATCAATTATAATTTCACTAATTAAATATTAAAATAACAAATACAATACATATAAAAGAAATCAATTTTCTACATAGATAAAAAGCCCCAACGCAACGCGCAGGCGGATCGCTAGTCTAATAACCTAAAACAGATCGGCCATTTCATCGTAGATAATTGTTGCTCATGACTCATTGTCACTATTTATGTGCAATTTTACCAGGTGCTTCGCGAGTGTATGCATTCTTTTTTTTTTCAAGGTTTTTGAACAGTGTATTAATGAAATTAGCCCCTGAAAAAGACAAAAAAAGCCGCCATTTTCGAGAGTTTGAATGGTCATTGACCGTTTACGGCCCGGTTTGATCCTATTAATATTTTTATATGTAAAGTTTGATATAATAAAATAGATCAATATATTCTATTATAATATTTTTATATGTAAAGTTTGATATAATAAAATAGATCAATATATTCTATTATAATATCTAATAAAAATTATCACCATTATTATCGCTAAAACATTAAAAATTATTAGAGTACCCTGAGAAAAAAAACACAAAAAAATAAGTAAGAAAAAAATTTAAAATTATTATTGTTGTTGTTGTTGCATTAATAATGAAAAAAAAATTACATCAAAGACTAAAAACGCCTAAAAACTTTAACAAAAAACCAATCAATAAATAAAATAAATAATAAAAAAATAAAAATTATCAGCTGAAAAAATCAATTTTTAAATGATCAAAAGAAAAACTAAAATTTAAGAACTAAATTTATTATTATTATTATTAAGGTATATAAACCCAATCCAGAAATTAAAAGAAGGAGGACCAAGTGAAACCTTAAATATATAATGAATTTCAATCGAAGGGCCCAATTAAAAAATCAAAATTTATATAACGAAATCAGGACCAAGCAAAAACTTAAAATTGCAGGGATGAAAGTGAACACAACACAAAACAGGGACTGTATATATAAATATGGACAAAAATATAAAAAATTAATGTTAAAATTTCATAACAGAACCTGATAAAAATAAAACCCTTATAAAAAAATTAATAAAAACAAATTCTAAAAGCATAAATGAATAAATACAGACAGAAAACAAACACTGTTTTTATATATTTTCATGTGTTACTGTTAAAAATAATCAAAAAAATTATCATTTTAATATATTTCTAAACAATTTTAAAAAAAAATCAATCACATTTCCAAGCAAAATAAAAAATGTTTCATGGAAAAAAATGGAAAAAAAAAACATAATAAGGAAAAAAAATTCTAAACAAAAAATAATTTTTTTAAAAAAAAATCAATCACATTTCCAAGCAAAATTAAAAATATTTTATGAAAAAAACATAATCATGAAAAAATGTAAAAATTGAATTTGAGGATTAATCGTAGTGCATTTAAGTTAGCCTGAGATAACCCAATTATAAAAACAACAAATAACATATATATATATATATATATATATATATATATATAATCCTCAAATTCTATATATATATATATATATAAGAGGGAAAAAGAAGAAGAAAATATAACCAGAAAAAAATCATGGAAAAAAAGAAAAAAATGTAATAAAAAGAAAAGCAAGAAACATAAATATAAATAATAAAAAATAAAAATTATCAGCTGAAAAAATCAATTTTTAAATGATCAAAAAGAAAAACTAAAATTTAAGAACTAAATTTATTATTATTATTATTGTGTTAATAATGAAAAAAACTAAAATTATTATTATTATTATTATTATTATTATTATTGTGTTAATAATGAAAAAATAAAAGTAAATGAAAGACTAAAAAAGTCCTAAAAACTTTAACAAAAGATCAAACAAAAAATAATAATAAAGTAAAAATTATGAGGTAAAAAAATTTCATTTGACTTGAAAATTAAAAAAACAAACAAAAAGAAAGAACAAAGAGAGAGAGAAAAACAGAAATATAAATTTTCAAATGATCATAGAAAAAAATAAAATTTAAGAGCTAAATGTTTGTAAAAATATCACCTTAACAAATAACAAAATAATAAAAATTAAAAACCAAAGAAAAGAGCAAACTTATATATACATTGATAAAAATAAGAACTATTCCAAAAATATAAAAAAATAAAAGAATTAAAATAATTATTTTACGTGGCCACTCCTCCACTCGTCGCTCGCTTCTAGGTGAGACGTGAGATCACGAGTAGCGCACAAGAACTTGACTTCAAAATGCAAAGCTTCCCTGCACTTGCCCATTATTCTAGCCAGTATCCTATTTTTTATTTTTTTAAATTACGCAACAAAAACTTATTTGGGTTTGATTTTCGTGTGCTCATGAGCGGAGGGGTTGTTTGGGGTTGTTTACGTAGTACTCAGATTTGGGTTTGATTTTCGTGTGTCTGCAGCGAGAGGGGTTGTATTCTGTAACAAATATCCCTTGATTTCGGATCCGGACTAGAGATGTGTGCGACTTACTGGGAATGATGATGTTAGAATGTACTTGTGAAAGTCTGCATACGATAATACTTTTGCAACAAAGTTGCATAGATGTTGTAACAGACACATTTCTACATCCATTCACTATTTTCCATGCATAATTAAGCTTCATAAAGGCATTAATTAAGCTTCATAAAGGCATTGTGGTTGAGGCAAAGGCATGTGGGCTCACATCAACTAATGATATTTTAATGGATACTTTTTAAATATTAATGGAGCGGATATTTTAATGGATATTTTTTAGTCGTGCATACTTTGCTCGCATAAGAAGTAGAGCATTAAATACAATCAATTAAATATTAATGCATCGCATAAGAAGCATAGCATTAAATACAATCAATTAAATATTAATGCAGATAGATTATTTTAAGAAATCTCATTCATTTATGGACATTAATGATAATAAATTTGTTTGATTGTATTCAATTTTCATCAATATTAACTATTTTATCAAAATTGCATCACATTTTTAAAAGAAATCTTCGTGTGTTATTTTGGTTGAATTATATCAAATCTAAATGCAACTTTTGTGGGTTTATGACGGATATCATCGCTTACGTGAATTGTTGGTTAAAGGAGATTTTCAATTTATTTTTCAATAAGAAACCAAATACAATCCTTGCTGTCTTGCCCTCTCCTTTAAATACTTGTTTGGGGGAAGAATCGCATTCTCCTCTCCAAGGCACGCAGCGCTCCTCTCCAAGGCACGCGAGAATCAAACCCTCTCTGTTTCTCAATGGCACCAAAACTTGAGCCACTTTCGCTTCCACTAGGGAACAAAAAAACTTCCAGCAGAGAAAAGAAATAGAAATTTCCAAAGAAAAGACATCCGATGATAAGCAAAGTAAACCCTCTCCTCTACAGATCACAAACAAAAACCACCGAACCCAAAACTTGACCCACAACGAACCCGAACCCGAACCCACCACTAATCAATCGAATCTGAGTTCGAATCGAATCGAGGAATTTGAATCGGGTCGGATTCGATTACAAACCCCGCTGAGAGCCAAGCCAATAACCTCCAAACCAATGGAGGAGATCCCTCAAAGGAAGCAACGACAGCGAGATGTCAAGAGGTCCGGATCCAATCCAGCTGGGAAGAGGAGTAACGACGCTGATCGCGACCGAGAGAGTTGAAGCGGGCTAAGAACAGGCCATCCGATCCTGAGAAGTCCGAGGATTCCGAAAAACAGCTCTTTCAAAGGTTGTGGACCGAGGATGATGAGATTTTGCTGCTGCAAGGTATTGTTGATTTCATTGCCAAGAAAGACCCAAAGGACACGAATGCGCTTTTAGATTATATTAATCAGTCTTTGCATTTTGATTTCTCTATGACTCAAATGAAGGATAAGATTTCTAGACTAAAGAACAAGTTTGTGAGAAACATGAAAAGGAAAATAGGTGAAAACAAGGTTTTCCACAAACCTCGTGACCAGAAGAGGTTTGATTTGTCAAAACATATATGGGGCAGTGAAGTCTTTATTAAAGATAATGAGAAAAATGGTAAGAAACTGGAGGAATCGAAAGCTGAGTCGAGTGGCAATGCGGGGGCGGAGAGAGTGGAAGTTGAGATGGAGAGAGGTTCAAGCTGTGAAAAAGGTTTTGAAGTTTGATAAAATGCAGAATGTGTTGACATATAATGTCATACTTTGTATGCTTTATATATTTTGATGATAACAATAAAAAGAAAATGGGCTAATAATATGCTTGGATGAGATTAAGCTATAAACAGGTTTTATTCAAAGAATACATCAACAAGCATAATGGAGTTCAAGAAGAAATCACTCCAAGAAGTCCAAGATGCAAGCAAGTGAAGACTTAGAATAAGTGTTCATTTTAGTGCTTTATGTAAATCTCTATTTCTACCTTGATAGCACAAATTAAAATGAACTCACACACTTCACAGTGCATGCAAAGGATTTGATGATTAAGCGGCTAGTTTCCAACGGCTATAAACGGCTAGTTTCAAACGGCCATAAACGGCTAGTTTCCAACGGCTATAAACGGCTATAAACGGCTAGTTTCTCTTTGAAACTTATAAATATGCCTCTTAATTGCAAAACGAAATATATAGAACTTTCATATCTTATATTGAGGCAATTAGAAGTGCATAAACACCTTCATATCATCAATCCTCATTAATACTCATATTTGTGTTTAAATCTTCATATCCTAACACAAAGAGTATTTCTCATTCTCACTACACTTAAACACCTTCAAATATCCTAAGTGCTATTAAGTGAGAGAAAGAGATCATAGATCTTCATTTGTAATATCCACACTATTAAGAGTGTATTGTTGTTTTACTAAAACAACCATTGTGAAACTCTTGAGAGTTGAGTATAAAACTCTTGGTATTGGTGAGGGAACATCACCAAGGAAAAATCTTGAAGAGGGGACATCTTCAAGTGGAAAAGGAAAATCTTGAAGAGGGGACATCTTCAAGTGGAAAGGGAAAATCTTGAAGAGGGGACATCTTCAAGTGGAAAGGGAAAATCTTGAAGAGGGCATATCTTCAAGTGGTGTAAAGTCTTGGTGTGGATTCATCAAACGGAAATTGTAATCTTGTTACTTGGTTTAGTAAGAGAGTACAATACTCAAGTACAGGTTGGTACTTGAGTCGTGGACGTAGGCTTGCCGAACCACGTTAAAAACCCGAGTTAGCAATCTCTCTCCCTTATCTCTTTATTTTAAAGTAATTAATTTTAAGATTGCATTATTTATTGTATTTGCACCAATTCAGCCTTTAGGTGCATAGTTGCTTTAATCAGTGAATTTCAACAATTGGTATCGAGCTTAGTTCTCATTTATTAAGTTTGCTTAGACTTTGAGTAGAATGGCAACTATATGCAATAATTTCCAAAATGAAGGTGCTTCAACTTCTAGACCACCATTTTTGATGGTGATGATTATGCCTATTGGAAAGCTAGAATGTCAATATATCTTCAATCTATAGATTTTAATTTATGGCTTTCTATTGAAAATGGACCTCATAGACCACTTAAAATTGTAAATGGTATTGAGATTCCAAAAGCATGATAGAATATAGTGACCTAGATAAAAGATTACTTTCTATGGATGCTAGAGCAATGAATATTTTATATTGTGCATTAAATAGAAGTGAATTTAATAGAATATCTTCATGAATGCTAGGGATATATGGCATGCTTTGGAAGTAACTCATGAAGGAACTAACCAAGTAAAAGAATCAAAAATTGATATGTTAGTTCATCAATATGAGTTATTTAAAATGTTGCAACATGAATCCATAACAAGCATGTTTACTCGTATGACTAGCATAACAAATAGTTTACATGCTCTTGGTAGAACTTACTCAAATGCAGATATCGTAAGTAAGATTCTCAGATCTCTACCAAAAGCTTGGGAAGCTAAAGTGACAGCTATACGAGAAGCTAAAGATCTCACAAAACTTCCATTAGAGGAGCTCATCGGTTCTCTAATGACGCACGAGATATCTATGGATAATCAAGATCAAGAAGAAAGGCCAAAGAAAAATTTGGCATTTAAAACTGCTCATCGAATCGAAAGCGAGGAAAATGATGATGATGAAGACAGTAATGACGATCTTGAAGAAGATGTAGCATCAATCACAAGACAGTTTCGAAACTTTCTTAAAAGGAAAAATGACAAAAGAAAGTTCTCGAACTACAAAAAGGAGGGAGATTCAAGTAAAGAAACTCCAAGGTGCTATAAATGCAACAAGTTGGGGCATATCAAACCCGACTGTCCCCATCTTCAAATGAAGAAGAGAAATCGCTTTCAAAAGAGAGCTTTGAAAGCGACATGGAGCGATGATTCGAACTCAAGCTCTAGTGATGAAGAAGAACATGTGGCTAACATGTGCTTCATGGCAATCGAAGCGAGAATGAGGTACAATCTTCGGATGATGAATCTGACCCTTCCTATATTGAATTACATGAACAACTTGAAAATTTGTATGTAGAATATAAGAAGTTAGGTTTTAAATATAGTACTCTCAAAAGAAATCATATATGCTTAATTGAGGAAAAAGAATTATTAGAAAAGAAAGTATATGATTTAAATGACAAGAGTAGTAAAACTAATCAACTTGAAGAAGATAATAAATCTTTAAAAGAAAAAGTTGATGAGTTAAGTGTAATTATCTCAAAATTCACACAAGGCTCAGAAATTTTTGAGAAAATGCTTTCAAGCCAAAGAAGTGTGTTTAACAAAGGAGGATTAGGTTATAAACCTAAGATAAATCAAAAATACTTAAAAAATTATTTTGTTAAAGCTAAACATTCTTATGATCCAAATCAAACATGTAATTATTGTAGAAAATTAGGACATTTGGTTTATGCATGTCCTATGAAGAAAAATAAGAATGTTAAAATGATTTGGGTTCCAAAAGGAACCACCCCTTGAATTCTTTGGTAGAAATAATTTCATTTTGGATATTTATTATTATTAGATATTATGTCTTTATTTATCTAAAATGTTAATTTTCTTTTTGTTGATGCCAAAGGGGGAGAGAATATGATGAAAATAACAAATGGGGAGAAAAATAAGAGAATTTGAAAAATATATATGCATATATTTAGGGGGAGAAAATGGATTTTTCTTGAGATTGCATATGATATTTTTACTTAGATTAAATTGCTAAAAATGTTCAATGTCTCTTATATATTGGATTACAAAATATAGGGGGAGACTCATTTTTTTATCTAAGTTTTTTATTTATTGTCATCATCAAAAAGGGGGAGATTGTTGACATATAATGTCATACTTTGTATGCTTTATATATTTTGATGATAACAATAAAAAGAAAATGGGCTAATAATATGCTTGGATGAGATTAAGCTATAAACAGGTTTTATTCAAAGAATACATCAACAAGCATAATGGAGTTCAAGAAGAAATCACTCCAAGAAGTCCAAGATGCAAGCAAGTGAAGACTTAGAATAAGTGTTCATTTTAGTGCTTTATGTAAATCTCTATTTCTACCTTGATAGCACAAATTAAAATGAACTCACACACTTCACAGTGCATGCAAAGGATTTGATGATTAAGCGGCTAGTTTCCAACGGCTATAAGCGGCTAGTTTCAAGCGGCTATAAGCGGCTAGTTTCTAACGGCTAGTTTCCAACGGCTATAAGCGGCTAGTTTCAAGCGGCTAGTTTCTAACGGCTATAAACGACTAGTTTCTAACGGCTAGTTTTTCTTTGAAACTTATAAATAGGCCTCTTAATTGCAAAACAAAATAGATAGAACTTTCATATCTTATATTGAGGCAATTAGAAGTGCATAAACACCTTCATATCATCAATCCTCATTAATACTCATATTTGTGTTTAAATCTTCATATCCTAACACATATCCTAACACAAAGAGTATTTCTCATTCTCACTACACTTAAACACCTTCAAATATCCTAAGTGCTATTAAGTGAGAGAAAGAGATTTTAGATCTTCATTTGTAATATCCACACTATTAAGAGTGTATTGTTGTTTTACTAAAACAACCATTGTGAAACTCTTGAGAGTTGAGTATAAAACTCTTGGTATTGGTGAGGAACATCACCAGGAAAAATCTTGAAGAGGGACATCTTCAAGTGGAAAGGAAAATCTTGAAGAGGGACATCTTCAAGTGGAAAGGAAAATCTTGAAGAGGGGACATCTTCAAGTGGAAAGGGAAAATCTTGAAGAGGGCATATCTTCAAGTGGTGTAAAGTCTTGGTGTGGATTCATCAAGCGGAAATTGTAATCTTGTTACTTGGATTAGTAAAAGAGTACAATACTCAAGTACGGGTTGGTACTTGAGTCGTGGACGTAGGCTTGCCAAACCACGTTAAAAACCGAGTTTGCAATCTCTTTCCCTTATCTCTTTATTTTAAAGTAATTAATTTTAAGATTGCATTATTTATTGTATTTGCATCAATTCCGCCTTTACGTGCATAGTTGCTTTAATCCGTGAATTTCAACAGAATGTCTTGTGAAAGTTGCATACGATAATACTTTTGCAACAAGTTGCATAGATGTTGTAACAGACACATTTCTACATCCATTCACTATTTTCCATGCATAATTAAGCTTCATAAAGGCATTAATTAAGCTTCATAAAGGCATTGTGGTTGAGGCAAAGGCATGTGGGCTCACATCAACTAATGATATTTTAATGGATACTTTTTAAATATTAATGGAGCGAGATATTTTAATGGATATTTTTTAGTCGTGCATACTTTGCTCGCATAAGAAGTAGAGCATTAAATACAATCAATTAAATATTAATGCATCGCATAAGAAGCATAGCATTAAATACAATCAATTAAATATTAATGCAGATGGATTATTTTATAGAATAGCTAAACCCGCAAAAGCTGTAGCAGATCTTTCTCCTTTTTGCTATCCTCTAAAATCTTCCCACCTGTGATGCATGGTCCTTAGCTGGAGAAAATGATGAGCACGCAGTAAGAAATCTCATTCATTTATGGACATTAATGATAATAAATTTGTTTGATTGTATTCAATTTTCATCAATATTAACTATTTTATCAAAATTGCATCACATTTTTAAAAGAAATCTTCTGTGTGTTATATTGGTTGAATTATATCAAATCTAAATGCAACTTTTGTGGGTTTATGTCGGATATCATCGTACATGAATTGTTGGTTAAAGGAGATTTTCAATTTATTTTTCAATAAGAAACCAAATACAATCCTTGCTGTCTTGCCCTCTCCTTTAAATACTTGTTTGGGGGGGAAGAATTGCATTCTCCTCTCCAAGGCACGCAGGCGCTCTCCAAGGCACGCAGGCGCTCCTCTCCAAGGCACGCAGGAATCAAACCCTCTCTGTTTCTCAATGGCACCAAAACTTGAGCCACTTTCTGCTTCCACTAGGGAACAAAAAAAAACTTCCAGCAGAGAAAAAGAAATAGAAATTTCCAAAGAAAAGACATCTGATGATAAACAAAGTAAACCCTCTCCTCTACAGTCACAAACAAAAACCACCCGAACCCAAAACTTGACCCACAACGAACCCGAACCCACCACTAATCAATCTGAATCTGAGTTCGAATCTGAATCTGAGGAATTTGAATCAGGGTCGGATTCCGATTACAAACCCCGCCTGAGAGCCAAGCCAATAACCTCCAAACCAATGGAGGAGATCCCTCAAAGGAAGCGAGCAGCGCAGATGTCAAGAGGTCCGGATCCAATCCAGTTGGGAAGAGGAGTAACGACGCGATCGCGACCGAGAGAGTTGAAGCGGGCTAAGAACAGGCCATCCGATCCTGAGAAGTCCGAGGATTCGAAAACAGCTCTTTCAAGGTTGTGGACCGAGGATGATGAGATTTTGCTGCTGCAAGGTATTGTTGATTTCATTGCCAAGAAAGACCCAAAGGACACGAATGCGCTTTTAGATTATATTAATCAGTCTTTGCATTTTGATTTCTCTATGACTCAAATGAAGGATAAGATTTCTAGACTAAAGAACAAGTTTGTGAGAAACATGAAAAGGAAAAAAGGTGAAAACAAGGTTTTCCACAAACCTCGTGACCAGAAGAGGTTTGATTTGTCAAAACATATATGGGGCAGTGAAGTCTTTATTAAAGATAATGAGAAAAATGGTAAGAAACTGGAGGAATCGAAAGCTGAGTCGAGTGGCAATGCGGGGGCGGAGAGAGTGGAAGTTGAGATGGAGAGAGGTTCAACTGTGAAAAAGGTTTTGAAGTTTGATAAAAAAGCAAGTGTTGAAACAATTGAAGATTATGTGGTGAGATGGAGTTTGCATGGAATGAAGAAGGAAGAGTTCGAGGAGAAGTGGAGGATGTTGCGAGCAGCTGAATTGGAGCTTTATATAAAGCGGAATAAATTGCTACTAGAGCAAGCAAAGATGATGTTGTCAGCTTTTAAAGCTGACAAGGATTAGTGTGGACGAAAAGGTACATGTAAAGGGGTTTCATGGTCCAAGGAAGTGATCTTGTTTGCATTTCCTTTTTTGCCTAGATTTCAAAATCAGAACAATGTTTAGAATATTTAGCTTTGTAGATGATATTATCCTTGGTACTTTTGTTCACGCGCGATTATGTTTTCAAGGTTTAACTCTCATGCGATGAGTTATGTTATGTTTTATTTCTCATTTCATGGTTATTGTGTTTGATTAGTTGTTTATTTGTTATCCATTATCGCCCTGTGGTTTGGTGTGTTGTTTCTGCACGATTTTTTTACGGGTGCTCTTAACAGTCTTATCTCTATAGTTTGTTGGGAAATAATGTGTCATCACCATATTGTTTGATGGCTATGTGAAATTTGCCCTCTCTTTCTGATGAAGTTCACTTAAATTATGAATACATGGTGTGTTTGCAGTAAGAATTTGCATAAAAAGTACGTTGTTTTGATATATATGGAGACATTTCTCTCGTTTTATTTATCCTTGAAACAAGTTCTGCAGATGATTGAGAAAACTGTTGGCTTCAGATCGTTTGGTGGATATATTTTCAGATTATTATTGTTGTTTTCTTAGCTTATCTGCCTTATGTTGGATAATATCCACCATGTGGGTTAATGATGCAAAGGGTGGTGGCACATACAATAATTTTCACGTCTCTCTTAATGTATGTTCATTAACCTATCAGATATATTCCAAAAGTGCTTAGCTAAAATGGTTTTACATCTAGCTTTCAAATCAAGAAGGCCTTAACCACCTATGGATTTCGGAAGATGAACTGATTTCCACACAATCAAAGCTGATTTCTTACCAAAAAAACTCCTACCACACTATTGATGCGGGAAATAACTAATCCTGGAATAGGAAAGGCAAGGTGATTTTACCATCCGTTGTTACGGATTTTTGATTTTTAAATGTTATAATTTATTATTTTAATATATAATAAATAAAATTGTAATAGATAAAATATATTATAAATGAGTTTTTTTATCTAAAAGAAATGGGAAATAGTTAGTATATTTTTTTATGAGTTGTCTTTTTCCTAGTAATATTAGATCTGAAATATTAGAATTAATTTTTTGAAGAAATAAACTTAAAATTAAAATTTTTGTGTTATAATTAGTTATTTTCATATTCAATTAGTAAAATTATAATATTTAAAATATGTTAGAAATGTTTTTCTCTACGTAAAATAAGTTTCGGTATTTATATGAAAAAACCTAAAAATAATCATTCAAATCATTGAATGTTTTAATCAAACAATATATATATTTCAAATGATTTCTATTTTTTTCATGTTTATATATAAATATATATATGTTTTTATTTTTATTTTTAATTTTTATTATTTTCTCTGTTAAGGTTTTTTAATTTAATGCTTAAATTTAAATTTGTATTAGTAATCATTTGAAAATTTATATTTACTATATTCTTTCTTTTTGTGTATATTTTTATTTATTTTTCAAATCAAATAATTTTTAAGAATCTAATAATATTTATTTTTGTTTTGTCATTTTTTTTAATTCTTTTTTTGTTAATATTTTTAGGTGTTAAAATTTCTAATTATTATAGATATGACATTCAATATATATATATATAAATGACCTAAGTACATTTGAAAAAAAATCAAATTAATTTAATGTTAGTGTTCTGAAATACTTTTAATATAATAATATGAGAAATAAATCTTATAAAATAAAAAAAAATATTTTTTTTATAACAATAATGATGATGTCAACAATAGTTGACCAATAATAATTAGAATATTAATTATTTATAATAATAGTTATAATGTCAGCTATAAAATTTATGAAAATTTATAGTTAATAAATCTAAGCGTGAATTTAATGTTTTTTAAATTAGAAAGAATGACGAGACAATTAAATTTAACTTAATGTTTTTAAATCGGAGGAGATCTACTCGTGTTCGGGCTCTACCAAGAGAGAATTCGCCAATGCTTTCCTCCATTATGTTAACAAGTATAATCGAAGACTAGGTTTTTCGATTATACTTGAAAGCTCAATCTGCAGTCGAGTTTAGCTTAAAAACTATACCAATATTTTAAGACCGTAATGTTTTTTATGCGAGAGTAGGAGATTCTTACAATGTTATTGCCAATTCATTATTTTGTTGGTCGGGAATATCCATGGAATCAGGGATGATGAGCCAGGTAGAGGCGGTGATCTTACTGAGATAAGAGGGATGGAAGAGTTTTATCTTTGTCCACTCCCCCTAACATTTGGCAATCTTGTATTAGCAGCTGCCTCAATTTTCTGTAAATGGCATGGTGCAGTTAGTTTTTTTTTTTTTTTCCCTAAGGTTATCCATTTTCCAACTAACGGGAGCCTTTTTCATCAGGATAAAAATAAAATATTTTTTTATTTTTAATTTAAATTAATTTCTTTATATTTTTAGATAATTTAAACATTTTATCACAAGTAATTTTTAAAAAATAAAAAATATTTTTTTGATGTATTTTTAAATTAACATTATTTTCAAAAATAATCTCAAATGTATTAGCAAGTAGACACTAAATCTGACAAGTTCTTTAATTCATGGTCTTCTCCAAATCGTATCAAGGCTTGTCTTCTAGTTTTTTTCTTTTAATTAAACAAATGTTCATTAACAATCCTCCAGTACCAAAAATCAATGGTATTGGTGTCTTGTCTTCGGTCATCTGTGTTTGCTAACACTTCCATACAGTAAAGAAATTAGTGTCCTGTCAACAAACACAACAACCGTTCATTGAAATTAGTGTCCTAATTACTAACCCTTTAGATTTCTCTTGCTGCTGAAATGAATGCAGAGGAGCGAGAATGAGTTGTTTATACAAAATGAGTTTAGCGTTTAAATCAATGCCAAGTGATTGACAAGATAGAGTTCTGCAATATCAAAGTTGACATTTCATTACAATTATTTTTCGAGCTAAATTATAAATATACAAAACAAAGTTGTCAATACCGTTCCGGTCGTTCGATTGGAGCAGAGCGAACGCTTCGGTTTCAGAGCGTTCAAGCGTGCCGTTCGATATCGTCATTGTTCATATATAATTAATTATATATATATATATATATGAAAAATATATTAATTTAACAATTATAATTTAAATTCAACATAAATGAACTTTAAATTATACAATACAAACACAAAGTGAAACAAACATAATCTCAAAATTGCTCATATTTAAAAGCGATTGCAAATGATAAAAAAATGGTGAGACCATATTTATTGTTAAAAGAAACTCCATAATTTTTTATTTTATAAGATCTATTACTCATATTATTATATTAAAATTATTTAAGAGCAATGATAGTAAAATTAAATAAATATCAAAAATATAATTAGTCCGACATATTTAAAAGAAAGAAAACTAATAAATAATCATTATCATTATTTTAAATGTCTTCTCAATAATAATATAAAATTATGTGACTTGAAGGGGAAAATAAGATAAATCATAATAATTATTAATTTTTAAATGATTACCAGCATATATAAAAAATTGAACATTAAATAAAAAACTTAATAACATTAGAAATGAAGAAAATTTGAAAATAGAAACTAATAGCATGTATATATAAATATTTAATTAAATATAAAATAATTAATGTTAAAATTTCAAAATAGAACCTGATAAAAATAAAAACATTACATAAAATGAATAAAAACAAATTCTAAAAGCATAAATGAATAAATATGGACAGAAAATAAACACTATTTTCAGATTATTTTCATGTGTTAATGTTAAAAATAATTAAAAAAACAAATATCATTTTAATATATTTCTAAACAAAAAATATTTTTTTAAAAAAATCAATCACATTTCCAAGCAAAATAAAAAATGTTTCATGGAAAAAAATAAAAACAAAAAAAAACATAATAAGGAAAAAAATATTTGTAAAAAGAATTTTTTTAAAAAAAAATCGATCACATTTACAAGCAAAGTTAAAAATATTTCATGAAAAAAAAAACGTAATCAGGAAAAAAACAAAAAAATCTATAAAAATTAATTTGAGAATTAATCGTAGCGCGTTTAAGTTAGCCCAGATAACCCAATTATAAAAACAACAAATAACATCTATATATATATATATATATATATATATATATATATATATATATTTATATAAGTGGGGGGAAAGAAGAAAAATATATAAGCAGAAAAAAAAAACATGGAAAAAAAGAAAAAAAAATGTAATAAAAGAAAAACAAGAAACATAAATATATCGTTGGGAATAGGATTCTAACCGCGCCCTGTTCGGAAGACAGACGCGTTTTGGACCAGTTCGGCTACCTCCACATTTCGGTTATAGTTCAAGACAATTCATATTAATAGGTTTTGTTTGTGGCAAATTAAAAACATGCGGAGAGTGGGATTCGAACCGCGCTCTCTCTTATAATTTTACTCTCCTTGAAACAACTCGACCACACCAACATATAGCTTATAAGTCACGATAACATATATTAATAGTAAGTGTACTGTGGATTCAAACAATAAAACTACAACGCGGTTTATATATATATATATATATATATATATATATATATATATATATATATATATATATTGACCGAGCTACAAGGAAGCTATAAGTCCGATCTTTTCCTTTTGTGACATTATTGGATATCAAATGAAATGTGAATAACCCGTCCTCCTCTCTTTGAAACAAGGGGAGCTCATGGTTACTATCGGTACTTGAAACAATTTTGTCTTCTCCATATTACTATATCTCTAGAGTCAATAATTTTATACGAGGAACTCATGAACCCAATCACTTGCTGCCCTTACTCTTCGAGTTTCTGTTGAGGTCTATATTTTCTACATCTTTTATGTTTATTTATTATTATAAAAGTTAATGAAAAAATTAATTTTATTTTTTTAAATGAAAAATATTTTCTAAAAACTATGAAAAAATAAAAATATCATATTATTTGTTAATTATATAGAATTTAATCCTTTTTTATTTCTATACATTGTGTTTATAATTTTTTTATATCTTGAAATTTGATTTTTTTATATCAATTCAATTTTAGAATTCTTTTTAAAATACTTCAAGTAAAAAAGAAGTTGATTGTTTCATTTGCTTAATTATAAGGGTAGAGATGAAATTATAGGATATAAATCATGCGAGTGAATTTCATGATTTTTTTAAGAATTTTTTCACAAATATATCATAATGATATTTTTATTTTTAAAATTATTTTTAACATCAGTATATTAAAGTAATATAAAAAACTAATTTAAATTAAAAAAATCATTTTTTAATTACGCTTTTGAATGCAGATATCAAAAGGACGAGTATGTGTGCTTCCATTAAAGTAATCATTACTTTTTAAGAGTATTTTTATTGAGTGGAAATGGTTTTCACCATTCCTGCACTAACCCATTACTTAAAAAAGAAAAGATGGTGGAAGTCTTCTTATCATAAACAGAACTTGATCGTCATCGATTCGCCGGTAATATTAAAGTTTATCTGTAAAAGTTTGGCTCAGTGTATTTTATAAGAGTGAAATGCTTGCTAATTTTATCTGTAAAATTTGAGTTTTTAATTATTTTCTTTACTTCAAATTAAAAATTTATTTGGTATTTTCGGATTGCCTTCGGATCACGGCATACTTCTACTTGGATTATACTATAAAGAAAAAAAACAACGGTGACGTTCCTAAACGGCTTTCATCATACAAGATGACAGCGCATATGGAGCCATGTCAAACATTTGATTTACACAATCCCTATATGACAATATTTATCTGATCAAGAATAATTGGTGTACGGTCGATGTGATAAATAAATATCAGCAGGCGAGTCATGATATCATTCATGGACCCATCATCTTAACTCCTGCAGGATTTAGAGATCAGAGCCCTCAGCTTCCTCGGGCATTCCTCGAGGAAAATCCCAGCAGACTCCTTCTCTCTATCTCTCGCGCACAGCTTCTAGCAGTCAACCATGTCCACTGATAAGAAAAAGTTTCTTCTCAACATGGTCTCAGTGAGCTTGGGCTGTATTATAAATATAATCAGGAAACTTTTTCAGAGTAAGTTGACACATGGAGATTCTGGATCACCGAAGATTTTAATGTACTTGCTGGGCTGTGACGCTTGCTGCAAATCATGCCTTGGAAAAAATTAATGATTTTAATGAACACCTAGGCTAGGCCTTAGACCTGTGATGCCTGCCTTGTACCTCTCTCTCGGTCTCTCCTGTTTTGAAATAAGAAAATCAGTCCCCCCAGCTCCAGGTCCCTGCCCTTCTCTCTCTCTGTCGCTCAATTCCATATGACGCGACGGGACATAATTATTTTACGTGGCCACTCCTCCACTGCTGCCTACTTCTAGGTGAGACGTGAGATCACGAGGCGGCTTCCCCTGCACTTGCCCATTATTCTAGCCAGTATCCTATTTTTTTTATTTTTTTTTAAATTACGCAACAAAAACCGAATCAAGAATCAAGCCAAGAAATTCCTGGGAAACTGAATCAGACCAACTATTTTTTCCAGAGATGACTAAATTTCTCGTAGCAAATAATTTTTATAATTATTAAAATTAAAATATAATATTTTTATATGTAAAGTTTGATATAATAAAATAGATCAATATATTCTATTATAATATCTAATAAAAATTATCACCATTATTATCGCTAAAACATTAAAAATTATTAGAGTACCCTGAGAAAAAAACACAAAAAATAAGTAAGAAAAAATTTAAAATTATTATTGTTGTTGTTGTTGCATTAATAATGAAAAAAATTACATCAAAGACTAAAAACGCCTAAAAACTTTAACAAAAACCAATCAATAAATAAAATAAATAATAAAAAATAAAAATTATCAATTGAAAAATCAATTTTTAAATGATCAAAAGAAAAACTAAAATTTAAGAACAAAATTTATTATTATTATTATTGTGTTAATAATGAAAAAAACTAAAATTATTATTATTATTATTATTATTATTATTATTATTGTGTTAATAATGAAAAAATAAAAGTAAATGAAAGACTAAAAAAGTCCTAAAAACTTTAACAAAAGATCAAACAAAAAATAATAATAAAGTAAAAATTATGAGGTAAAAAAATTTCATTTGACTTGAAAATTAAAAAAACAAACAAAAAGAAAGAACAAAGAGAGAGAGAAAAACAGAAATATAAATTTTCAAATGATCATAGAAAAAAATAAAATTTAAGAGCTAAATGTTTGTAAAAAATATCACCTCAACAAATAACAAAATAATAAAAATTAAAAACCAAAGAAAAGAGCAAACTTATATATACATTGATAAAAATAAGAACTATTCCAAAAATATAAAAAAAATAAAAGAATTAAAATAATTATTTTACGTGGCCACTCCTCCACTGCTGCCTGC
Organism: Salix exigua; assembly: GCA_032356905.1. NCBI lineage: Eukaryota > Viridiplantae > Streptophyta > Magnoliopsida > Malpighiales > Salicaceae > Salix > Salix exigua. Next base: position 949,774 of record CM063594.1, on the reverse strand, counting down.
TTCTAGGTGAGACGTGAGATCACGAGGCGGCGCACAAGAACTTGACTTCAAAATGCAAAGCTTCCCCTGCACTTGCCCATTATTCTAGCCAGTATCCTATTTTTTTATTTTTTTTTAAATTACGCAACAAAAACTTATTTGGGTTTGATTTTCGTGTGCTCTGCAGCAGAGGGGTTGTTTGGGGTTGTTTCTGTAGTACTCAGATTTGGGTTTGATTTTCGTGTGTCTGCAGCAGAGGGGTTGTATTCTGTAACAAATATCCCTTGATTTCTGGATCTGGACTAGAGATGTGTACAGCTTCGCTAGGAATGATGATGTTAGAATGTACTGTGAAAGCTGCATACGATAATATTTTTTGCAACAAGCTGCATAGATGTTGTAACAGCACATTTCTACATCCATTCACTATTTTCCATGCATAATTAAGCTTCATAAAGGCATTAATTAAGCTTCATAAAGGCATTGTGGTTGAGGCAAAGGCATGTGGGCTCACATCAACTAATGATATTTTAATGGATACTTTTTTAAATATTAATGGAGCAGATATTTTAATGGATATTTTTTTAGTCGTGCATACTTTGCTCGCATAAGAAGTAGAGCATTAAATACAATCAATTAAATATTAATGCATCGCATAAGAAGCATAGCATTAAATACAATCAATTAAATATTAATGCAGATGGATTATTTTATAGAATAGCTAAACCCATAAAAGTCGTAGTGAGATCTTTCTCCTCTTTGCTATCCTCTAAAATCTTCCCACCGTGATGCATGGTCCTTAGTGGAGAAAATGATGAGCACGCAAGAAGAAATCTCATTCATTTATGGACATTAATGATAATAAATTTGTTTGATTGTATTCAATTTTCATCAATATTAACTATTTTATCAAAATTGCATCACATTTTTAAAAGAAATCTTACATGTGTTATGTTGGTTGAATTATATCAAATCTAAATGCAACTTTTGTGGGTTTATGTCGGATATCATCGCTACGTGAATTGTTGGTTAAAGGAGATTTTCAATTTATTTTTCAATAAGAAACCAAATACAATCCTTGCTGTCTTGCCCTCTCCTTTAAATACTTGTTTGGGGGGGAAGAATTGCATTCTCCTCTCCAAGGCACGCAGGCGCTCTCCAAGGCACGCAGGCGCTCCTCTCCAAGGCACGCAGGAATCAAACCCTCTCTGTTTCTCAATGGCACCAAAACTTGAGCCACTTTCTGCTTCCACTAGGGAACAAAAAAAAACTTCCAGCAGAGAAAAAGAAATAGAAATTTCCAAAGAAAAGACATCTGATGATAAACAAAGTAAACCCTCTCCTCTACAGTCACAAACAAAAACCACCCGAACCCAAAACTTGACCCACAACGAACCCGAACCCACCACTAATCAATCTGAATCTGAGTTCGAATCTGAATCTGAGGAATTTGAATCAGGGTCGGATTCCGATTACAAACCCCGCCTGAGAGCCAAGCCAATAACCTCCAAACCAATGGAGGAGATCCCCTCAAAGGAAGCAGCAGCAGCAGATGTCAAGAGGTCCAGATCCAATCCAGCTGGGAAGAGGGGTAACGACGCTGATCGCGACCCGAGAGAGTTGAAACGGGCTAAGAACAGGCCATCCGATCCTGAGAAGTCCGAGGATTCCGAAAAACAGCTCTTTCAAAGGTTGTGGACCGAGGATGATGAGATTTTGCTGCTGCAAGGTATTGTTGATTTCATTGCCAAGAAAGACCCAAAGGACACGAATGCGCTTTTAGATTATATTAATCAGTCTTTGCATTTTGATTTCTCTATGACTCAAATGAAGGATAAGATTTCTAGACTAAAGAACAAGTTTGTGAGAAACATGAAAAGGAAAAAAGGTGAAAACAAGGTTTTCCACAAACCTCGTGACCAGAAGAGGTTTGATTTGTCAAAACATATATGGGGCAGTGAAGTCTTTATTAAAGATAATGAGAAAAATGGTAAGAAACTGGAGGAATCGAAAGCTGAGTCGAGTGGCAATGCGGGGGCGGAGAGAGTGGAAGTTGAGATGGAGAGAGGTTCAACTGTGAAAAAGGTTTTGAAGTTTGATAAAAAAGCAAGTGTTGAAACAATTGAAGATTATGTGGTGAGATGGAGTTTGCATGGAATGAAGAAGGAAGAGTTCGAGGAGAAGTGGAGGATGTTGCGAGCAGTGAATTGGAGCTTTATATAAAGCGGAATAAATTGCTACTAGAGCAAGCAAAGATGATGTTGTCAGCTTTTAAAGCTGACAAGGATTAGTGTGGACGAAAAGGTACATGTAAAGGGGTTTCATGGTCCAAGGAAGTGATCTTGTTTGCATTTCCTTTTTTGCCTAGATTTCAAAATCAGAACAATGTTTAGAATATTTAGCTTTGTAGATGATATTATCCTTGGTACTTTTGTTCTGCACGATTATGTTTTCAAGGTTTAACTCTCATGCAGTAGTTATGTTATGTTTTATTTCTCATTTCATGGTTATTGTGTTTGATTAGTTGTTTATTTGTTATCCATTATCGCCCTGTGGTTTGGTGTGTTGTTTACGCACGATTTTTTACGGGTGCTCTTAGCAGTCTTATCTCTATAGTTTGTTGGGAAATAATGTGTCATCACCATATTGTTTGATGGCTATGTGAAATTTGCCCTCTCTTTCTGATGAAGTTCACTTAAATTATGAATACATGGTGTGTTTGCAGTAAGAATTTGCATAAAAAGTACGTTGTTTTGATATATATGGAGACATTTCTCTCGTTTTATTTATCCTTGAAACAAGTTCGGCAGATGATTGAGAAAACTGTTGGCTTCAGATCGATTGGTGGATATATTTTCAGATTATTATTGTTGTTTTCTTAGCTTATCTGCCTTATGTTGGATAATATCCACCATGTGGGTTAATGATGCAAAGGGTGGTGGCACATACAATAATTTTCACGTCTCTCTTAATGTATGTTCATTAACCTATCAGATATATTCCAAAAGTGCTTAGCTAAAATGGTTTTACATCTAGCTTTCAAATCAAGAAGGCCTAAACCACCTATGGATTTCGGAAGATGAACTGATTTCCACACAATCAAAGCTGATTTCTTACCAAAAAAACTCCTACAACACTATTGATGCGGGAAATAACTAATCCTGGAATAGGAAAGGCAAGGTGATTTTACCATCCGTTGTTCTGGATTTTTGATTTTTTAAATGTTATAATTTATTATTTTAATATATAATAAATAAAATTGTAATAGATAAAATATATTATAAATGAGTTTTTTTTTATCTAAAAAGAAATGGGAAATAGTTAGTATATTTTTTTTATGAGTTGTCTTTTTTCCTAGTAATATTAGATCTGAAATATTAGAATTAATTTTTTTTGAAGAAATAAACTTAAAATTAAAATTTTTGTGTTATAATTAGTTATTTTCATATTCAATTAGTAAAATTATAATATTTAAAATATGTTAGAAATTTTTTTTTCTCTACGTATAATAAGTTTCAGGTATTTATATGAAAAAACCCTAAAAATAATCATTCAAATCATTGAATGTTTTAATCAAACAATATATATATTTCAAATGATTTCTATTTTTGTTCATGTTTATATATATATATATATGTTTTTATTTTAATTTTTAATTTTTATTATTTTCTCTGTTAAGGTTTTTTTTAATTTAATGCTTAAATTTAAATTTGTATTGGTAATCATTTGAAAATTTATATTTACTATATTCTTTCTTTTTTGTGTATATTTTTATTTATTATTCAAGTCAAATAATTTTTTTAAATCTAATAATATTTATTTTTGTTTCATTATTTTGTAATTGCTTTTTTGTTAATATTTTTAGGTGTTAAAATTTCTAATTATTACACATAAGACATTCAATATATATATATATATAAATGACCTAAGTATTTTTGAAAAACAAATCAAATTAATTTAATGTTAGTGTTCTAAAATACTTTTAATATAATAATATGAGAAATAAATCTTATAAAATAAAAAATAATTTAATCTTTTTTTCTAACAATAATGATGGTGTCAACAATAGTATGATGAATAATAATTAAAATATTAATTATTTATAATAATAGTTATAATGACAACTATAATAATTGTGACAATTTATAGTTAATAAATCTAAGCGTGAATTTAATGTTTTTAAATTAGAAAGAATGACGAGACAATTAAATTTAACTTAATGTTTTTAAATCAGAGGAGATCTACTCGTGTTCGGGCTCTACCAAGAGAGAATTCGCCAATGCTTTCCTCCATTATGTTAACAAGTGGAAAGAAGACTAGGTTTTCAGTTATACTTGAAGGCTCAATCTGCTAGTCGAGTTTAGCTTAAAAACTATACCAATATTTTAAGACCGTAATGTTTTTATGCGAGAGTAGGAGATTCTTACAATGTTATTGCCAATTCATTATTTTGTTGGTCGGGAATATCCATGGAATCCGGGATGATGAGCCAGGTAGGGCGGTGATCTTACGAGATAAGAGGGATGGAAGAGTTTTATCTTTGTCCACTCCCCTAACATTTGGCAATCTTGTATTAGCAGTTGCCTCAATTTTCACGTAAATGGCATGGTGCGATTAGTTTTTTTGTTTCCCTAAGGATATCCATTTTCCAACTAACGGGAGCCTTTTTCATCAGGATAAAAATAAAATATTTTTTTTTTATTTTTTAATTTAAATTAATTTCTTTATATTTTTAGATAATTTAAACATTTTATCACAAGTAATTTTTAAAAAATAAAAAATATTTTTTGATATATTTTTAAATTAATTTTTAAAAATAATCTCAAATATATTACCAAATAGACACTAAATCTTACTAGTTCTTTAATTCATGGTCTTCTCCAAACTGTATCAAGGATTGTCTTCTAGATTTTTTTTAATAAACAAATGTTCCATAACAATCCTCCAGTACCAAAAAATCAATGGTATTGGTGTCTTGTCTTCGGTCATCTGTGTTTGCTAACACTTCCTTACAGTAAAGAAATTAGTGTCCTTTCAACAAACACAACAACCGTTCATTGAAATTAGTGTCCTAATTACTAACCCTTTAGATTTCTCTTGCTGCTTGAAATGAATGCGGAGGAGCGAGAATGAGTTGTTTATACAAAATGAGTTTAGCGTTTAAATCAATGCCAAGTGATTGACAAGATAGAGTTCTGCAATATCAAAGTTGACATTTCATTACAATTATTTTTCGAGCTAAATTATAAATATACAAAACAAAGTTGTCAATACCGTTCGATTGTTCGATTGGAGCAGAACGGAACGCTTCGGTTTCGAGCGTTCCGCGCGTCGCTTCGGTGTCGTACTGTTCATATAGAATTATATATATATATATATATGAAAAAAAAATTAATTTAACAAGTATAATTAAAATTCAAGATAGATTAACTTTAAATTATACAATACAAACACAAAGTCAAACAAACATAATCTCAAAATTGCTCATATTTAAAAACAGTGCAAATGATAAAAAATGGTGAGACCATATTTATTGTTAAAAAGAAACTCCATAATTTTTTTTATTTTATAAGATCTATTACTCATATTATTATATTAAAATTATTTAAGAGCAATGATAGTAAAATTAAATAAATATCAAAAAATATAATTAGTCTGACATATTTAAAAGAAAGAAAACTAATAAATAATCATTATCATTATTTTAAATGTCTTCTCAATAATAATATAAAATTATGTGACTTGAAGGGGAAAATAAGATAAATCATAATAATTATTAATTTTTAAATGATTACCAGCATATATAAAAAATTGAACATTAAATAAAAAACTTAATAACATTAGAAATGAAGAAAATTTGAAAATAGAAACTAATAGCATGTATATATAAATATGGAATTAAATATAAAAAAATTAATGTTAAAATTTCAAAATAGAACCTGATAAAAATAAAACTCTTACAAAAAATGAATAAAAACAAATTCTAAAAGCATAAATGAATAAATATGGACAGAAAACAAACACTATTTTTAGATTATTTTCATGTGTTACTGTTAAAAATAATTAAAAAAAATTATCATTTTAATATATTTCTAAATAAAAAATATTTTGTTAAAAAAAATCAATCACATTTCCAAGCAAAAAAAAATGTTTCATGGAAAAAAATAAAAACAAAAAAACATAATAAGGAAAAAAATATTTCTTAACAAAAAATAATTTTTTTTGAAAAAAATCAATCACATTTCCAAGCAAATTAAAAATATTTCATGAAAAAAATAATCAGGAAAAAAATCTAAAAATTGAATTTGAGGATTAATCCTAGTGCACTTAAGTTAGACCAAATAATCCAATTATAAAAACAACAAATAACATATATATATATATATATATATATATATATATATATATATATATATATATATATATATATATATATATAAAGTGAGGGAAGAAGAAGAAGAAGAAAATATAACCAGAAAAAAATCATGGAAAAAAGGGAAAAAAAATGTAATAAAAAAGCAAGAAATATAAATATATGCTGGAATAGGATTCGAACTGCGCCCTTCTCGAAAGACAGGCGTGTTTTGGACCGGTTTGGCTACCTACACATTTCAGTTATAGTTCAAGACATTTTATATTAATAGGGTTTGGTTTTGGCAAATTAAAAACTTACGGAGAGTGGGATTCGAACCGCGCTCTCTCTTATAATTTTACTCTCCTTGAAACAACTCGGCCACACCAACATATAGCTTATAAGTCACGATAACATATATAAATAGTAATTAGTAATGTGGATTCCAGCAATAAAAGAGCAACGTGTTTATATATATATATATATATATATATATATATATATATATATATATATATATATATATATATATATATATATATATATATATATTACCGAGTTACAAGGAAGCTATAAGTCTGATCTTTTCCTTTTGTAACATTATTGGATATCAAATGAAATGTGAATAACCCGTCCTCCTCTCTTTGAAACAAGGGAGCTCATGGTTACTGTCGGTACTTGAAACAATTTTGTCTTCTCCATATTACTATATCTCTAGAGTCAATAATTTTATACGAGGAACTATCTGAACCCAATCACTTGTTGCCCTTACTCTTGAGTTTTCGTTGAGGTCTATATTTTCTACATCTTTTTATGTTTATTTATTATTATAAAAGTTAATGAAAAAATTAATTTTATTTTTTTAAATGAAAAATATTTTCTAAAAACTATGAAAAAAATAAAAATATCATATTATTTGTTAATTATATAGAATTTAATCCTTTTTTATTTCTATACATTGTGTTTATAATTTTTTTATATCTTGAAATTTGATTTTTTATATCAATTCAATTTTAGAATTCTTTTTAAAATACTTCAAGTAAAAAAGAAGTTGATTGTTTCATTTGCTTAATTATAAGGGTAGAGATGAAATTATAGGATATAAATCATGCGAGTGAATTTCATGATTTTTTTAAGAATTTTTTCACAAATATATCATAATGATATTTTTATTTTTAAAATTATTTTTAACATCAGTATATTAAAGTAATATAAAAACTAATTTAAATTAAAAAAATCATTTTTAATTCAGCTTTTGAATGCATGATATCAAAAGGACGATATGTGTGCTTCCATTAAAGTAGCTTGTTACTTTTTAAGAGTATTTTTATTGAGTGGAAATGGTTTTTCACCATTCCTGCACTAACCCATTACTTAAAAAAGAAAAGATGGTGGAAGTCTTCTTATCATAAACAGAACTTGATCGTCATCGATTCGCCGGTAATATTAAAGTTTATCCGTAAAAGTTTGGCTCGGGTCTTCTATAAGAGTGAAATGCTTGCTAATTTTATCTGTAAAATTTCAAGATTTTTATTTTTTTTCTCTTCAAATTAAAAATTAATTTGGTATTTTCGGATTGCCTTCGGATCACGGCATACTTCTACTTGGATTATACTATAAAGAAAAAAAAACAACGGTGACGTTCCTAAACGGCTTTCATCATACAAGATGACAGCGCATATGGAGCCATGTCAAACATTTGATTTACACAATCCCTATATGACAATATTTATCTGATCAAGAATAATTGGTGTACGGTCGATGTGATAAATAAATATCAGCAGGCGAGTCATGATATCATTCATGGACCCATCATCTTAACTCCTGCAGGATTTATAGATCAGAGCCCTCAGCTTCCTCGGGCATTCCTCGAGGAAAATCCCAGCAGACTCCTTCTCTCTATCTCTCGCGCACAGCTTCTAGCAGTCAACCATGTCCACTGATAAGAAAAAGTTTCTTCTCAACATGAGTGCGCTTGGTTGTATTATAAATATAATCAGGAAACCTTTTCAGAGTAAGTTGACACATGGAGATTCTGGATCACCGAAGATTTTAATGTACTTGCTGGGCTGTGACGCTTGCTGCAAATCATGCCTTGGAAAAAATTAATGATTCTAATGAACACCTAGGCTAGGCCTTAGACCTGTGATGCCTGCCCTGTACCTCTCTCTCGGTCTCTCCTGTTTTGAAATAAGAAAATCAGTCCCCCCAGCTCCAGGTCCCTGCCCTTCTCTCTCTCGTCGCTCAATTCCATATGACGTGACGGGACATAATTATTTTACGTGGCCACTCCTCCACTGCTGCCTACTTCTAGGTGAGACGTGAGATCACGAGGCGGCTTCCCCTGCACTTGCCCATTATTCTAGCCAGTATCCTATTTTTTTTATTTTTTTTTAAATTACGCAACAAAAACCGAATCAAGAATCAAGAAAAGAAATTCCTGGGAAAATGAATCAGACCAACTATTTTTTCCAGAGATGACTAAATTTCTCGTAGCAAATAATTTTTATATTTGTTAGAATTAAAATATAATTTTTATATATATAAAGTTTGATACAATAAAATAGATCAATATATTCTATTATAATATCTAATAAAAATTATCACCATTATTATCGCTAAAACATTAAAAATTATTAGAGTACCCTGAGAAAAAAAACACAAAAAAATAAGTAAGAAAAAAATTTAAAATTATTATTGTTGTTGTTGTTGCATTAATAATGAAAAAAAAATTACATCAAAGACTAAAAAACGCCTAAAAACTTTAACAAAAAACCAATCAATAAATAAAATAAATAATAAAAAAATAAAAATTATCAGCTGAAAAAATCAATTTTTAAATGATCAAAAAGAAAAACTAAAATTTAAGAACTAAATTTATTATTATTATTATTGTGTTAATAATGAAAAAAACTAAAATTATTATTATTATTATTATTATTATTATTATTATTGTGTTAATAATGAAAAAATAAAAGTAAATGAAAGACTAAAAAAGTCCTAAAAACTTTAACAAAAGATCAAACAAAAAATAATAATAAAGTAAAAATTATGAGGTAAAAAAATTTCATTTGACTTGAAAATTAAAAAAACAAACAAAAAGAAAGAACAAAGAGAGAGAGAAAAACAGAAATATAAATTTTCAAATGATCATAGAAAAAAATAAAATTTAAGAGCTAAATGTTTGTAAAAAATATCACCTCAACAAATAACAAAATAATAAAAATTAAAAACCAAAGAAAAGAGCAAACTTATATATACATTGATAAAAATAAGAACTATTCCAAAAATATAAAAAAAATAAAAGAATTAAAATAATTATTTTACGTGGCCACTCCTCCACTCGTTGCTCGCTTCTAGGTGAGGCGTGAGATCACGAGGCGCGCACAAGAACTTGACTTCAAAATGCAAAGCTTCCCTGCACTTGCCCATTATTCTAGCCGAGTATCCTATTTTTTATTTTTTTTTAAATTACGCAACAAAAACTTATTTGGGTTTGATTTTCGTGTGCTCTGCAGCAGAGGGGTTGTTTGGGGTTGTTTACGTAGTACTCAGTTTGGGTTTGATTTTCGTGTGTCTGCAGCAGAGGGGTTGTGATTCGTAACAAATATCCCTTGATTTACGGATCTGGACTAGAGATGTGTACAGCTTCGCTAGGAATGATGATGTTAGAATGTACTGTGAAAGCTGCATACGATAATATTTTTTGCAACAAGCTGCATAGATGTTGTAACAGCACATTTCTACATCCATTCACTATTTTCCATGCATAATTAAGCTTCATAAAGGCATTAATTAAGCTTCATAAAGGCATTGTGGTTGAGGCAAAGGCATGTGGGCTCACATCAACTAATGATATTTTAATGGATACTTTTTTAAATATTAATGGAGCAGATATTTTAATGGATATTTTTTTAGTCGTGCATACTTTGCTCGCATAAGAAGTAGAGCATTAAATACAATCAATTAAATATTAATGCATCGCATAAGAAGCATAGCATTAAATACAATCAATTAAATATTAATGCAGATGGATTATTTTATAGAATAGCTAAACCCGCAAAAGCTGTAGCAGATCTTTCTCCTTTTTGCTATCCTCTAAAATCTTCCCACCTGTGATGCATGGTCCTTAGCTGGAGAAAATGATGAGCACGCAGTAAGAAATCTCATTCATTTATGGACATTAATGATAATAAATTTGTTTGATTGTATTCAATTTTCATCAATATTAACTATTTTATCTAAATTGCATCACATTTTTAAAAGAAATCTTACATGTGTTATGTTGGTTGAATTATATCAAATCTAAATGCAACTTTTGTGGGTTTATGTCGGATATCATCATACGTGAATTGTTGGTTAAAGGAGATTTTCAATTTATTTTTCAATAAGAAACCAAATACAATCCTTGCTGTCTTGCCCTCTCCTTTAAATACTTGTTTGGGGGGGAAGAATTGCATTCTCCTCTCCAAGGCACGCAGGCGCTCTCCAAGGCACGAGGAATCAAACCCTCTCTGTTTCTCAATGGCACCAAAACTTGAGCCACTTTCTGCTTCCACTAGGGAACAAAAAAAAACTTCCAGCAGAGAAAAAGAAATAGAAATTTCCAAAGAAAAGACATCTGATGATAAACAAAGTAAACCCTCTCCTCTACTGATCACAAACAAAAACCACCGAACCCAAAACTTGACCCACGACGAACCGAACCCACCACTAATCAATCGAATCTGAGTTCGAATCGAATCGAGGAATTTGAATCGGAGTCGGATTCAGATTACAAACCCCGCTGAGAGCCAAGCCAATAACCTCCAAACCAATGGAGGAGATCCCTCAAAGGAAGCGGCGGCAGCAGATGTCAAGAGGTCCGAGATCCAATCCAGCTGGGAAGAGGGTAACTGGCACTGATCGCGACCGAGAGAGTTGAAGCAGGCTAGAAACAGGCCATCCGATCCTGAGAAGTCAGAGGATTCGAAAGCAGCTCTTTCAAAGGTTGTGGACCGAGGATGATGAGATTTTGCTGCTGCAAGGTATTGTTGATTTCATTGCCAAGAAAGACCCAAAGGACACGAATGCGCTTTTAGATTATATTAATCAGTCTTTGCATTTTGATTTCTCTATGACTCAAATGAAGGATAAGATTTCTAGACTAAAGAACAAGTTTGTGAGAAACATGAAAAGGAAAAAAGGTGAAAACAAGGTTTTCCACAAACCTCGTGACCAGAAGAGGTTTGATTTGTCAAAACATATATGGGGCGATGAAGTCTTTATTAAAGATAATGAGAAAAATGGTAAGAAACTGGAGGAATCGAAAGTCGAGTCGAGTGGCAATGCGGGGCGGAGAGAGTGGAAGTTGAGATGGAGAGAGGTTCAAGCTGTGAAAAAGGTTTTGAAGTTTGATAAAAAGCAAGTGTTGAAACAATTGAAGATTATGTGGTGAGATGGAGTTTGCATGGAATGAAGAAGGAAGAGTTCGAGGAGAAGTGGAGGATGTTGCGAGCAGGTGAATTGGAGCTTTATATAAAGCGGAATAAATTGCTACTAGAGCAAGCAAAGATGATGTTGTCAGCTTTTAAAGCTGACAAGGATTAGTGTGGACGAAAAGGTACATGTAAAGGGGTTTCATGGTCCAAGGAAGTGATCTTGTTTGCATTTCCTTTTTTGCCTAGATTTCAAAATCAGAACAATGTTTAGAATATTTAGCTTTGTAGATGATATTATCCTTGGTACTTTTGTTCTGCACGATTATGTTTTCAAGGTTTAACTCTCATGCAGTAGTTATGTTATGTTTTATTTCTCATTTCATGGTTATTGTGTTTGATTAGTTGTTTATTTGTTATCCATTATCGCCCTGTGGTTTGGTGTGTTGTTTACGCACGATTTTTTACGGGTGCTCTTAATGATCTTATCTCTATAGTTTGTTGGGAAATAATGTGTCATCACCATATTGTTTGATGGCTATGTGAAATTTGCCCTCTCTTTACGATGAAGTTCACTTAAATTATGAATACATGGTGTGTTTGCGGTAAGAATTTGCATAAAAAGTACGTTGTTTTGATATATATGGAGACATTTCTCTCGTTTTATTTATCCTTGAAACAAGTTCGCGAGATGATTGAGAAAACTGCTGGCTTGGATCGATTGGTGGATATATTTTCAGATTATTATTGTTGTTTTCTTAGCTTATCTGCCTTATGTTGGATAATATCCACCATGTGGGTTAATGATGCAAAGGGTGGTGGCACATACAATAATTTTCACGTCTCTCTTAATGTATGTTCATTAACCTATCAGATATATTCCAAAAGTGCTTAGCTAAAATGGTTTTACATCTAGCTTTCAAATCAAGAAGGCCTAAACCACCTATGGATTTCGGAAGATGAACTGATTTCCACACAATCAAAGCTGATTTCTTACCAAAAAAACTCCTACAACACTATTGATGCGGGAAATAACTAATCCTGGAATAGGAAAGGCAAGGTGATTTTACCATCCGTTGTTACGGATTTTTGATTTTTTAAATGTTATAATTTATTATTTTAATATATAATAAATAAAATTGTAATAGATAAAATATATTATAAATGAGTTTTTTTTTATCTAAAAGAAATGGGAAATAGTTAGTATATTTTTTTATGAGTTGTCTTTTTTCCTAGTAATATTAGATCCGAAATATTAGAATTAATTTTTTTGAAGAAATAAACTTAAAATTAAAATTTTTGTGTTATAATTAGTTATTTTCATATTCAATTAGTAAAATTATAATATTTAAAATATGTTAGAAATGTTTTTCTCTCACGTATAATAAGTTTCAGGTATTTATATGAAAAAACCCTAAAAATAATCATTCAAATCATTGAATGTTTTAATCAAACAATATATATATTTCAAATGATTTCTATTTTTGTTCATGTTTATATATATATATATGTTTTTATTTTAATTTTTAATTTTTATTATTTTCTCTGTTAAGGTTTTTTTTAATTTAATGCTTAAATTTAAATTTGTATTGGTAATCATTTGAAAATTTATATTTACTATATTCTTTCTTTTTTGTGTATATTTTTATTTATTATTCAAGTCAAATAATTTTTTTAAATCTAATAATATTTATTTTTGTTTCATTATTTTGTAATTGCTTTTTTGTTAATATTTTTAGGTGTTAAAATTTCTAATTATTACACATAAGACATTCAATATATATATATATATATATATATATATATAATAACCTAAGTATTTTTGAAAAACAAATCAAATTAATTTAATGTTAGTGTTCTAAAATACTTTTAATATAATAATATGAGAAATAAATCTTATAAAATAAAAAATAATTTAATCTTTTTTTCTAACAATAATGATGGTGTCAACAATAGTATGATGAATAATAATTAAAATATTAATTATTTATAATAATAGTTATAATGACAACTATAATAATTGTGACAATTTATAGTTAATAAATCTAAGCGTGAATTTAATGTTTTTTAAATTAGAAAGAATGACGAGACAATTAAATTTAACTTAATGTTTTTCACGCTCCCTATGTTACCTGCTTTTGCAAAAGAACCTGTCAGGTCATTCGCGATACAGGCCCAAGGTCCTGAGCCAAAGCTAGTCTGTTCACATAATCCTGCATCTATTGCAACTGACCTGGGATCCGCACTGCAATCAATCACATGACCTATGAGGCATTCATCGTCTTCAACTTTCACAGTAGAATCATTTCCATCAGTACAAGAAGCCAGAAGTACAGAAACTACATCGTGGTCAGCTGGTTCAGAATTTCTAATGGATAGGTTTTTTCCTTGAGACACAAAACCATTTTGATGATGAAATTCTTGACTCATGGGGCCCCCTGCTACAAAACCACCTGTGGTCGGATTAAATTTCAGCCCCCTTCCACCCCTGAACAGAGTCAAGCACAGTCTGTATTTTTCTTAATGAGCGGTTCACCTTGTTTATCTTTCGGGATGGCCATCTGGATATTCCATGTTTTCTGCAAATTCTCTTCAGTGTTGTGGGGCAAACTACACAAGGAAATTTAAAGGTTAACCACAAATTATTCTAGGAGGAGCCAAAAATGCTATCCTGTTTTAAAAGGATATGTTGACAAAGGACATTGAGAAAAGTAGTTAAACAAAGGAAACCACCAACAGTTCATCCTAATTTACTAGTTCCACCAATACCAGGAATAAAAGAACCTTGGTTGATGAAGCTAAATGATCCTAACGAAAATTTCAACAATTCATGAGAAATGGAAGAAAGACAGTTTCTTGAATCAAATGAAAAATCCTCCGGAAGACATTAAAAATTTGATTTCATAAGTATATAGATGATACGGAGCTCACCACCAATGCTTTTGGCAGCATCCTTGAGACTTCCAGAAAAGTATTGCTGAAGAACATTCAAGGTCACAGTTTTCTCTGCTGTGCTTCTCTTTTCTCCACCTGTCTTCTAGATTCACTTGTGGTCTATGCGAAAAATAAGCATGTTCAATACAGTAAGAGTCCAATACAATAAGCATATTCTTTCTACTTTTGAGAAGGTAAAGCTAATTCACCAAAAGGGACAAAAAGTAAGCTACCTGTTCATTAGAGCTATTTGATTCCATTTGATCATTTTTGAACTAGACACATTAAGAAGCATCTTGGAAGCTGAGATCAAGTTTCCTTCTGATAATGCATTTTGAGAGATTCCCTTTGATATGGACATTGGTTGGAAGCTTAGTACTGCTTCCTTTGGAAACCTAACTTCAGAACATTCCTGCCCAATAAACTTTGTATCTGAAACTGTTCTCAAACTATTACAAATCCTCTGCATGGTACCTGAGAGGTTCGTCAACAGGAGTTGCTGGTCTGAACTCCCTTCATATTGACAGGGAGAAAGAGCTCTAAAATATAGTCGTCGTCGTCAGTGTAGGAGGTGCTTCTTAGCCTGATTGCAACTGCAGAATTCAGACCATATTTGCGTGCATGATGAACAAGTGGATACTCAGTTATATCATATGTCTTCACATCAGGGAAGAAGAAGGGATGATTTGACTGCGCTGCTTTTCCAGCTATACCTTGCCCTTCCTTAATATAATGTTCAGCACACGCATGAACAAAACCTTGCATCTCTCTGTCATACGCATAGCAAGCCGTACTTTCAATGCACAAGACATGTTTACCAGTCGACCTTGAATTGGAATCCCTGACACGCACTTTTATCATTTCATCAACAGCTTCCTCAGTATAATTGCAAGGTATCCACGTAAGAGCCAGGGGCAATTTATGTGCATGGCATACAGCTCGTAGAACATCAGCTATTTCAGACAAGACAGCTCTTTTGTTGCTTGAGAGACACTGAAAAGTAACAATTTCCCTTAGGCAAACTGCTGGCTGAAAGTGTTCAAAGCTAGGCCTTCTCATTGTTTATTCTTAGTTTATTTCGTTATCAAATTGCAGGCATGTGCTTTACCCCTTTCCATTGCGTGTAAATGCTAGAACTATCCAAACAAAAGAAAAAGGAAGTTGCAGATAAATACCTGAGGAAGAAGTCGAGGAGGTGCAGTGCTCCTCAAGTTCACAACCTGCAAAAAGTCAAGTCAAGAATTAACAATGCCATCCTACATATATTTTCACATAAAGTCTGGATTCTGATTCAGATGGTTGTCACATGAAACAACTGGCAAGCTTTAATTGTCAATGCAAAAATTGTCCGAGTGATAAAAGTAAAGAGCTTCTAAAACTAATGTGCTTCAATAAAACCGAAAGATGTAAACTTCCATACATTAAACTAGCTTGTATCGGTACAAAAATCGGGACGTAAAAGATCTGTTCCCATCATATGCAACAATTTTGCTTGTCATCCTTTAATGATGCAGAATATTCAGGACAACAATAAATTCCAAGAAGATAAATCTAATGTTATTGATCAAAATGCAGCATATTATAGTTCTAAAACATAATATGAAGAAGAAATGACTTTTTCTGATCAACAACATACCAAGAGTTAGTACATACAGGCTGGACTCCCATCCAAACAAATGGCGGAAACAGAACACGATGTTTCAAAAGGGAGGAACTTATTCATGAACAACAATTTGTTCTAGAACAAACAATCCCTGCCTCCCTCTCCTTTACAGAGTTTTTAAATGGAAAACAGGTTGCTAGGCAAGTTACATAATCTATCATCGAAATTGAGCAACAGAGACAGAGATAAATGAGAACAAAAGTTTTTTTTTTTTACTAGAATATATAGTAAAATGAAACTAACCTCGAGTGCATGGCAAACAATTTTCATATCTGAATCAAAATCTGGTTTCTCCTTAACAGTGACAAGTTCCAGAACAGCACAGCAGGACATCTGATCAGGATCAAAGATCGGTATTGCAAAAGAGCCCCGGACATCATGATCAACTGCGTGCTTTGCCCGCAGGTATTCGGCCTCGCGATAATATCTCACATTTGAAGTCCACTCTGGAACTTTGGAAATGAACACACGACCAGGAAGTCCTAGAGGCACACCAGGCTTCACTTCTGCAGAGAAAGTAAATGTTCTGGACGCTTCTCGGAACCCTGCTAGCATTTGGTCCAGCAAGTATGGTTGCTCTGAAGTGCTCAGCATGTATTGATTCCCACTCCTTATGGGAACCCACACTTGCGTCAAAATCCCCCCTCCAGATGAAACCTTCAACAGGGATAACGCCCTTAGAATCCTCTCATCTAGCGAAGGCCCAACTGGCTGTGACGTAATACAACATGTCGTGTTTAGGAAACGGTTTTGCTGACCACCTCCATTATTGTATCTTGCACCCAAATCATCAGCATCAATTGAATCTGATGGGTAACTAAAATGGGTATCTGTTTGCTGAAGCATCACTTTATCTCCACCATTGTAAGAAGTGCCAGCAACATTTAATGTTTCCTGTATTGAAGCAGAATTTCTTTCCGCAAAACTTCCTGCATCGAAGGATGGATAGAATGTTGAAGGGAAAGATGGCGTTCCATAGGGGGCAAGCATTTGACCCATAGCTGATGAGTTGTTGCACCATCCAGCACACATATCAAAATTCATAAGCTCTGGAAAGTTGTTGAATGGGTCCTCCAGAAATGCATTCCTTGGAGCACCATCGAAAGTTGGGACACTACCCATCTGAGCTCTTGGTGAAACCCAGTAACCCATCCCCTTTTCTTTTGACGAGAAGAAGTTCTCCATTTTTATATAACTAACCAAAATAGACTCCTAAAATAACCTCAACCCTCTTTTGAATCAGAGTAGCATCACTACTCAAACTCCAACATCAAAGTTCCACTCTTTCTACTTGGATTTAATCTACCCTCTAAACAAAATAACTCAATTTCCTCTCTTTATCATTCTTTGTTTTTCATTTGAACAGCTAAAACCAATTCAATTGCACCTGAAAAACCATCCTTCCATGTCTTTCAATTGCAATAACACACAAAAGTGCATCTCACTTCCTTTCAATCCTATATATATATAGCAGCGCAAGCCAACAAATCAAAGATTTATCAACTTGCAGCAACCACCAAACACACATAACTACATGTAGAGTCTAATTAATACATCACTACCGCCTTTCTATAAATAGCAACCAAAAACTATTAACATGACATCTAAGATTTTTGCAATCTCCAAAGCCTCCGTGCCTCACTGCAACATGAGTCCACCCTCCACAATCAACAGTAACTCACAAAATCCACCTCCAAATTCGTCTTCTTTATACAGATAAGCTCATAAATATAGCTAAACATGTGTAAAGATTGTGTCTTTTTTACACATTGCATAAAGCTTTAGTCTTTTTTGTCTGGGATTGTTAGAAATGGTTAAAAAAAACACTGGATAATTGAATTCATTGTAAATGAACTTAACTGAAACACGATCACATACAAAACATCAACCCTGACCCTTAAAAAGAAACAGAATTGTCAAATAAAAAAAAACTCTTACAAATCCATTCTCCTCGAAACTATGCAATTTGGTTGTACCGTAAAGAGTCAAGTTTTATGAGGAGAGACGGTAAGAGGGAATGCCCTGCATGAGTAATTACTAAAAGGAGAGACCCTGTAGACTGTAGAGGGTGTCACTAGCAGATTTGGGTGGCGGATATTTTTTATATAAAAGACCCCGGGTCGATAGAAACGGCAAGGAGTTTTACGGCTTTTTTTTCTTTTTTTGTTGTTGAAGGAGTTTACCATGAGCAAAGACAAAGTAAGCTTGGAATTGTTTTGATAATTACACTGTTTCATGTTAAAATTTTGAAAGTGACCAATATAGATAATATTTATTATTATTATTATTTTATCAAAAGGTATCCAGCTTTTATGAATGGAGGTTAATATTTTTATTATATATAATATTTAAACTATAAATATTGATAAAGAACTTATTTTAAACAAAATTAAAAAAGATGAAATTAAGATGCATGTATGCATGCCTATCCATTCTTTTATTAATCTATAATCAGGTAAAAAATGCTTAATTTATAAACACATCATGATCAAGTTACACTGGTAAAATCAGTTTTGTAAATTAAGGAGAAAACTCCCAAAAAAATTACAAATTGCAGGTTTTGTAAAATTAATAATAATAATAATAATTCAAATATGGGGTAATGGGTTGATGTGTTCTGGTGCACACTTCATTCTTACCCCGATGAATTACTTGTGTTGCACATCAAAATCATTTTTGATATCAGGCCATCAAAATGATCTAAAACACCAAAATATATCCAAATGGGCTCTAAAAGGTAATTTTTTTGAAGATTATAAGAGTGAGAAAATCTTTATGGTGTTATGAAATAATTAAGCATACTTACACATAAAAAGAGAGATGAGTGAAATGTAAAGATATTTCTAATTCCCAATGGAATAAATCCTCAAAAAAAAAAGGATCATTATTGCCATGTAGTGATTGCTTAAATAGTTAGAAAACCCTAACTTTTTCATCCTTTAATTTTCTTGCACACCTTCTGTTCTTGACATGTCTTATCCTCTCATTCACTCTTTAGATTTGCCTTGAAATAAGTTAAAATTATATTCTGTAGATCGCAACATGAATCTCAAGGGCAAAATTAAGAAATTTATATAATAAGGATGGAGATAAACCATTGCTGGTGAAAGTAGAGGGATGAAAATGTAGTTTTACTTTCTTCTCAATTATGTGAATGGTTCATCTTCCCAGGAAAGATGCTGGAAAAGTAACTGACAATGGCATGCTACCACCACTAGCATCAATTCTCCAATAAAGTCAGAAAAAAAAAAACTATTAATAAATAATAATAAAAAAGTACTACGCCAATAATAATGATTCTTGGCAAAAAGTGGAAACTTTAAGATTGATTTTTCAATGATGATGCAAGACTAGGTGATTGAGCACTTCAATAGAAGCTCGTGAATTCTGTTCTGTCCGGTTGTAACCGCATTGTTAAAAAATTGAAATAAAATTATATTTCAGTCAAATTTTAGCTATATTTCAGGTGTGTTATTCTAGTCTTAAAATGTTATTTATTTTGATTAACTTGTGATTTTTTTCTTATTTCAAGATTATGTTTGTTTGAATTTGTGTTTATATTATATAATTTAAAGTTAATTTATCTTCAATTATAATTATGTTTGTTAAATTAATATTTTAATTATATATATATATATAATTATATATGAACAAGATAACCTCGAAACGGTATTACAAAACGCTCCAAAACCGTAACGTTCCGCTCGATAAAAACCGGAACGATAACCAAAATAATATTAAAATAGAATTTATTAAAATTCTATTTTAATAATTTTTTATATTAACACATCTAGAAGCAATATAAAAAACTTATTAAAATAGAATAAATTAATTCTCTTCAAGAATAAACGTGATCTGACTGCTCATAGAATCTTGAAAAGCACAAGATGGGATTAGATTCCAACACTCCTTTCGATTCTGCCAGGTGTTTGATATATTACGCCACCAAAAGTTTGTAAAAGATACAGTAATTTTTTATAGTATTTTTTTATCAAAATATATAAAAATAATATATTTCTTAGTAACACACTAACTAATATGGGATTCCAACTATAAAACTTTCGTCAAGTAAAGTTAAATTTTATTAGTGCGAGAAATCCTCATCTCTTTGCTATGTTTGTCATGAAATCATTTCATCTTAAAAAATTAATTTATAAAATAAAATCTAAAATATAATTTATATTATTATTTAAATTTGAAATTTATACACATATTCATATTATTTTATACTTGATTTTTATCAAATAAAATTAAAGTGGTGAAATTCAAACTTGTGACTACTAGATTAACAAAATTCTGATATCATATCAAAAATTATATTATTTAAAAATTTAAATTATTAAATAAAACCTTAAAATATAATTTATATCATTATTAAAAATAGTTTCCTAAGGGATGAGAATATAGTTTTACTTTCTTCACAGTTATGTGAAAGGTTCATCTCCCAGGGAAAGATAGATCGTGGAAAAGGGATCCTAAATGACATGACACCACCAGCATCAATTCTCACATAAAGTCAGAAAAAGCTTCAAGATTGATTTTTCAAAGAGGATGCATGAATCAGAAAAAAGAGGTACAAGAATGTCAATGGGACTTCAATATTAAGAAAATGTGGGCTGCTAATAGAATCTTCAGCCACGAGGAAATATAAATTGGGAAAGTAAAATATGAAAAAAAAAAACAGAGATAGTAAAGATAGAAAATACATGATTTATTGTATTTTTAAATATAAAAACTTATTTTATATCTCTTCTATTTTAAAACATTAATAGAATACTATGAAGAAAATCAGAGATTCATTATTTATTTTTAATGCATATAAGGATTTATACAAGTGTATATGTTCTAGAGTCCTAGTCTATTACTATTGAGCTGTATAATAATGTATTAGAGTCCTAGTCTATTGCCTACTATTGTGCTTTATAATAACGGTAATATTTTCATTACATGTGATCTTTGACTAGATCTTTGACTATCTATTCTAGTTACCTATAGTCTATCTTAACATTACTAAGTAAGTTTTAAGTGAACACTACCGACTCCTCCACTCTCATCTTCCTCACTACATTTCAGGTTTGAGCTAACTTATTTATTTTTTCAAAAGTAATTATTAAAAAACTAAATGGGATGGGTCGATTATTGTGGTCGCAAATTCATTGTATTGTGGGGTTAAAACTCTTTGATAATAACTCTACCTTGAACTCTCTATTGAGGTAATTTATTTATTTTGTAAGATTTATTAGACATTACCATATTTATCAAGGATGGCTTGATCTATTTTATATTTTAAAGTATAATAAAATAATTAAATGACTCTATTTTTTACTTAGCTCGCTTTCAAGGATTTTCTTAATTCGATCACTTTTCTTCTTTCATTGTGGGCAAGGACGTGCCATTCTCCTGCTGTCAATGGTGGAAGGAAGTAGTGGGATAAGTTTATAAATACAATGGGACATAGAATCTATAAGAAAATATGCACTCCTGACATAGAATCCTGAGCCACCAGGAAGGAAAGAGATTGGATTAGATTCCAAACATGATGCCAGGACATAAAATTGGATCATCGTATCATGTTAAAACCCTTGTTATAAAATTTCAAAGATGGCTCAAACTTTGTATCCATACGAGGATAGAAAAACCTTTAAATAAAATACTTATTTATCGTACCATCTGAATATTGTTTTTTTTCGAAAAAGAAGAAGAATTAATGGGTGTGGTGTGATGTGGTGGTCAATCATGTGTTAGTTTATGGTGGCGTCGTGGAGTGATGGGATGCTAAAACTTATAGAATGATGTCCCCTAATAAATCACATGCTTGTTGGATCACTACCGTTAAATTTAATTTAAAAATATGTCGTCTCATCATATTATATATATATATATATATATATATAACAATTCAATATATATATATAACAATTCAATATGCCTAACCGTGACAATAACACAAGTCTAGTTTGCTTCCAGTTCCACTATTTTTGGATTCAGCTGTATTATAATCTCAAATGCACGTGAGTTCAGTGAGATGTTAGAGCCGATACTCTTGGATTCAGCCATGCACCCAGCCCAAATACACGTGGGTTAGGCGAGATACCAGGCCCTCTACCCACTGTAAAACCTAGAATTGCACATGAACTTATTGTCGAGATGATTCCACCGATGGAGCTAATTACTTCAAACATAGAGGCTTTTCTTGATATGTCTGCAAGCTGAAGAAAAGCCTCTATGTTTGAAGTAACCCAGAATTGCCCTCAACCCATTGTAAAACCCAGTTTAGCAAGGCCATTCTGTTGCAGTTTGCTGGAAAGGTTTCCTCCATCTTGCTACCGTTGACAACAAAATTCTCTTCGAAACCTCCATCGATGTGTTCTCCTCTATTATCAGATCTCAAGCATTTCAACCTTAAACCCGTTTCAATCTCGACCATAGCCTTCCATTTCTTGAATGTTTCGAACATATCAGATTTATTTTTTAGAAAGGAGACGACCCATGCCTTCCTGCTGAAGTCATGAAAGAAAATAACGTGGTACCGACAACCTCCAAGATATGCAACATGAGAAGGTCCCTATAAATCTGTGTCCTAGTTCTAACTTTCTTGGTCTTAAGGTCTTGCTAGCCTTCAAGAAACTGAGCTTCTTCTGTTTTCCAAGAATACAGCTTTCACAAATGTCTAGATCGATATTTTCAACTCTGGCTGCTTTAATTTCCCTTCAACTGGAGTATCTTCATCCCCTTTTGACTCGTACAGTCGAGTCTACAGTGCCACAACTCTGCCTGATCTTCTGCTTCAGTAGAGGCAATAGCGTCTACAATCTTGTGGAAAAGGAACTTCACCATCAGGAAATATTCTCAGGATTTCACTAGCAGCAGGGATGCTAAATATTGCATTGATGACTTGAATTCTTGAGGAACATTAATTTGATAGGATCCATTTACCACAACTTCAATATATATCAACTCAACAGTTGAAAACAAACTATGTTTCTTCAAATACATGGACTTGTTAAGTTTTAAAGGCGGAAGAAAGTTCTGTTTCAGCCTTTTTATTTCTTTCCTGCACATGATATTAGGTGTTTATGCAGATTTGAAGTTCCCTTTGTACTTTCCCCTGGATATCTAGCGCTACAAATTTTGCATATGGCCCATACTTTTCCATTTTCTCTAACTTCTTCAAAGTATTTCCACACCACAGATGTCCTCCTTCGTTTTTTTCTAGTGCTTGCATTCAAATGAGAACTATCTCCGCCGACCTCCTCGGTATCAAGGCATGGAGCTGTAGGTGCAATATTGCATGCTTTACGGAATTCAATTGAATTTATACTGAAATTGCTGTCTGAAAAACCCACTGGTTCGGCGTCATTTGTCTCTATCATAATTTGAGAGATGAAGTTCTCTGAGAGTTGTGTGATCCCATTCGCCGCTGCTTCAAATCTGGAATTTTGTTCTCCCACATCCTATCGAGAGAAGACCAAGAGCCGGTTAAAGATATTTAATTGACTACATGTAAGAGGATTGTCGACAAAAAAAAAAAAGAAGGGCCATTTGTTA
Organism: Salix exigua; assembly: GCA_032356905.1. Taxonomy (NCBI): domain Eukaryota; kingdom Viridiplantae; phylum Streptophyta; class Magnoliopsida; order Malpighiales; family Salicaceae; genus Salix; species Salix exigua. Next base: position 925,881 of record CM063594.1, on the reverse strand, counting down.
AGAATATTTGCATGATTTTTTTATCATATTAAAAATTGAATAAAGGCTGATGCTTCTGATCATATCAAAGACAGAGTAGACAAAGGAAAGGAAATTTGTAGTGTCATGCAGAAAAAGCAAAGCAACTAAATTAAGATTCTCGACATGCATGACTCCATGGCATTTTCTACAAAGAATTCAAAAAATCTCAAAGCTGTTGATCTTACCATGATCTTTCAAACATGTCCCTAGCTTTCTTTCCAAAGTTATCTATATTTTTTCAAAAAAGTTGCGATGTTCTATGGAAAGCTTAATCGAGACACCCATGTAACGAGACTCTCGACAATGAGTACTGAGTTTGAGCTTGGCTCAAGAAAGATTTTACATACAATTGGTGTTTTTTACGCTTTTTATTTATTTTTTAAATCATAACTCGGGTTTACACTCGTGAATTTTCCCAGCTGGGTTGACTTTCAAATTGAGTATTATAACCATGGGTCTGATCATAAAAGGCCGATTGAATTATGTTTGAGTAATTTTTGATAATTGGTGCATATATATAAACGACGGTGCCTTTGAATTCAAAAGCATCCTAGTTGGAAGCGACAAAGCAGCATTTACTGAAAGCCACAACTCAAATGCTTTATCAAGAATATTACGACAGAGAGAATCGATTAAGAAGACCACCTGTTCATGAGCTTCAACACCACTTTGTATTCCAAGGTCAGCTGCGCTCATGATCGTGCCATTTTCATTGAAATTACCGTTGTCTAATGATGCTGGTGGAGAGCGGACAGGAATAGCCCCTTCAGATCCAACTACAGAGTCCATATTAACCTCATCAGATGATTCCATGCCGGAAATTACCCATGAATTCCTACAGTTCTTCTGCAGGATAGAAGAGATTTGGGCTTGAAGCGATAATGGCGAAACCCGAAAAGACGCAGTCGGTATTGCCAATGAGCGAATGTCTCATGTCGCTCAATGTGGTCTGTGCCTCCCGGAGCCACTAATTTGCAAATCTGACGCCTAAAGTACATCTCCCACAAAACCTTGCGGCGGAATCCGTTGATGCTGAAGTCTAAATTGTCCTTCTCTAGGGATTCAAAAACAATGGAGTAATATTGGAATGACTTGCTGAACCAGTCCAAAAGATTTTGACCATTATGGCTGGCATGTTATTCAACAATTATCATGATCTCTGGTTTCATTTCTTTCAATTTTGACAAAACCTTCTCGATTGCACCTGTTAGTGTGAGCAATTTGTGGAATTGGAATTTCCACTTCACGACAATCGTCTCATCCTCACTTGCTCTTGTGAGTTTGAGAACAGAATCAACAATATCAGCAGCCCCATTAGCAACCAAACGTCTCCCTTCAAAATAAATACCAAAACTTTCAGCTTCCCCGTGAAGTCTCTCAAGTGTCTTTTGGGTATGGTCAGCAACTGTGGACAGAGAATTGGTCCAACAAACGTCAAGCGGAACGATATCGGGCCAGTTGAATCAAATCATAGTACCGCCAGAAACTTGCCACAATTCCGAACTGAATAATGTGGACTCTTCGTTTTCCTCTCAAGGCATCCCTCGCGGGGTCAAGGGTTGTAAAGTCACCAAAGCAGAAGAATGGAGAAAATGGCTAGTCTGTTTCGGGAAGCCGATCTGTGCCGGACGGTATTAACGGTGTAAGATTTCGAGGATACAGTCTGTAGAGTCGCCGAACCAGAGCTTCAGCATAGTATTTAACGAGTGATTTTGTTGGTTTTGAAAAGGATTCGTTGGCAGCTATGATCTCCTCCAAGAGCAAATCAGCACCATCCAGGTGACCCCCTTCAATTTCCTTAGCGCATTCCACCAATTTGTTGATCAGAAGAGAAGTGTCCATTTTTTCTAAGCCGAGCAAGCTATGTATTGAATGATCCCTTCAAGTTTGATCTTATAATAAGCTCCTAATTAAGTAACTCTAACAGTTGGTTGAGAAGAAGACCCAATTACGAATCAAACGTGGAGGCGAATAGATTTGATGCATCTATATGGATAGATCTATCAGAGAGAGTTGATCCTAGCGAGTCTACAAATCAAAGTTTTGACTATAAATAAATAAATGTACAAGTGGAGATGGTGACGAGTCTACAGATCAAAGTTTTGACTAAAAATAAACAAATGTACAATTCAACTTGGGAAACATTTTCACGTTGTGGCCACCATGGATCTAGTTAGCACGGCAACCTCAAGAGCCATGAATGCTATCGGCGCGTGGATGTTACCGGAGGCTGGAGTTTGATCGTCACAAGTGTTAGAGCATGTTATTGTTAGAGACAACGCCGAGCTAGGGTTTTTTTTCTGCATATCTTCATGCCGAAGTTCATCTCTCAGATTATGATAGAAAAAAAGATGAAAAAAAAAAATACACGCCCGCATGCTCCCTGGAGGCACCTTGAATTTTATTTATGGACTAGAAAAGGATTCGAGTGATTATATATATATATATAAAAGGCCTGCTACAAGGGGAACCAAAAATAGAAAATCGTGCATGGGTGCTCACTTAATGTGTCGGAAGTCGGAATAATATGCCTTTCTTTTTCTTTTTTTTTGTAACCAGGAAACAAAGCAGAAGAGGATTTAACTGTAGGTGTGATGTTGTATTGAAAAAATCGGGATGAAACAATGTTTTTTTTGTTTTTGTTTTAATTTTATCCCGTTCTTAAAATGTCATCCGGAATGTCTCGGTATCGTTTTGGTTATGTCATTCCGCCTTAAAATCCTCTTTATTTTGATTAGATTGTGGTTTTTTTTTTAATTTTGAGATTATATTTGTTATATTTTATGTTTATATTGTATAATATAAAATTAATTTATCTTGAATTTTAATTATATATTTTAAATTAATATTTTAATTATATACACACAATACAAACCTCGAACGAATATGAATAGACCCATTCAATTCATGGATGGTGTGCGCTGACTTTCTGCACTTCAACTTCAGCGTGTGTGTGTGTATATATATATATATAAAACATAAAAATAAAAAGACCGTCCAGTTATTATGTAATGGAAGAAGGATTCAAAGCACTTGCTTTTTCCATGGATGGTCAGGGCCCATGGGTATTAACTATTGACAGTTGGGTCCGAATTTATGGAGCCCAGGAACCGATGAACCTGGATTATACTCGGCCTTATAAGTATCCGTATGTCCACGCGCCGCCAGAAAACAACAACCTACAGGAAATTGCAGGTCGCGATAGCGATCAAGGAGGCGACATGGATTGCCCATGTAGAACATTTGATGCCAAGAGGGCATGGAGTTGCTACATATGGCGAAGAAAAACGTTGTGGCCGCAAGGAAGAACGCGACTTTGTCCAACACTCTGGATGCGGTCGGCATCTTTTCTCCGATAAAATGGGAGGTGTATAGGGAACCAAAAATAGTTGCTGTACCCAAGGAAAGCAAGCTGATGGAGTCGTTGATTTCAGACTCCGCAGCCTGTTTGCACTGAATTGCGATTTGAAGGGCTGCTCCGATCCGAAGCACAAACTCCAGAGAGTGTCTTCTTTCCAAGTCCACCTTCGCGTGGAGAGTATTGTCTCGCCGTGATTCGTTGATGGTAGGAGGCAGTGGGTCCCGCACTCCTGACGGTGATGGCGGAGAAGGAGGAGCTTGTGATTCTGATGGTGGTACTGATTCCAGGTCACCGATAGGAGGAGAAGGTGCTGGCATTAATCTTGATGGCAGGTGTGATGCTATTAGACACAAGAGTTGGGAGACAAATTCTGCAACCCAAAGAAAAAAGATGATGAAATAAATCAGAGTTAACTGGCACGTCACATAATTGAAACAAGCACGTACAAGTTCAATTATCTACAAACCTATATTATGAAATCTTAAAACCATATATAAGAAGATTGTATTGGTGAGGTTGTATATATATATATATATATATATGATGAGATAAAAATAAAAGCAGATACAATATTGTAATATAAAGTTTCCTGCCAAGGATCCTGGTCTTGATTCCGTTCATGATCTTTCCTGTACGTGCATCAACAAGAAGAAAACACAGGATATCACTTAAATATGATTGATTCCAGAGGACAACGATCGATGACATGAGGGCAGAGGATATCACTTTGAAGCTGTAGCTGGATCAACAAGAAGAAAACACAGGATATCACTTCCCCGATCTTCTTATATATATATATATATATATATTTTCAGGATCAAAGTAGAACGGAATCATGCATATGCCCGGCTAGTGTTTTTCTTTTTACAATAATTGGAGGACTTGGCTTTTGGACCCAACATTCCGTTTTAAGCAATTGCTTACAGAACATCCTTAAAACCTAAATAAGATTTATAGCATGCCCGGAGAAGTATACACAGTTGGAACCGTTATTACTTTCTTTGGTCTACCGTGACATGGAGTGGAAACATGAAAACAAATTAATTTATCTAGGAAGTGTACGAAATTTCCTTACTCACACGCACACAGCACACAGCACACGCACACTGTAGAAATTATAAAAAACTAATTCAATAATTTTAAAATATATGTTTCTGCAAGACCAAGTCGCAGGAGTGATAGAAGTGTACGAAATTTCCTTGCTCACCCCCATGAATAACCTAATATATCACTATTATCATGTTCAAACCCAAATGTTTCTGACTTGCACTAAAATAAGGCTTCGAAATTGATTTGAGATGATGAGTTGTTCCGTCTTTTTCTTTCCTGTCTGTCTTCAAGTGGATTTTATTGTACACAGACGGATAAATAAAACACCGCCGCCGCATTAGGCTTCTGATTTGAGAATGAACCTCAAGAAGCAATAACTCTCCCACACCGCACGTGATCATCCAAGGCTACTTTCCCTATTTAAAACTCCCGACCCCACGCCATCCCACCCCTTCACTTCAAAATCTAGATGCCGAATGCATCCAGAGTGTTGGAAAAAGTTGCTTTCTTCCTTGCGGCCACAACGTTTTTCTTCGCCATATATAGCAACTCCATGCCCTCTTGGCATCAAATGTGCTATATGGGCAATCCATGTCAACTCCTTGATCGCTATCGCGACCTGCAATTTCCTCGTCTATTCTGGGGGCGCGTTGTGTTGAGGGCGTTGCTGTGGAGGCAGTGAAGGAGAAGGGGGGCTTCGGCGGCTGGGAGAGCAGGAGGCGGCAGAGGAGGGAACGGGGCTGTTGGGTTCGTGGCTGGTGAGGTCAAGCCGAAGGCAATATTGTTGTTGTTGTTTTACCGAAAACATACGTAAAAACATATTTTTCTGATTTTTTCTGTATTTCTTGTTTTTTCCCGAGGATACTTATAAAAATGGGAGTTCATTTTAACTCCATTTTTTCTTTTTATATATTTGTATGTTTATTTTATATATATTTACTGAAGTTAAAGAGGAGAAGGGTGAGCAAATAAACCAGAAATTAAACCGATAAAACCAAACAAATAATATAACGGAACCAGTAAAAATAAGAAAACAGTCTGTTAGAATTCTTTGAAAACTATCTGGTTCAGTTTGATATCGGTTATGCAAGGCTAAAACGAACCGAACAACCAGTTCGATATAAACAATGTACTTATAAATAAAAACTTCCTAACTTTCTTGGTCTTCTCTCGCTAGGATGTGGGATAACAAAATTCTAAATTTGAAGCAGCGTCGAATGGGATCACACATCTCTCAAATTATGATAGAGGATTTACAGACAAATGACGCCGAACCAGTGGGTTTTTCAGACAGCTATTTCAGTTTAAATTCAAGTGAATTCGGTAAAGCATGCAATATTCTAAATTTGAATGCAAGCACTGGAAACAAACGACGGACATCTGAGGTGTGGAAATACTTTGAAGAAGTTAGAGAAAATGGAGAACTATGGGCCATATGCAAAAGTTGTAGCACTAGATATCGAGGGGAAAGTAAGTAAAAGGGGAACTACAAATCTGCACAAACACCTAAAATCATGTGCAGGAAAGAAATAAAAAGGTTGACTTGATGTGCACAAACAAGTCATTACTATATATATATATATATAGTAATAATTTGTTATTAGGTTGAATGATATAGGAGAGAGGATACCTAAAAGCTTATTTTTTCTCCAATATTAATTTAAAAATAGGTGTCATTATATTAGAATCCATCTTAAAGATGGATATAAGACTATATTTAAGACTAAATATGAGTTATATAAATGATTAGTCATGTCTTTTGAACTTTTGAATGAACCAAGCACTTTCATGTTAATGTCTTTTAAAGGAAAATCTTTCATGTTATATTTTAATGATATTGTTATTCATAGAAAAACTAAAACGAGAACATTTAAGCCATTTTATTCAAGTGTGTACCATTCTAATAAATGAAAGTTTATCTGTAAGTTTCAAAAAGTGTTCCTTCCTCGTTAACGAGGTGATTTTTTAAGGTTTGTAATATCGAGTAGACATGGGTTTATTGATTTCTAAAAATCCATATGATTATAGATTGGCCTAAACCCCCACAGAAAATCATAAGTCATAGTTTCCTTGGACTTCATAAAAGGATTTAACATTATTATATCTCTTATTACATGTTTTAAATAGAATAATTTTAAATGGATTAGTAAAGCATTTGAATGGATTAAAAAGGGGATGATGAAGTCCCTACTAATATGGCTTCCTAACTTTACTAAAGTGTTTGAACTTTGAAGTGGAGTGTGATCCATCAAGAATTAGAATATATGAGGTATTTACTAAAAACGAGGAATATCAAAAGATTATCAAGATTATAGTTGTTTGGCTTATAAAAACACACCACATATGGATATAGAAATATGACGTACTTTATGGACCTTTTACCATTCAGGAAGATTACGTGTCTGTTTATTTTTCAGTAGAAACCTTCTTTTTGAATGACATGAGTATATCAAAACATATAATACATTATTGAAGACTGGTTGAGGAAGATCAAAATATAATAAATTAAAACTTATGGTTGTATATTTCTGATTGATAAAGGTTATATGTACAAGAAAAAACTAGTTAAGGAGAAAAATTCAAAATTTGATGTTTAGGGATTCATTTAGAGTTTTTCAAGGTTTATTTGAATTTATTTAGGGCTCAATTTTAAGAGAAATTGATTTTTGAAGTCAATTGAGGGTTTTAATAGAAAGGAATTAAAGTTTGAGGGTTGAATTCCAATTTTTAAAAGTTAATTTGGTCAAATTAGTGGCATAATTATATAAATAATATTTTTTGATGGGCAATTAGGGATTTGATTAAATAAATTTAAAATCAATTATCAAATTGAAAAAAAAATGTTTAATATAGGAGCTAAAATTAACCAAATTAGAGGCCAAATTAAAAAAAAAACTAAAATTTTATTGGTCAAATAAAGTTTTAAAATACACAAATTAAAAGCTTATAACAAAAAAGAAAAAAAGACAACCAAATTAAGAGCTACTAATGGAGTTTGGTGGGGCTGAAATTAATAGCAATTAAAAGTTTAGAGAAAACTAATTGTGCAATTAGAAGATATTAGAATAACAAGGACTCGATTGAGGTTTTTTAAATCCCAAATTAAAATCTCTAATCTCACTCAAACAACATGCCATTAAAACTTAATAAAAAAAAGGATGAGTGACATGTCGTTCAAACATATGCATCCCTTTTTTTAACTTGGTAGTTAAATTCTTGAAGCTTATAGAAGAAGACTAAGACCTAAAATGTAGTTAGGTACTTGATCAATATTTTAAAACATAATCTATAGTTTCAGCCTAAAACTCTTTAAGCATTATCTTGATTTTGAGCATGTTTCTTACATATTAAGGATGCTTCTATTTTCCATATCATTTTATTGTGGCAATCTAGGCATTATTAGAAGTCTTTTTATACCATAATTTTCACAAAACTCATTAAAATTATTAAAATAAAATTCACCCTCTCTATTTGACCTCAGTGATTTTATAAAATAATCACTTTTTTTTTCAATTAATGCCTTAAATTTATTAAAATAAATAAACTTATTAGGCTTATCTAGCAATGATAAAACTCTATTCGATAACAATCTTATTATTATGGAGTTCTAACAGTATTAAAACTCTTACAAACTCTAAACTCTATCAGACTACATACTAGTTCATATTGAAAATCAACAATTTATTCTTAAAAAACACACTTTTTCATCACTCTCATGTACTTGCACTGGGCTAAGAATAATTCCATCCCAAGATATATTATTTGGATTTTAAACATCAGTCAACATTCGAAGCTGATGGAGAGTTGCCCGATTTAGGCATGAGTGTGATACCAGACATCTCAGCCGCGGTAACTTCAGAGACAGCATCAGCTACAGTCAAATCGATTCCACAAACAATCCATGAATTCCTGCGGTTCTTCTGCAACGTTGATAGTATTTTATTCACCAAAAGTTGTTTTTCTGAAATCTCTCTCATTTTCGAAGGGAGAAAAAACTCTAATATGTAATCCACACTGCTCCTGTAAGTGTTTTTTAGCTTGATTGCAACAGCACCATGAAGGCCAAACTTCCACGCTTCATAAACAAATGGATACTCAGCCGGTCCGAGTTGAGAGACATCGGGGACAAAATAAATATTTGGCAGAAGGGCTTTTCCAGCAACACCTTGCCCTTCCTCCAGATCAAATCCTGCACATATCGCAACAAATTCTGATGCTCCTAAATCATTGACGTAGCAAGCAGTTTCCTCAACGCGTAGAAGATTTTTTTAAGAATTTTTTCACAAATATATCATAATGATATTTTTATTTTTAAAATTATTTTTAACATCAGTATATTAAAGTAATATAAAAACTAATTTAAATTAAAAAATCATTTTTTAATTCGCTTTTGAATGCAGTATCAAAAGGACAGTATGTGTGCTTCCATTAAAATAACTGTTACTTTTTAAGAGTATTTTTATTGAGTGGAAATGGTTTTCACCATTCCTGCACTAACCCATTACTTAAAAAAGAAAAGATGGTGGAAGTCTTCTTATCATAAACAGAACTTGATCGTCATCGATTCGCCGGTAATATTAAAGTTTATCTGTAAAAGTTTGGCTCCGGTATTTTTTAAGTATCCTATTTTTTTATTTTTTTAAATTACGCAACAAAAACCGAATCAAGAATCAAGCCAAGAAATTCTGGAAACCGAATCGGACCAACTATTTTTCCAGAGATGACTAAATTTCTCGTAGCAAATAATTTTTATAATTATTAAAATTAAAATATAATATTTTTATATGTAAAGTTTGATATAATAAAATAGATCAATATATTCTATTATAATATCTAATAAAAATTATCACCATTATTATCGCTAAAACATTAAAAATTATTAGAGTACCCGAGAAAAAACACAAAAAATAAGTAAGAAAAAATTTAAAATTATTATTGTTGTTGTTGTTGCATTAATAATGAAAAAAAAATTACATCAAAGACTAAAAAACGCCTAAAAACTTTAACAAAAAACCAATCAATAAATAAAATAAATAATAAAAAAATAAAAATTATCAGCTGAAAAAATCAATTTTTAAATGATCAAAAAGAAAAACTAAAATTTAAGAACTAAATTTATTATTATTATTATTGTGTTAATAATGAAAAAAACTAAAATTATTATTATTATTATTATTATTATTATTATTGTGTTAATAATGAAAAAATAAAAGTAAATGAAAGACTAAAAAAGTCCTAAAAACTTTAACAAAAGATCAAACAAAAAATAATAATAAAGTAAAAATTATGAGGTAAAAAAATTTCATTTGACTTGAAAATTAAAAAAACAAACAAAAAGAAAGAACAAAGAGAGAGAGAAAAACAGAAATATAAATTTTCAAATGATCATAGAAAAAAATAAAATTTAAGAGCTAAATGTTTGTAAAAAATATCACCTCAACAAATAACAAAATAATAAAAATTAAAAACCAAAGAAAAGAGCAAACTTATATATACATTGATAAAAATAAGAACTATTCCAAAAATATAAAAAAAATAAAAGAATTAAAATAATTATTTTACGTGGCCACTCCTCCACTCGTTGCCGCTTCTAGGTGAGACGTGAGATCACGAGGCGGCGCACAAGAACTTGACTTCAAAATGCAAAGCTTCCCCTGCACTTGCCCATTATTCTAGCCAGTATCCTATTTTTTTATTTTTTTTTAAATTACGCAACAAAAACTTATTTGGGTTTGATTTTCGTGTGCTCTGCAGCAGAGGGGTTGTTTGGGGTTGTTTCTGTAGTACTCAGATTTGGGTTTGATTTTCGTGTGTCTGCAGCAGAGGGGTTGTATTCTGTAACAAATATCCCTTGATTTCTGGATCTGGACTAGAGATGTGTACAGCTTCGCTAGGAATGATGATGTTAGAATGTACTGTGAAAGCTGCATACGATAATATTTTTTGCAACAAGCTGCATAGATGTTGTAACAGCACATTTCTACATCCATTCACTATTTTCCATGCATAATTAAGCTTCATAAAGGCATTAATTAAGCTTCATAAAGGCATTGTGGTTGAGGCAAAGGCATGTGGGCTCACATCAACTAATGATATTTTAATGGATACTTTTTTAAATATTAATGGAGCAGATATTTTAATGGATATTTTTTTAGTCGTGCATACTTTGCTCGCATAAGAAGTAGAGCATTAAATACAATCAATTAAATATTAATGCATCGCATAAGAAGCATAGCATTAAATACAATCAATTAAATATTAATGCAGATGGATTATTTTATAGAATAGCTAAACCCATAAAGTCTGTAGAGCATCTTTCTCCTTTTTGCTATCCTCTAAAATCTTCCCACCTGTGATGCATGGTCCTTAGCTGGAGAAAATGATGAGCACGCAGTAAGAAATCTCATTCATTTATGGACATTAATGATAATAAATTTGTTTGATTGTATTCAATTTTCATCAATATTAACTATTTTATCAAAATTGCATCACATTTTTAAAAGAAATCTTCTGTGTGTTATATTGGTTGAATTATATCAAATCTAAATGCAACTTTTGTGGGTTTATGACGGATATACTGCTTCTGTGAATTGTTGGTTAAAGGAGATTTTCAATTTATTTTTCAATAAGAAACCAAATACAATCCTTGCTGTCTTGCCCTCTCCTTTAAATACTTGTTTGGGGGGGAAGAATTGCATTCTCCTCTCCAAGGCACGCAGGCGCTCCTCTCCAAGGCACGCAGGAATCAAACCCTCTCTGTTTCTCAATGGCACCAAAACTTGAGCCACTTTCTGCTTCCACTAGGGAACAAAAAAAAACTTCCAGCAGAGAAAAAGAAATAGAAATTTCCAAAGAAAAGACATCTGATGATAAACAAAGTAAACCCTCTCCTCTACAGTCACAAACAAAAACCACCCGAACCCAAAACTTGACCCACAACGAACCCGAACCCGAACCCACCACTAATCAATCTGAATCTGAGTTCGAATCTGAATCTGAGGAATTTGAATCAGGGTCGGATTCCGATTACAAACCCCGCCTGAGAGCCAAGCCAATAACCTCCAAACCAATGGAGGAGATCCTCAAAGGAAGCGGCAGCAGCAAATGTCAAGAGGTCCGGATCCAATCCAGTCGGGAAGAGGGTGACGACGCCGATCGCGACCGAGAGAGTTGAAACGGGCTAAGAACAGGCCATCCGATCCTGAGAAGTCCGAGGATTCCGAAAAACAGCTCTTTCAAAGGTTGTGGACCGAGGATGATGAGATTTTGCTGCTGCAAGGTATTGTTGATTTCATTGCCAAGAAAGACCCAAAGGACACGAATGCGCTTTTAGATTATATTAATCAGTCTTTGCATTTTGATTTCTCTATGACTCAAATGAAGGATAAGATTTCTAGACTAAAGAACAAGTTTGTGAGAAACATGAAAAGGAAAAAGGTGAAAACAAGGTTTTCCACAAACCTCGTGACTGGAAGAGGTTTGATTTGTCAAAACATATATGGGGCAATGAAGTCTTTATTAAAGATAATGAGAAAAATGGTAAGAAACTGGAGGAATCGAAAGTCTGAGTCGAGTGGCAATGTGGGGCGGAGAGAGTGGAAGTTGAGATGGAGAGAGGTTCAACTGTGAAAAAGGTTTTGAAGTTTGATAAAAAGCAATGTGTTGACATATAATGTCATACTTTGTATGCTTTATATATTTTGATGATAACAATAAAAGAAAATGGGCTAATAATATGCTTGGATGAGATTAAGCGATAAACAGGTTTTATTCAAAGAATACATCAACAAGCATAATGGAGTTCAAGAAGAAATCACTCCAAGAAGTCCAAGATGCAAGCAAGTGAAGACTTAGAATAAGTGTTCATTTTAGTGCTTTATGTAAATCTCTATTTCTACCTTGATAGCACAAATTAAAATGAACTCACACACTTCACATTGCATGCAAAGGATTTGATGATTAAACGGCTAGTTTCAAACGGCTATAAACGGCTAGTTTCAAACGGCTATAAACGGCTAGTTTCTAACGGCTATAAACGGCTAGTTTCTAACGGCTATAAACGGCTAGTTTCTCTTTGAAACTTATAAATAGGCCTTTTAATTGCAAAACAAAATAGAAAGAACTTTCATATCTTATATTGAGGCAATTAGAAGTGCATAAACACCTTCATATCATCAATCCTCATTAATACTCATATTTGTGTTTAAATCTTCATATCCTAACAAAAAGAGTATTTCTCATTCTCACTACACTTAAACACCTTCAAATATCCTAAGTGCTATTAAGTGAGAGAAAGAGATCATAGATCTTCATTTGTAATATCCACACTATTAAGAGTGTATTGTTGTTTTACTAAAACAACCATTGTGAAACTCTTGAGAGTTGAGTATAAAACTCTTGGTATTGGTGAGGGAACATCACCAAGGAAAAATCTTGAAGAGGGAACATCTTCAAGTGGAAAAGGAAAATCTTGAAGAGGGGACATCTTCAAGTGGAAAGGGAAAATCTTGAAGAGGACATATCTTCAAGTGGTGTAAAGTCTTGGTGTGGATTCATCAAGCGGAAATTGTAATCTTGTTACTTGGTTTAGTAAGAGAGTACAATACTCAAGTACGGGTTGGTACTTGAGTCGTGGACGTAGGCTTGCCGAACCACGTTAAAAACCCGAGTTAGCAATCTTTCTCCCTTATCTCTTTATTTTAAAGTAATTAATTTTAAGATTGCATTATTTATTGTATTTGCATCAATTCCGCCTTTAGGTGCATAGTTGCCTTAATCCTTGAATTTCAACAGAATGTACTTGTGAAAGTCTGCATACGATAATACTTTTGCAACAAGCTGCATAGATGTTGTAACAGCACATTTCTACATCCATTCACTATTTTCCATGCATAATTAAGCTTCATAAAGGCATTAATTAAGCTTCATAAAGGCATTGTGGTTGAGGCAAAGGCATGTGGGCTCACATCAACTAATGATATATTAATGGATACTTTTTTAAATATTAATGGAGCAGATATTTTAATGGATATTTTTTTAGTCGTGCATACTTTGCTCGCATAAGAAGTAGAGCATTAAATACAATCAATTAAATATTAATGCATCGCATAAGAAGCATAGCATTAAATACAATCAATTAAATATTAATGCAGATGGATTATTTTATAGAATAGCTAAACCCGCAAAAGCTGTAGCAGATCTTTCTCCTTTTTGCTATCCTCTAAAATCTTCCCACCTGTGATGCATGGTCCTTAGCTGGAGAAAATGATGAGCACGCAGTAAGAAATCTCATTCATTTATGGACATTAATGATAATAAATTTGTTTGATTGTATTCAATTTTCATCAATATTAACTATTTTATCAAAATTGCATCACATTTTTAAAAGAAATCTTCTGTGTGTTATATTGGTTGAATTATATCAAATCTAAATGCAACTTTTGTGGGTTTATGACGGATATACTGCTTCTGTGAATTGTTGGTTAAAGGAGATTTTCAATTTATTTTTCAATAAGAAACCAAATACAATCCTTGCTGTCTTGCCCTCTCCTTTAAATACTTGTTTGGGGGGGAAGAATTGCATTCTCCTCTCCAAGGCACGCAGGCGCTCTCCAAGGCACGCAGGCGCTCCTCTCCAAGGCACGCAGGAATCAAACCCTCTCTGTTTCTCAATGGCACCAAAACTTGAGCCACTTTCTGCTTCCACTAGGGAACAAAAAAAAACTTCCAGCAGAGAAAAAGAAATAGAAATTTCCAAAGAAAAGACATCTGATGATAAACAAAGTAAACCCTCTCCTCTACAGTCACAAACAAAAACCACCCGAACCCAAAACTTGACCCACAACGAACCCGAACCCACCACTAATCAATCTGAATCTGAGGAATTTGAATCAGGGTCGGATTCCGATTACAAACCCCGCCTGAGAGCCAAGCCAATAACCTCCAAACCAATGGAGGAGATCCCCTCAAAGGAAGCAGCAGCAGCAGATGTCAAGAGGTCCAGATCCAATCCAGCTGGGAAGAGGGGTAACGACGCTGATCGCGACCCGAGAGAGTTGAAACGGGCTAAGAACAGGCCATCCGATCCTGAGAAGTCCGAGGATTCCGAAAAACAGCTCTTTCAAAGGTTGTGGACCGAGGATGATGAGATTTTGCTGCTGCAAGGTATTGTTGATTTCATTGCCAAGAAAGACCCAAAGGACACGAATGCGCTTTTAGATTATATTAATCAGTCTTTGCATTTTGATTTCTCTATGACTCAAATGAAGGATAAGATTTCTAGACTAAAGAACAAGTTTGTGAGAAACATGAAAAGGAAAAAAGGTGAAAACAAGGTTTTCCACAAACCTCGTGACCAGAAGAGGTTTGATTTGTCAAAACATATATGGGGCAGTGAAGTCTTTATTAAAGATAATGAGAAAAATGGTAAGAAACTGGAGGAATCGAAAGCTGAGTCGAGTGGCAATGCGGGGGCGGAGAGAGTGGAAGTTGAGATGGAGAGAGGTTCAACTGTGAAAAAGGTTTTGAAGTTTGATAAAAAAGCAAGTGTTGAAACAATTGAAGATTATGTGGTGAGATGGAGTTTGCATGGAATGAAGAAGGAAGAGTTCGAGGAGAAGTGGAGGATGTTGCGAGCAGCTGAATTGGAGCTTTATATAAAGCGGAATAAATTGCTACTAGAGCAAGCAAAGATGATGTTGTCAGCTTTTAAAGCTGACAAGGATTAGTGTGGACGAAAAGGTACATGTAAAGGGGTTTCATGGTCCAAGGAAGTGATCTTGTTTGCATTTCCTTTTTTGCCTAGATTTCAAAATCAGAACAATGTTTAGAATATTTAGCTTTGTAGATGATATTATCCTTGGTACTTTTGTTCTGCACGATTATGTTTTCAAGGTTTAACTCTCATGCAGTAGTTATGTTATGTTTTATTTCTCATTTCATGGTTATTGTGTTTGATTAGTTGTTTATTTGTTATCCATTATCGCCCTGTGGTTTGGTGTGTTGTTTCTGCACGATTTTTTTACGGGTGCTCTTAACAGTCTTATCTCTATAGTTTGTTGGGAAATAATGTGTCATCACCATATTGTTTGATGGCTATGTGAAATTTGCCCTCTCTTTCTGATGAAGTTCACTTAAATTATGAATACATGGTGTGTTTGCAGTAAGAATTTGCATAAAAAGTACGTTGTTTTGATATATATGGAGACATTTCTCTCGTTTTATTTATCCTTGAAACAAGTTCGGCAGATGATTGAGAAAACTGTTGGCTTCAGATCGATTGGTGGATATATTTTCAGATTATTATTGTTGTTTTCTTAGCTTATCTGCCTTATGTTGGATAATATCCACCATGTGGGTTAATGATGCAAAGGGTGGTGGCACATACAATAATTTTCACGTCTCTCTTAATGTATGTTCATTAACCTATCAGATATATTCCAAAAGTGCTTAGCTAAAATGGTTTTACATCTAGCTTTCAAATCAAGAAGGCCTAAACCACCTATGGATTTCGGAAGATGAACCGATTTCCACACAATCAAAGCTGATTTCTTACCAAAAAACTCCTACAACACTATTGATGCGGAAATAACTAATCTCGGAATAGGAAAGGCAAGGTGATTTTACCATCCGTTGTTCTGGATTTTTGATTTTTAAATGTTATAATTTATTATTTTAATATATAATAAATAAAATTGTAATAGATAAAATATATTATAAATGAGTTTTTTTATCTAAAAGAAATGGGAAATAGTTAGTATATTTTTTTATGAGTTGTCTTTTTCCTAGTAATATTAGATCCGAAATATTAGAATTAATTTTTTTGAAGAAATAAACTTAAAATTAAAATTTTTGTGTTATAATTAGTTATTTTCATATTCAATTAGTAAAATTATAATATTTAAAATATGTTAGAAATGTTTTTTCTCTACGTAAAATAAGTTTCAGTGTATTTATATGAAAAACCCTAAAAATAATCATTCAAATCATTGAATGTTTTAATCAAACAATATATATATTTCAAATGATTTCTATTTTTTTCATGTTTATATATATATATATATATGTTTTTATTTTAATTTTTAATTTTTATTATTTTCTCTGTTAAGGTTTTTTTTAATTTAATGCTTAAATTTAAATTTGTATTGGTAATCATTTGAAAATTTATATTTACTATATTCTTTCTTTTTTGTATTTATTTTTATTTATTTTTCAAGTCAAATAATTTTTTTAAATCTAATAATATTTATTTTTGTTTTGTTATTTTTTTAATTGTTTTTTTGTTAATATTTTTAGGTGTTAAAATTTCTAATTATTACACATAAGACATTCAATATATATATATATATAATAACCTAAGTATTTTTGAAAAACAAATCAAATTAATTTAATGTTAGTGTTCTAAAATACTTTTAATATAATAATATGAGAAATAAATCTTATAAAATAAAAAATAATTTAATTTTTTTTATAACAATAATGATGGTGTCAACAATAGTATGATGAATAATAATTAAAATATTAATTATTTATAATAATAGTTATAATGACAACTATAATAATTGTGACAATTTATAGTTAATAAATCTAAGCGTGAATTTAATGTTTTTTAAATTAGAAAGAATGACGAGACAATTAAATTTAACTTAATGTTTTTTAAATCAGAGGAGATCTACTCGTGTTCGGGCTCTACCAAGAGAGAATCCTGCCAATGCTTTCCTCAATTATGTTAACAAGTGGAAAGAAGACTAGGTTTATCAGTTATACTTGAAGGCTCAATCTCTGGTCGAGTTTAGCTTAGAAACTATACCAATATTTTAAGACCGTGATGTTTTTTATGCGAGAGTAGGAGATTCTTACAATGTTATTGCCAATTCATTATTTTGTTGGTCGGGAATATCCATGGAATCCGGGGATGATGAGCCAGGTAGGGCAGTGATCTTACAGATAAGAGGGATGGAAGAGTTTTATCTTTGTCCACTCCCCCTAACATTTGGCAATCTTGTATTAGCAGCTGCCTCAATTTTCTGTAAATGGCATGGTGCAGTTAGTTTTTTTTTTTTTTTCCCTAAGGATATCCATTTTCCAACTAACGGGAGCCTTTTTCATCAGGATAAAAATAAAATATTTTTTTTTTATTTTTTAATTTAAATTAATTTCTTTATATTTTTAGATAATTTAAACATTTTATCACAAGTAATTTTTAAAAAATAAAAAATATTTTTTTGATGTATTTTTAAATTAACATTATTTTCAAAAATAATCTCAAATGTATTAGCAAGTAGACACTAAATCTGACAAGTTCTTTAATTCATGGTCTTCTCCAAACTGTATCAAGGCTTGTCTTCTAGTTTTTTTTTCTTTTAATTAAACAAATGTTCATTAACAATCCTCCAGTACCAAAAAATCAATGGTATTGGTGTCTTGTCTTCGCTCGTGTCCTGTCAACAAACACAACAACCGTTCATTGAAATTAGTGTCCTAATTACTAACCCTTTAGATTTCTCTTGCTGCTGAAATGAATGCAGAGGAGCAGAATGAGTTGTTTATACAAAATGAGTTTAGCGTTTAAATCAATGCCAAGTGATTGACAAGATAGAGTTCTGCAATATCAAAGTTGATATTTCATTACAATTATTTTTCGAGCTAAATTATAAATATACAAAACAAAGTTGTCAATACCGTTCCGGTCGTTCGATTGGAACGGAACGGAACGTTTCGGTTTCAGAGCGTTCCGGCGTGCCGTTTCGGTATCGTACTGTTCATATATAATTAATTATATATATATATATATATATATGAAAAAAAAAATATTAATTTAACAAGTATAATTAAATTCAAGATAAATTAACTTTAAATTATACAATACAAACACAAAGTCAAACAAACATAATCTCAAAATTGCTCATATTTAAAAACAGTGCAAATGATAAAAAATGGTGAGACCATATTTATTGTTAAAAAGAAACTCCATAATTTTTTTTATTTTATAAGATCTATTACTCATATTATTATATTAAAATTATTTAAGAGCAATGATAGTAAAATTAAATAAATATCAAAAAATATAATTAGTCTGACATATTTAAAAGAAAGAAAACTAATAAATAATCATTATCATTATTTTAAATGTCTTCTCAATAATAATATAAAATTATGTGACTTGAAGGGGAAAATAAGATAAATCATAATAATTATTAATTTTTAAATGATTACCAGCATATATAAAAAATTGAACATTAAATAAAAAACTTAATAACATTAGAAATGAAGAAAATTTGAAAATAGAAACTAATAGCATGTATATATAAATATGGAATTAAATATAAAAAAATTAATGTTAAAATTTCAAAATAGAACCTGATAAAAATAAAAACCTTACAAAAAATGAATAAAAACAAATTCTAAAAGCATAAATGAATAAATATGGACAGAAAATAAACACTGTTTTTAGATTATTTTCATGTGTTACTGTTAAAAATAATTAAAAAACAATTATCATTTTAATATATTTCTAAACAAAAAATATTTTTTTTAAATAAATCACATTTCCAAGCAAAATAAAAATGTTTCATGGAAAAAATAAAAACAAAAAACATAATAAGGAAAAAATATTTCTTAACAAAAATAATTTTTTTGAAAAAATCAATCACATTTCCAAGCAAATTAAAAATATTTCATGAAAAAAATAATCAGGAAAAAATCTAAAAAATTGAATTTGAGGATTAATCGTAGTGCATTTAAGTTAGCCTGGATAACCCAATTATAAAAACAACAAATAACATATATATATATATATATTTATATAAAGTGAGGGAAGAAGAAGAAGAAGAAAATATAACCAGAAAAAAATCATGGAAAAAAAGAAAAAAATGTAATAAAAAGAAAAACAAGAAACATAAATATATGCTTGGGAATAGTATTCGAACCGCGCCTTTCTGGAAGACAAACGTGTTTTGGACCAGTTCGACTACCTCCACATTTCGGTTATAGTTCAAGACATTTAATATTAATAGGGTTTGGTTTTGGCAAATTAAAAACTTATGGAGAGTGGGATTCGAACCGCGCTCTCTCTTATAATTTTACTCTCCTTGAAACAACTCGCCACACCAACATATAGCTTATAAGTCACGATAACATATATAAATAGTAATTAGTAATGTGGATTCCAGCAATAAAAGAGCAACGCGTTTATATATATATATATATTGACCGAGTTACAAGGAAGCTATAAGTCCGATCTTTTCCTTTTGTGACATTATTGGATATCAAATGAAATGTGAATAACCCGTCCTCCTCTCTTTGAAACAAGGGAGCTCATGGTTCTGTCGGTACTTGAAACAATTTTGTCTTCTCCATATTACTATATCTCTAGAGTCAATAATTTTATACGAGGAACTATCGAACCCAATCACTTACTGCTCTTACTCTTCGGTTTTCGTTGAGGTCTATATTTTCTACATCTTTTATGTTTATTTATTATTATAAAAGTTAATGAAAAATTAATTTTATTTTTTTAAATGAAAAATATTTTCTAAAAACTATGAAAAAATAAAAATATCATATTATTTGTTAATTATATAGAATTTAATCCTTTTTTATTTCTATACATTGTGTTTATAATTTTTTTATATCTTGAAATTTGATTTTTTTATATCAATTCAATTTTTAGAATTCTTTTTAAAATACTTCAAGTAAAAAGAAGTTGATTGTTTCATTTGCTTAATTATAAGGGTAGAGATGAAATTATAGGATATAAATCATGCGAGTGAATTTCATGATTTTTTTAAGAATTTTTTCACAAATATATCATAATGATATTTTTATTTTTAAAATTATTTTTAACATCAGTATATTAAAGTAATATAAAAACTAATTTAAATTAAAAAAATCATTTTTTAATTCGCTTTTGAATGCGATATCAAAAGGACGATATGTGTGCTTCCATTAAAGTAATCGTTACTTTTTAAGAGTATTTTTATTGAGTGGAAATGGTTTTTCACCATTCCTGCACTAACCCATTACTTAAAAAAGAAAAGATGGTGGAAGTCTTCTTATCATAAACAGTAACTTGATCGTCATCGATTCGCGGTAATATTAAAGTTTATCTCGTAAAAGTTTGGCTCGGGTATTTTATAAGAGTGAAATGCTTGCTAATTTTATCTGTAAAATTTCGAGTTTTTAATTATTTTCTTTACTTCAAATTAAAAATTTATTTGGTATTTTCGGATTGCCTTCGGATCACGACATACTTCTACTTGGATTATACTATAAAGAAAAAAAAACAACGGTGACGTTCCTAAACGGCTTTCATCATACAAGATGACGAGCAGCATATGGAGCCATGTCAACATTTGATTTACACAATCCCTATATGACAATATTTATCTGATCAAGAATAATTGGTGTACGGTCGATGTGATAAATAAATATCAGCAGGCGAGTCATGATATCATTCATGGACCCATCATCTTAACTCCTGCAGGATTTATAGATCAGAGCCCTCAGCTTCCTCGGGCATTCCTCGAGGAAAATCCCAGCAGACTCCTTCTCTCTATCTCTCGCGCACAGCTTCTAGCAGTCAACCATGTCCACTGATAAGAAAAAGTTTCTTCTCAACATGGTCTCAGTGAGCTTGGGCTGTATTATAAATATAATCAGGAAACCTTTTCAGAGTAAGTTGACACATGGAGATTCTGGATCACCGAAGATTTTAATGTACTTGCTGGGCTGTGACGCTTGCTGCAAATCATGCCTTGGAAAAAATTAATGATTCTAATGAACACCTAGGCTAGGCCTTAGACCTGTGATGCCTGCCCTGTACCTCTCTCTCGGTCTCTCCTGTTTTGAAATAAGAAAATCAGTCCCCCCAGCTCCAGGTCCCTGCCCTTCTCTCTCTCGTCGCTCAATTCCATATGACGCGACGGGACATAATTATTTTACGTGGCCACTCCTCCACTCGCTGCCTACTTCTAGGTGAGGCGTGAGATCACGAGGCGGCTTCCTCGCACTTGCCCATTATTCTAGCCAATATCCTATTTTTTATTTTTTTAAATTACGCAACAAAAACCGAATCAAGAATCAAGCCAAGAAATTCTCGGAAACTGAATCGGACCAACTATTTTTCCGGAGATGACTAAATTTCTCGTAGCAAATAATTTTTATATCTAATAAAATTAAAATATAATATTTTTACGTATAAAGTTTGATATAATTAAATAGTTAACATATTCTATTATAATATCTAATAAAAATTATCACCATTATTATCGCTAAAACATTAAAAATTATTAGAGTACCCCGAGAAAAAACACAAAAAAATAAGTAAGAAAAAATTTAAAATTATTATTGTTGTTGTTGTTGCATTAATAATGAAAAAAATTACATCAAAGACTAAAAACGCCTAAAAACTTTAACAAAAACCAATCAATAAATAAAATAAATAATAAAAAATAAAAATTATCAATTGAAAAATCAATTTTTAAATGATCAAAAGAAAAACTAAAATTTAAGAACTAAATTTATTATTATTATTATTGTGTTAATAATGAAAAAACTAAAATTATTATTATTATTATTATTATTGTGTTAATAATGAAAAATAAAAGTAAATGAAAGACTAAAAAGTCCTAAAAACTTTAACAAAAGATCAAACAAAAAATAATAATAAAGTAAAAATTATGAGGTAAAAAAATTTCATTTGACTTGAAAATTAAAAAAACAAACAAAAAGAAAGAACAAAGAGAGAGAGAAAATAAAGTTTTTAGGACTAGGTTTTTCAGTTATACTTGAAGGCTCAATCTCCAGTCGAGTTTAGCTTAAAAACTATACCAATATTTTAAGACCGTAATGTTTTTATGCGAGAGTAGGAGATTCTTACACAAAAGATCAGTTTATGAAATATATTATTAAATTACCCGGAGAGAAAAAATATTAACAGAAGAGTAAGCAAGAAAAACAATTAAATAATAATAATAATATTTACTAATTATTATTATTAGTATTATTGTGTTAAGTACAAAATTAAAATTAGAAGATTTTTTACGTTAAATATAATTTGAAGGACAAAATTGAAATAAATCCAAGCATGGATACTAATGAAATTAAATAATTTGAAAGAAAACCATAAATTAAAAGAATTATGACCGAAATGAAACTTTAATTTATACTTAATTTGCATGGAAGGATAACATTGAAATAAATCAAAACTTTGAGACTTTAAAAAATATGGATTCCAGACCAATTTCTGAAATTCAAAGTCTGAGGACCGAAATGAAACTACAATATATACTTCATTTCAATTGAATGACGAAATTGAAAGAAATCAAAACCTATATAATAACAATAAGGACGAAATTAAGACAATTCAAGTGCAGGGACCGAAGTGAAAATTGAGAAAAACAGATTCTTGCTGACGTCGACTAGCGCAGAGGAGAGAGAAAAGGGGTGAAATTTTTCAAACGACCATTACACCGTATACTGGCGACCGTGGAGTACACGCTGCTGCACCAGTGGAAAATCACATCTGTGAAAATCATTCTAGATGCTTGGTTGGATATTTTTGGACGCCGGAAGACGTCGCGACGCGCCGTCCTGAACATTGCGTGAAGGTTGCAAATGTCCGGTGCGTCCGGCGATGCGCGTTTAATAATTCGCTGGTAAAAATTAAACAAAGGGGTTAATTTACGGGGGAGCCCCTCAACGGCAGAACGTGATTTTGTGGCTAAAATGGTTATTTGCACTTTAAATGAAATATAAAATATTGATTGGACTGGGTGATTGGATCAGTCCGGTCCGGACCAAACCGGTCAAGGACCGTTTAGCCCTTGAAAATGACGACTTTTTTGTCTTTTTGGAGACTAATTTCGTTAATACACTATTTAAAATAAAATAAAAAGAACCAAAACCCGCGATGCACCGAGTGTTATTGTCGATGAACGAGTGCCAATGTGTCTTAAACAACATTAATGAATAGTGATTGTGCGGTGCTTTTTAGGTTATTTGATAATAGTTGTACTTAACTCGGTTTTTAATTGGGTCATAATTGTTATATAGTGAAAATTAATAATATATTATTTAAAAAAAAGAAAAAGAAAAGAAAGAAACTCTATGTTCACAGTAGTCTAGCTAAAAAAAGAAACCATTTAACCGAAGTGATTATATATCGTTTAATTGGAAAAATATATTAACAGGTGTTGTTTTTAGTCGGTAAAATAAATTAAATCATTAAATAAGTTAATAAACCCCTTTGTTTAGACTACCTATAAAAAAGCGCAATATCAAAAGAAACTAAAAATAATTATCAAAAGAAAAGTCCAATAAATTATTTTATATTAGGAGTGATAAATGTTATTTCACGATTTTCGTACTCTGCTGCCTCTAGTCTACACTTCCACTGGCCTCCGTGTTAGGTGGCATAGTACGCTCAAAAAGTTAAAAACTAATAATAGGAGTAATAAAGCAAATGAGGCGTGACTATTAATTATATCACTGTGGATTAGAACAGTTATTTCATGATATCATTTAGCTTTTCTACTATAATGTTGGTGTCATCTTAAGAAACATGTTTGAGATTACGTGGCAATTTTAAAATAGTTTTTTCTTGAAAATATATTAAAATAATATTTTATTTTTAATATTAATATATCAAAATCATAAAAAAATACTTGTAAACACACTCTTAAGCACCCTGTTATGGAATGATGCATACACTCATTTTTTCATACTAGTTTATATATTAATTTAAATCAAATATTTTTAAAAACAATTTTGAGAGTATACTCTCTACATTGACTTGATATAATAATTTAAAAATAATCAAATAAATTCATAACTATATATGAAAAGCTTGAAATTGTACTGGAATATTTGATTCAACTAAAATACTCTTTACCTTTTATTAACCTGA
The DNA here is from genome assembly GCA_032356905.1 of Salix exigua. Classification (NCBI taxonomy): domain Eukaryota; kingdom Viridiplantae; phylum Streptophyta; class Magnoliopsida; order Malpighiales; family Salicaceae; genus Salix; species Salix exigua. The sequence continues at coordinate 901,543 of CM063594.1, read as the reverse complement.
ATTCTTGGAAAGCAGCATTAGCCAAGGTGATCGATAGTATTGCCGAGAGGTAATGATCCTAGGAAATGAAGAAATTCTGATGTTGGTAGTGTTAAAGAACCATCTTATCTAAAATCTTAAGCTCTTAGATGAGATTCCAAAATATGATTTATATTATTTTTAACACACCCTTTCAAGTAAAAGCTATTTGGGCTTGAAACTTATATACTGGACTCACTCTACTTATACTTGATTTTTATCAAATAGAATGGGAGTGAAATTGAACTCGTGATCATTGGGTCAACAAAGCTCCGATATCGTGTTAAAAAACCATCTCATCTAAAAACTTAAATTTATAGATGAGATTCAGAATATGATTTATATTATTCTCTAACAGGTAAAATAGGGATGTTTCTTCATGAACTGCGAAGGAAAGTTGCATGATACTGGAACTGGAATTGCAATGGTTCACAATATGAGCTTGAGTTGTCACTCAAGTATTGCAACAATTTGTAACTACTTTTTTTTTCATGAAATGACATCAACATTTACAAAAACTGTAGCAATCTAGTATGAACGTTTCAATTCAGAGTAAAAACAAGTAGAAAATGGATAACTGTTATTGGGCCTTGGAGCAATCAATCGATGCCTGCCAAGAACGCCACTCAGGTTGACCACAAGAAAAGCATTTGGAACTAGTAGAAAACTCCTGACTATATTCTTACAAAAGATGAACGTGTCTGTCTAGAGCCTTTTCAAAGGTTGCGGTGTTTAGTTTATTACAGCATAGCATATAATAAAAACAAACTATCCAGTTTGTGATCTAAAATATTCCCGGTGAAACATCTTGGATTAAAATATTTCCTTAAATGGTACTTTGCTGTTGACATGCTGTTGACATGTCCAGGATAGTTATTGCTCAAAGTGGAAGAAGACGTTCCTTTAAAAAGTGAAAAGCGAAAGCAATAAGAGATTTCTTGCAAGGAATTTGGTTCTCCAATACTTTTTCACTAAAATCATTATCAAAATACATAATTGGAACGTCTTTTTTCTCTTGAAACTTGCACTATTTTGTATTTAGTTTTTACGAATATGGTAAGATTCGAATTCATGACCGTTAGATCAACAAGGTTCGATACCATGTCAATGAATCATCTCACCTAAAAATTTAAACTGCTAGATAAAATCACATAATATGATTTATATTATTCTCTAAAATATTCAATTTCTAAATAATTGAGAGATGATCTTTAGGAAATCGTGGCTGTGAGGGCGATAACTGATGGATCTGGAAATGCCGATTACTAATGGTATGTACCTGCATAACTCGACTAGTTTTGAGATTAAAGTCTTCGCAGTCGCCATGATCTTATTGAATCTTCAGCTTTATTTAAGCAGAAGAAGAGCTTAAAAGAAGAGAGCTTTGAGAGGAAAGGACATCACACAGGGAACAAGAACAAAATCAAATTCCAGGACAATATAACAAGGATTTAACAACTCCTAAGGAAATACACTAGAACTCCACAAGCTTCGAGCTGAAATTAAAACAGCAATTTCTAAGGAATATAACAATAGCAATCCCATCAGTTATTGCGTAGGATTAATAAAACCAGGCAAGATTTAATCCTAGAATGACGATTTCAGGGAAGTTATAGTCTGTAACAGTTCCCGTACCTCTCCAAAGATTGCTGAAATATACAAGTTTCAAGGTTGCCTTTCTACCGTTCCAGGGGTTCTCAGAGTACTCATTCAAGTCTTGACAGATATCACTGTAATAAGAAGCTGTTTCACTGCGTTGGCTGAGATTGTTCATCAACTTTGAAACTGCGGCGTCGTCACCTAGCCAGTTGATAATAATTCCCTCTTCAGCTAGCAAAGCCACGTCTTCTGCAGTGTCAATAAGATGGTCCATGAACTTGAAGTAGTTGCTTATGTAAGCTTCGTGCGGTTTGGAGCACTGTTCCCAGGCCATAACATTTCGTACTACACGTTCCAAGGAATCATCAACTTTCAAGATAGGTATTTTCAACACCCCATTCTCAAGAAGAACGTTGAACAAACACTTGTCTTCTGTTTTCTGAAACTTCACACCTGCTTTGCGAAGCATGGCAGCGTTATATTTCAGCTTGATAGGATTAGGGCGATTCTCTCGCTCGAGGGCTCCTTCCAACATAAGATTCATTAGCAAATCAGTGAAGTGCTGTGCTTCAGCGGTGGTATATTTTGGCCAATGTGCAAGTACTGAGTAGTGCTTTACAAAATGACGGGTGGCAAGAACGTGTAAAGGAGTTTTAATTTCATCTTGGCTAGGGTGATAAAACTCGCTATATATTAAGTCTAGAATGTAGAAAGGTAGTTGGTTTTCAAGTAGCATCAAGTCTTCTCCTATGCCAACTCTCATTATGGGGTCAATATGTTTTGGAAAGCCAGCAGCACATGATTCCATCAAAAACTCAATGATGAAGACAGCATCCAGCACGATCATCCTTACAAAACTATCTTTATTGATTTTGTCGAAGCTCTCTGAATAACAGAGTCGGACACTCTCTTCTTCTTTCTGAACTCTTCTTAGAAAATCCAGAATTTTCTTCGCATCCATCCCATTCGTTTTAATGAACTCTCCTAGATATCTTTCTTTCAGCGTTCCCATGTCATCCAGTCTTCTACTATAGTGATGAAAAGGACCTATTGAAATCAGTTGTGGAGTGTAGGCTTCCGGATTACTGTCTCGAAGTGAGTTGGGAACCCTGTAGATACAGCATTCAGCAGCCCGGTACTTAGGAGGAGGCGACTCCTTTAATCCTTCCAGGTATAGCCCAAGATATTGAATTTCCCAATTTTCTCCCGTAAGGTACCAAAACATTTCCATATTTGCCTTTTTAGTAACCTCATCATTTTCCATCCTGATCCATAAATTGTTACTTATTAAACTTATTTATCAAGATTAAGTGTATTGAAGTTAGTACAATGCATTTCTATCCACATTAGAAATACTATGAATCTAGAAATACTATGAATCTAGAAATACTATGAATCTTGTAGTACTATGAATCTAAAGTATTGAAGAGTTTCAATATTAATTAAGTGCTTTGAAGATTGTAAAAGATATTTTATAATATCTATATATATTGTATGAATCTCGTAATGAAAAGATATGAAAGTACCATTTATTAATGTATTAATGTATTGTATTTTATCAAAATCTGAGTGTGCACCTAAACCCTCCCATCCTCTCCTATGTTACTGCTGTTTTTCCAACATAAATTACATGAATGGGAGTGTTAAAGATTGGCAAGTGTAAATTCGGGTAATGCGATACAATATATTTTAAATTAATATAATTAAAAAATAAATCAATGATGTACGCTGGAGATACCCAACATCATGTGCAAGAAAAAAAATAAGAGAGAAAATTAACAAACAAAGTGGGCACGCATCCCGATTAGGCTGCAAGACTTATTTTAAATCTTAAAATAAAGCTCGTGCCAGAATAAGAAAAACTAGCATGAGGGGTTACAAGCTAACACATATACGGAGCAGAGGAGCTAAAAACAAGCAGGTTTACTTGCTTATTTTATGATATAAGCAAGTAGAGAAAGAAAGAAAGACGGTGTAAAATCAAGCCTTGTCTTGTTAGTCGAGCTCAGCAGGTCTCCAGACCCTCTTCTAATCCTGTATACGAGAAGTTGTTTTCTATTAATTTCAATTAAAGAGAAAGACGGTGTAACATCAGCTCAAAAACTGAGTCCCCACATTTCATTTTGAAAAATCGATTGATTTCTTGCTTAAACATATATTTTCTCTCTTCTTCCATCTCTCTTCTGCTCTAGTAATTAATTGGAACCCCAAACAATAAGCATGAAACAAACTTTGAACAGACGACTATATATATATATATATATCTTTTGCTGACCTTGGAGAGATCGATGATCGGACGACTATATCTATATATTTGGTGCCGAGCAGCAGGCGGCCTCTTCCCTAATGCCAGCTTCTCCCCCCTCTTTCTCTGAATGACTCGTCTTGCTGCTCCTGTCAAACCCCCTTTGATTGGGGCAAGTATATAAGCAAGGACTACAAATAATTACAAATTATGACTAAATACAGCTGCAAATGGTCAATGGAGAATCTTATTAGTCAAAAATATTTATTTACTAGTCAATGGAGAGAGCTTTATTATATAAAAAATAATTTTTTACTCTCTTTTGCTTTTAAATTATTGCAATACGCTTTCCGATTGACAGTGCAATGATTATACAATAATTTAAGTGTTTCACTATAGCTTCAAATTCAATTGCACTGGAGTGAATATTTTTCATCCCTGCGTCTCACAAGTTTGTCTTTTTTTCTCTGATGAACAGTTATATAGCGATTTTAACCCCAATAATAAAACAAAAAAGGTTTCGGCTGAGGGTCACACATGTAATTGTACGAGGATGGTCCGGTCCGGTTCGGTCCGGTCCGCCGCAACCTTTTTTAATATTATTTGAAATGACTAAATACGGTTATAGCCCCTAATAAGATAAAATTGGTGACTTAAGCCTAGGGGTTTACCGATAATTCACCATTATTATTTATTTATTTTTGAAATACATTCGGCGGGTGCGATCTATGCGACCGACAAGTATTCCCCTCGGGCCACTTTCAAGTGGCGCATGAAGGCTGATATGGTGGCCGAAAATGGTCTACCAGCGTCTAATCCGGTCTGCGCCGCTTGGTCTTCCTCTCGATACAGCGCATTTTGGCACATGATGGATGTGGACGCTGGCGATGGACCGGTTGAATCCAGTTTCACCCTTTCTCTCTCTTGCATGTAAAAGTGCGGAAGAGCCTCCGGTTTTGGTAGCTTTTCACTTGGTTCCTTTACTTTTAATTGTGTCTATGGTCTTGATTTTTGTTATATAAGTTTTGATTTTGTTCGATTGGGTCCTTCGATTGCAATCAGTACAAAGTAAGAAAGAAAAACTAAAAACATTATCAAAAGAGTAAGTAAGAAAAATAATTAAATGTTAATGTTTCACTTCGGTCCTCCTCCTTTTAATTTCCGGATTGGGTTGAAAAAGCTTAATATATTCGGTACAAAAATTTCTATTTTTGCAAATTTGTCATTTAATTGAAAATGTTAATAAATATGATTTTCATTTCAGCCCTTATACTTTTAATTTTTGATTTTAATCCCTTTATATTTGATTTTCATTTCACCCTTATACTTTTATTTTTAAAATTTCTAAAATAACTCCTATTTTTGTCCATGTATATATAAGTTTGTCTAACACAATAATAATAGTAGTGGTAGTGGTAGTAGTAGTAATTTAATTGTTTCTCTTACTTACTCTTTTGATAATGTCATTTAGTTTTTTTTTCCAGGATAATTTGATAATTTTTATTGTTTTGACAGTAATAGCAATTATATTTTTTTGTGTTTTTTTGTTTTATCTTTTATTAAACTTTCTAGCATGTTTTTAGTCTTTCATTTATTTTTGTTTCTTTCATAATAATAATAATAATAATTTAATTATTTCTCTTGCTTACTCTTTCGTTAAAGTTTTTAAGTGTTTTTTTTCAGGATAATTTGATAATTTTTATTGCTTTAATAGTAAGAGCAATGATAATTTTAGATTTTAAAACTTTGATTTTGCTATTGTTATAATAGGGTGTGTCTAGCTATTTTATTATATTAAATTTATCATATATAAATATTTTATTTTAATTTTAATCCAGCAAATCCTATAAAAATTGTTTGCTCAGCCCATAACGTAGAACATATATTTTTTTAAAAATCAAATTAAATGATTTTTCCAGTTAATAATTTTTATTTTTGTTTTATCATTTATTTTATTTTTTTATTTGCTCTGTCTTTTAGTTTTTATTCGGTTTTTATATTTTCAAGTTACATTATTTTTTGAGTGATAATTTTGATTTTACTTTTTGTTTCATCTTTTGTTAAAATTATTACAATTTTTTTTGTCTTTCATTTATTTCTAGTTTTTTATTCATTATTAACACAATAATAATAATAATAATAATAATAATAATAATAACAAATATTTAATTAAAAAAATTTCTTACTTGATTTTTTTCTCTCTTGAGGTATTTTGATAATTGTTATTGTTTTGATAGTAGAGTGATGATAATTTTAGAAGTTAACACTTCAATGTTACTGTTGTTATGATAATGTATTTTAATTTGTTTTATTATATCAAATTTTACATATAAAAATATTATATTTAAATCTGAACAATTGTAAAAATTATTTAGTCCGTCCAAAATAAAATACGGGCATAACGATAGTAACATCGAAATACTGGCATCATACTATACTAAAAGCTAAATCATGATGGAAAATCACTGTATAAAGTTTAAAAGACCTCTTCACTGTTTACCTTCGGTGCCTTTGTGTCACCTACCCCCACTTGGTTAATCTTTAAAGCTTCACAGAGAATAAAAAGAAATGTTAGAGAAAAAGATTTGTCACGCAATAAAAAGAAGAAACTAAAAGGTCTCAGTTGAAAATACAAACACATGAAATTGTAGCAGCAGCAGAGATATTGCTAAACTACAAGACAAAATGAAGGAGCTAGGTCCAGAGTAGCCGGCTCTACCCGTGGATGAAAAGAAATATATTCGTAAATCTCAACCACCCAGAAAAGATAAGTAGCAGCAGGTCTTATCATCAATGCATGGAATTATGCTTTTTAATTTACAATGACTTAAGAAATGCAATCATTTTTTCTATAGTCGAGTATCGGGTCGGTTTACATATACCACAAATAATTTTCGTATTCATTGAACATCCTGCAACTTTAATATACAAGTAAGATACCACGGAGATAACAAACATGCACTGTAGAGCTTGAACCCTGGTATAGATGAAAGAAATAAGTCCATTTCTCCGCTAGGTCGGACTCTACTTGCAATGTTTAACACCAGTAAAATGCAAGCATGTTTTTTTATATATAATCGGGGTGTCAGGCCGAACTTATCCACACCTCAACTAATCTCGACCACTCGAACATCCTACAAGTTCAATGAGCAATAAAGGCATCGCGGGATGACAAACATGTATTGGCGGGGCTCGAACTATATGACTTGGTTAATTTGAAAAATCCAAACACAACCTTGATGAGTAGTAAAAATATAATTTGACTCAAAATAAATATCCAAGATAAGAAGCTTTTCATAAATATTAAAATGATGACATATTGGATCAATTTTGATCAACGTGAGCTAACTTGTTAATCTACATGTTGGGTCATGACACTATAATAACTTTACAAAAAGCAAACCAAAATAAATCATGAAAACCAATGTGAAAAATGGAATTGAATAAAAAATCAACTAAAAAAGCATAAAAACACAACTTGATTAACTCGGGTTAACTTGTCAAACTTGCAACCCGAGTCATAAGGTCATGATAACCTAGTAGAGAACAAATTAAAATAATATATGAAGTTCAATTTTTAATCAAATTAAAGTTGAAAAAATGAAATTAAAAAAGAATGCAATGAAAAAGTATAAAAAATGACTAAAGACAACTTGGGTTAACTTGCCATACATGTGGCCTGAGTTATGTTATGAGGATAATCTTGTAGAAGGCAATCTTAAGCAAATCGTAGAAGGCAATCTTAAGCAAATCATGAGGCCTAATTATCAATAAATCCAATGTTAAATGATAAAATTAAAAAATGAATTAACTAAGTTAACTCATCAAACTCGTTATTTGTATCATGAGACTAGGATAAACTCATAAAAATTATATTAAAAAATGATGAAACTTAATTCTCAATAAACTTAATGTTGAAGCATGAAATCAAAATTGAAAAATCAATTAAAATGACATAGAAAAACAACTCGAGTAAACCCGAGTTAACTTTTCAAACTCGTAAATGGAGTCATGAGATGGGGATAACCTCATAGAAAATAAAACAAAACAAATCATGAAATTTAATTTATAATCAATCCAATATTGAAGGATAAAATCAAGAAAAAAATCATTTACAAAAGAAAACAAAAATCCAGGTAAACCAAGTTGACTCATCAAATTTCTAATCTGGGCCATAAGATTGGATAACCTTATAAAAATAAATTGAAGAAATTTATTAATTTTAATATCTAATAAACCTCATGTTGAATGATAAAATTAAAAAAAACATAGATTAGAAAAAAAAAACACTAAAGGAAGGGAAAACAAACTATTCACTAAAACCACTCTTATAGTGAATATTATTTTGTGAGAATAGCCACGTAAAATCCCTTCCTCTTTGAGATAAATCTCCAAAATTATAAAATGAAATTTAAAAAACATTTAGAAAAAGGAAAAAAAAACTCAAGCAAACTGAGTTAACTCTCAAACTCATAGTATAAATCATAAAATTGGATAACCTCATAAAAATAAATTGAAAAAATTATAAATTTTCATCTCAATATATATAATATTGAGGATGAAAATATATATAAAAAAACAAGTAGAAAAAAAACTAAAGGAAAAGAAAAAAATCACTAAAAATATTATTCAAATGAATAGTATTTATGAGAATAAGTATTGTAAAATCCTTTCCTCTATTGTTTTTTTCCCTTTCTTTAATACACTTAATTTCTTTCTAGAGATATTGTCATTTCAATCTTTAAAACTATGATTTATCTTTTCTTTGTTTGATTTTAGAGGATATTCCTTCATGTATTACAAGTGATTTATCATATGATAAAATACATTGTACAACGAAATATAAGGAATTTATGTTTCTTTAGATGGTTACATGAGTTATCCATGATTGCATAATGGATTTAGTCTCTTAACTACTAGTTTCTCTGTGTAGGCAATAACAAAATACTACATATCAAAATTTCCTGATAATTTCTTAAGAAGGATCTCATGCAAACTTCCAATCACAACTCTTCTAAAACATTGCAGGTACATGGAAACAAATTCTTTGAGACCCTGAATTTGATAATGTTCACCCTTGTATAGGAGAACCCAATAGCCAACTTATACTCTTCATGAGACGTTATAAGTGTTGGGTTTTTTAAATTATTATACACGTAGTGGAAACCATGAAATAAAAGTATTCGAATGTCCCTAAGATCCTGCTAGACAGATCTAAAGTTATTTATTGATCTATTACTTGAAAATATGATCTTCTTCGACTTTGAATAATTCTTTAAATGTTGGTTTATCTCAAACCGCAAGTACTTCAATTGTCTAACCTCCAACAATAATCTACACGAACTACCCGTAAAAAATATTCTAAATATCTATTTAGAAGAATTATAATTTATATTTGCATATACATATTAAGAACCTAAAGAGTCACACACATTAGGAATCATTAGTTAGAAATTAAAATGAGATGATTTAATTAAGTATAACCTGATTAAAATATATTTTAAAAATTAATGATTAGACTATAATCAATACAAAGGTTACATTTCTAGACTTCAAAAATCAAGTAAAAATTTGATTGAGTTAATTTTCTAAATTGTCCCTAATTAATATATGTATATTATTTAGGGAAAAAATTGATACTTTATCAATTTATAAGGTTTTTTAGATTTTCCTATTAATAGTATGTTGTGCTTCTTTTTTATATAAAAAAATATAATGAGTGGTTGTGTGTTAAACATAAAAAATAAATCAAATAACTTAATTTATCATCAATTCAACAATTGATCAATTTATATTTGAAGATCACGTGCATCATCTAACAATGTGTCATAATCCATCGAATATTAGAAAAATCATTAGTGATTTGAGTTAACCTTTATGTGATCAGTTTCTTAGTGCAATTAATATTCTTTCACCAATAATAATTTGATTTAACATTAAAACATGAGGTGTATTTATCATGTTAAATCATGAATGTTCTCAATATAATAACCATCCTTTCAAATCTCATTTCACATTTCACATTGATCAATGATTTCTTAATCAATATTATTTGAGAACATATAAAATATTGTTTTAATTCACTTTTATTCACTGGGGTATCTATATATAGTTTATATTATATCCAATGTCTATCATTTATTTACTTTAATTAAGATAACATGTAACATAGTCAAAGCATACCATTCGTTATGTAATTAAATGAGTGATCTCGGTTATAAAAATCACTTACTTTGTCATTGACTCAAATATGTTCTACCCTATCCGTGACTCTCCTTCAACCAACATTTCAACCCCGGCCTTCATTGTCACGTTTTCTATTCGGACACTACCTCAAAGTTTGCTTCTATATTGCTAAAAGATATATAAAAACAATTATTAAAAATAACTTTAAGTTTTTGAGTTGAAATAGTTATAAATGATAAATAAAATAAAATAAAATATATATTGTAATCTAATGATTCTAAAAGATCTCTCCTGGTCCAAAACCCTACCTTGATAAAAAATTAAGAATCCCAATCATAAAGGAAGATAAAAAAATCTCAATTAAGTCATAGAAAAATACTAAAAATAATCACATCACATAGAATTAGGTCAGATTTCTCTATCCAGTAAATTGCTCATAATTGTCTGTTTCTATAGACCTCACTACATCATTATCACTAGTGGGAGAGACCTCTTCACCTTGTTTAATATTTTAAAAATATTTGAAAAAATAATTTTATTTTTATTTTTTATTTGAAATTATTTTTTAATATTTTTAAATTATTTTCATATGTTAATATTAAAAATATTTTTTAAAAAACATTCTAGTAATTTTATAAGAAAAAATAACATTCCGAACATGATTGAAAGACTCGCGACACGACATTGACGAGGTCTGGGACAAACAACGACAGGATGTTGGACCCACTGTCAATAGCGGGTCTTATATTAGGGCAAGTTCAACGACAGTGCTATATGGGGGAGCTATAAATAAAAAAATGAATATTTTAGCAAATTAATGAGAGTGTTAACAGCTCATGTGTAAGGAAGCCAAAATTTTGGGGACAAAATTCGGAGCCAGTGTTTATATATATATATTGTAAATATATCAAAAATATTTATTTTTATTTTTATTTAAAAATACCTCAACAAGAAAGTAAAAAATTAAATTAATAATTATATTGTTGGAAGGTTTTTTAGAAGTAATTATTTAATTATATAATTTACTCATATTAATTGTATAATTAATTGCATAATTAAACTATATATAAAATAATTGAACTATATTTAAAATAATATTTAAAAAATGGCTCTCCAAAATAGCTCTTACCATTGGAGCACATATCAATAAAAAAACCATATAAACACTATTCAAGTGTCATTTTACAGATTTGATTTTTAAAAATAGCTTTTACACTTGTTATTAGCAGTGACTTGAATTAGCTTCTCGTGACTCGTGGTGTTGAGGTGCTATCTAAGGGAAAACAAGAGGCATTCTCGTGTCTTTAATAATATAGATCAAATATCATAGTATTTTCTCCGGTGGTCAAAATAAGTTGCTAGCCTCCATTTGAAATTCCTTGTTCAAAACTGTTATTTATTGACAATAATTAGATTTCTGATCTTGAAGTTTCCACTACCAATTCAATAAATAATAGCATGAAAACGATCCTTAATTCTTTAAATAATATATAGGTAGCAATCATTCAGATATGGAATGCTGGCGTCATCTTAAGAAATATGTAACATGAATGATAGAATTTACCCGAAGGGTTAATGAAGAGTTACAAGATTATCCTAGATTACATGCATGTTTGAGATTATGTGGCAATTTTTAAAATACTTTTTTCTTGAAAATATATTAAAATAATATTTTATTTTTAATATTTACATATCACAATAAAAAAATGTATTTGAATATTTGATTCAACTAAAATACTCTTTACTTTTTATTAACTTGAATTCTTGAAAGCAACATTAGCCAAACGTGAACCATGGTATCTTCATGAAAACCAAGAAATTCTGCTGTTTGGTAGAGTAGGGATGCTTCTTCATGAACCTGGAAAGGAAAGTTGCATAGTACTGGAACTGGAATTGCAATGGTTCACAGTATGAGCTTCAGTTCTCACTCAAGTATTGCAAGAATTTAGAACTAGTTGTTTTTTCTTCATGAAATGACATCGACATTTAAAAATCTGTAGCAATCTAGCCTGACCGTTTCAATTCAGGGTGAAAACAAAAGAAAATGTATAACTGTTATTGCATTCAAGCATGAAAGTATTTTAAAACCAGTTTCAGCATTTCTTTTTCCAGTTTACAGTTCAGGAGCAACAAACTTGTGGCAATTAACTATCATTTTTGGCTTAGAAATCAAAAGGCAAAGCAGATGAAGAGTAGTTGATTTTGCCTGGGAAAGCATATCTCAGATTTTGCCTGGGAATTAATTTTACATGTCTCCTTTGTTCTGCTTAGTTTTGGTTGTTTTTCACCATTTCAAAATATTCACACCTTTCCCTTCGTTATAGCCCATTGAAAAGAGAAAACTTTCCACTCGACAACTATGCATAAAGATCATCACGGGACGATAAGTGAGAAGACTCACAGAGAGGATTCTAGTCAAAGAAATGTAGGGCTGGGCAGCTGATTTTGCAACACAAATAGCAAGGACTCCGTTGTATCTTTCCTTCTCTTCTGTGTAAAACTTTCTGTAAACTCTAACCCCTAAAAACAGAGCATTCTTGCAATGAACTTAAATTTGAACCAAAAGGTATGAACATGATGTACAAAGATATTGTTGGGTGCACTATCTCACATTGAAAAGTAACAGGAAAAGAGAGGTGCTTATATATAATAGGGGGCCATGATCTATTTGTCTAGACTTTTTGGTTGGAGGTAATATCCATCCTCATGTGCACAGGCTCAATGTGATCGTAGAGGCCCATGCAACTCCTTGATCACAGGCAGCTCCCTAACAAAATGGTATCTGAATCAAGGTCGGCCAGGGACAAGTAGCGATTGTGATTAGGCTCTCGTGTCTTTGTTTCCTTTCACATAGTTAAAGCAAAAGAAAAAATCTGGATATCGCACTGAAAACATTATAACAAGATAACAAGAATTAAATAAACTTCTAAAGAAATACATTTAGAACTCCACAGGCATCGAACTGAAATTAAAACAGCAATTTCCAGGAATATAACAATAACAATCCCATCAGTTGTTGCGTAGGTTTAATAAAACTAGGCAAGATTTAATCATAGAATGCCGATTTTAGTGAAGTTATAGTCTGTATCAAAGTAAGGATCGGAAGGAAAGCTGCAGCAACAGTTCCCGTTCCTCTCCAAAGATTGCTGAAATATACAAGTTTCAAGGTTGCCTTTCTACGGTTCCAGGGGTTATCACAGTAGTCATTCAACTCTCGACAGATATCACTATAATAAGAAGTTGTTTCACTGCGTTGGCTGAGATTGTTCATCAACTTTGAAACTGCGGCGTCGTCACCTAGCCAGTTGATAATAATTCCCTCTTCAGCTAGCAAAGCCACGTCTTCTGCCTTGTCAATAAGATGGTCCATAAACTTGAAGTAGTTGCATATGTAATAAGCTCCATCCGGTTTGGAGCAGTACTCCTCCCAGGCCATGACATTTCGTACTAAACATTCCAAGGAATCATCAACTTTCAAGATTTGGTATTTTCAGCACCCCTTTCTCAAAACGAACGTTGAACACACACTTGTCTTCGGTTTTCTGAAACTTCACTCCTGCTTTGCGAAGCATGGCAGCGTTATATTTCAGCTTGATAGGATCAGGGCGATTCTGTCGCTCGAGGGCTCCTTTCATCATAGATTTCATCAGTAAATCAGGGAAGTGCTGTACTTTATCGGTGGTACATATGGATTCTGATCCTTGTGCAAGTGGATACTTTCCAAAATGACGGGTGGCAAGATCGAGGAAAGGAGTTTTATGGACAGGGTGATAAAACTCGCTATATATTAAGTCTAGAATGGAGAAAGGTAGTTGGTTTTCAAGTAGCACCAAGTCTTCTTCTATGCAAGATCTCATCATGGGGTCAATATTTTTAGGAAAGTGAAGAGCTGCACATGATTCCTTCAAAAACTCAATGATGAACACTCGTCACGACCCGAGTCCCGGATCCGTGACCGGCACATAGGCATGGTCCCTCTCCAAGGTCCCACACCTATGCGAACCCAAACTTACACACAAACTTATCATTCAACTTCAGAATTTACGCAGCGGAAATATCAAAATAGACTTCATTACATAATTCAAGTGTCGGAAATAACAAAGTAAACTTATAACATAATTCGATTGTCCTTACACACAAGTTGATTACATATGGTTTTACTTGTGGAGCACTAACTAGACATATGAACAAAAGTATCAAGCACAACCAAAATAGTAGGTTCCAAGAGTAGGACAAATTGACACGCTAGCAAGCTACGATCCCGAAAATAATGAATAATGAGGGGGTGAGTTCAACAACTCAGTGAGTAGATAATATCCAATATACACATACGAGATAATTATAGCAAAGAGAAGTATATTAACAAATAGGCTCGAAGTTCTTACAAACAAACACGTGATGGTTCCTCAAATAGGCCATAACAAGAATTCAATAGGTAAAGCTCGTCAGAAAATCAGAATGCAATGAGCATGAGGCTCCGTACTGTGGGATGATCAGTCCACACAGGTTGGTGACTCCCCCGACCAACTAGGGTTTCAGATACGATGTGCACAAAGACTAACATTTTCCTGTTAGCATGGGTATTCTGACTGGCATACCGTAGGTACATATATATCATAATCAAACAGACATATTCATATCTCAAGGCTTAAGTCATGATATCGATCAAATGAGGAGCTATCAATTCACAAACAAATATTGGCTCATATCAAAAACATATATTCAATAATTGATTATGCTTTATCATAACAAGAATAGTACTTAACGTATATATTATCAAGAAGCATAATCCAAATACTATCAAATCAAATATTTATAATATTTCTCATGCATATTAAATATTATCCACTCACCGGACTCAAAAGTAGACAAATTCCAAAAGCAGAATGTTGGCGAAACTTTAATGATGTCCCGCGGGTAGAGTATCGGGATTATCTGAATATATAAAAGAAGATATACTCAAAATGACTCAAAAGAAGTAAAATACTTTTAATAACATATCTAAGAGTTCAAATCATAATCCTATGTATTTTTAAATCAAACTATCCATTTTTCGCAAAACCGAAAACAAAGGTTTCTTCCAAAATCTAATTCCAAATACTTAAATCATAAATTGATAATAATCCATCAAATTAACTTCAACTATTCATCAAACCAATCTGAAATGCTATTATTTCATCTAGGGACCATTCTGAATTTTCCTCATATTTTTAGGGCTAAATCGTAATTTTACCAAATTGAAGGACTAAATTGAACTCCTATTAAATTCACCACTATACTGAAATTTTGTCCATAATTCATCCTCAATTCTGTCCAGAATCTCGAATTTCACCTCAAGGACCAAACTGTAATTTTTCCAAAGTTCAGGGACCAAACTTTAATTTTCACAAAAAGGACCAAAATGACATTTTGTTATCTTCAACCTCATCCCAGAATTCCAGCAAGGGTTTTCGAAATTTATCAACATTATTTCACCATTTTTCTCAATATTTTCTTAAACCAAACATCTCAAAACTTCAAAATCATCTACAACCAACTAATTAAACCATTACCCAATACTTTCAACCCTTAACATCTCTATTAATTCATCAATCAAACCCAAATAAATTTCTCAAACCCTAACAATCAATACAAAACAAATCATAGCTAATAATCACATTTATACATAAATAAACACACATATAACCTTAACAACTTATTTCTCCTTCTTCTTTTCTCCTCTTCTCTATCCCTCTTTTCTCTTCTTCTTCTTCTTCTTTCTTCCTCTCTTCTCGATTCTCTCTCTCAAATTGTAGATCTATTCCCTTTCTTTTTTTTTGTTTTCCTTTTTCTTCTCTCTTCTTTTCTATTTATATTTATAAGCTTATGCAATTACTACAACACCCTTAACCTAATTCTAAGCCACTAAGGGCATATATGTATTTTCCCTTTTTTAAAATTTCAGAATACTACAAACACAGCATCCAGCACGATCATTCTTACAAAACGTTCTGTTTGGATGCGGAAGCTCTCTGAATAGCAGCGTCGGATACTCTCTTCTTCTTTCTGAATTATTCGTACAAAATCCATAAATTTATTCCCATCCATCTCAGTCCTTTTAAGGAACTCTCCTTGATATCTTCTTTTCAGCGTTTCCATGGCCTTCAGTCTTTCACTATTGTGGTGAAAAAGACCTATTGAAATCATTTGTGGAGTGTAGGCTTCTGGATTACTGACTCGAAATGAGTTGGGAACCCTGTAGATACAGCATCCAGCAGCCCGGTCCTGAAGAGGGGCGACTCCTTTAATCCTTCCAGCTCTAGCCAAAATTTTTGTATTTTCCCATTCTTCGTTGTTAATCTCATGATATCCTTCGTCATAGTTCCAAGACATTTTCTTATTTGCCTTCTTAGTATCCTCATCAATATCCGATGCACTTGCCTTTTCAACATCATTTTTCATGCTCGAAGCAGTTGCTGTAAATTTACCATTTTCCATCCTGGTTCGATGCAGCATATTTTAAATTAATATAATAAAAATAAATCAACGATGCACGTTGGAGATACCCAAGGTGCATCATGTGCACAGAGAAAATAAACAACGAAAAACAAGGTGGGCACGCATCCCAATTCGGTGCAAGACTTTTACTTTATAATAGTCAAGGTGATATATCATAAAATAAAGTTCGATAAGAAAAACTAGCATGAGGGGTTACAAGGATAGATATTTTGTTTCGGCTGGAATGTTTCGTTTTATTTATAAAATCGAGATAAAACGACATTGTTTTCGTCTCGATTTTAATTTTGATGTGTTTTGAAAATTCCAGCCGGAAAGCCTCAGTTCTGTTCCGGGTTTAAAATCTATTTTTTATTTTTTAAAAATTATTTTTGACATCTATATATCTAAATAATTTAAAAACATTAAAATATTTTACATAAAAAAATTCAAATTTTAATTATGCTTGTTAAATTAATAATTAATTATATATGAACAAGATCGACAACCGAAACGGAACGCTCCAAAACCGAATCGTTCTGCTCCAATCGAAAACCGAACGATATTGACAACTATTGCTATCACATAACAGAGTAGAGGAGCTAAAAACAAGCAGGTTTACTTGAAAAAACTAAAAACAAGCAGCGCAACTAAGGAAAACAAACCGATGACAGAGGCAAAGGAAAGAAAGAAACGGGATGAAATCAAGCCTTGTTAGTCGAGCTCAGCAGGCCTTCAGACCCACTTCTCATCCTGTACATGAGAAGTTGTATCCTATTGATTTCAATTAAAGAGAAAGACGGTGTAAAATCAGCTCAAAAACCGATTCCTGAAATTTCATTCTGAAAAATCACTTGATTTCTTGCTTAAACATACTCCGTTAAATGAAAAAAATTTAGGCTTTAAAACTTGCACACAGAACTATTTTACTTTATGCTTGATTTTTATCAAATAGAATGAGGATGGTAAGATTCGAACTCATGAATCGCTAGGTCAATATGGTTACGATACAATGTCAAGGAACCAACTCACCTAAAAACTTGATCTATTAGGTGAGGTCTTAAGATATGATTTATAGTATTCTCTAACAATATAAAACCAAACTTGATTCCACAATATTTTGTTTTCTATAAAAAAATTATAATAGTGATAAGTGAAAATAATGCAAAATGTAAGAAAAATGATCCCTCTCATATATAGAATAAAAATCAACTCAAAAACAATTTCTTGCAAATGTGTGTTTACGTATACATGTTAATTTTCAGTTCTGTAATGATTTCTATTTCCGAAATCTATCCCAAATATATCAATAGATCATTTGATCCCACAAAACAATTATATTGATGATGAATTCTTGCAAATATAGAACAATGGAAAATTTAGAACTTACCTTCCATTTTGTTCTTGATTTGTTGCATCCGATTCTCTCCTTTCTTCTTGTTTTCTGCAGAGTTTTCTTTAGTTGATCTTCTCCTCTAAACCTTAAACTTTGCTTGATCTCTTTGATGGAGAGAGATCACTTTTCTGTTTTTCTTTTCTATTCTCTTTTCATTCTTCTTTCTCGGCAAAATGAAGAGCAACCCCACTCCCCCTCCTTCCTTTCTTTTTATCCCCACTCAATGAGTGGGAAATAAAAATCCATCATGGAAGAGCCACATTCTTTTTGTTCCAGCAGCCAGCACTTAATAGGTGCTCATTCCACTCGAATGGGTGGTCATTTAATAAAGAGAAAGGTTGTGTCTTTTATTTTATATACTTACATATATTTAAAACCATCAATATATGTATGTATGAGAATATATGTTCTTTTATGGATAGAGGAGAGGGTTTCAACGTACCCATTCTAATACTCGTTTATTGAGACCGATCCATCACGGTTTCACTTTAACATATTAGAATCCGTAAACTTTACAAAGAACTTGAACTTTAATGATCGGACCGTTAATACATCGGCCACTCTAGAGGAAATATTCTTACAATACATTGAAATTAAGTGAGTGAAGATAATTATTTACAAATACGTAGCATATATAAGAAGTTAAGAGATAATTATTATAAGCAGTTTCATCCAGTAATTAATTGGAAACCCAAACTATAAGCCAAGAAAGCCTGAGCATGAAGCAAACTTTGAACAGACAACTATATATATCTTTTGCTGACCTGGGGAGATCGATGATCAGACAGCTATAATTGGTGCCGAGCAGCAGGCGGCCTCTTCCCCAATGCAGCTTCTCCCTCTCTTTCTCTGAATGATACATCTTGCTGCTCTTGTCAACCCCTTTGATTGATTAGGGCACATATATAAGCAAGGACTGCAGGTAATTACAGATTATGACTATAATAATTAATGTTGCAAATGGTCAATGGAGAATCTTATTTTTACAATTTTTACCATGTAAGTGCGTTCTCCACATAATTAGCTGAGACACATTGACTAACTCATTGATATAGTAATACATTATAGTTATTGTAATTATTTTTTGAAGTTGAAAAAATTGTGTTAGGTAAAGTAAATACCATGGATGATACATGTCAGTCACCAGTTCATCATCGACAGTTCATGTATGAGGAAAAAATTTCTCCCTGTCATTATAAATCTTTAATCATGCAATAATTATGGTAATTAATACGTAATCTCTCTCGAGCTTACAAATCAAGAAGTAAAAAAGTTACACTTTAATTATCTCTAGCGTACGTATTGTATCCAGGATCTTGTGCCCTCTTATTTTTTCCAAGGAAACCTGCTTCGTTTTGGCTCCTCTGCTCTGTATATGATACCGGACAATGGAAGAAAGAGAAGGGAAACAACAAGTGAACACTCAAGGTAACACAACTCACCACCCAATGGAGATCCACCAAAGGGATACAGAGTAGAAAACAAGAAGAAATCCTTCCTCTCAAAGGCCAAGGCTAAGCTTGATGTAATTTCTAAAAAAACTCTCTGCCAAAAGTCTGGGTTACATTGGAATTTAAAGAATTCAAATTTAGACTTTCTAGACTAAGCATTAATGACCCGTAGAATTACCTAAGACTGGTTCATGGACTTTTATTCTTGGGACGCTCCTGTATTAGTATATGTGTTAGCTTGTAACCCCTCATGCTAGTTTTTCTTATTCTGGCTAGCTCGAACTTTATTTTATGATATATCACCTTGACTGGTATAAAATAAAACAATATGTTGGTGCCGACACAACCTCCCTCCCTTGGTTTCATCTCTTGTTAAGTTTCACCACCAAGGAAACAAACTCACCCATTCATGTTTTAATTTTTGCAATTACATGAATGGCGTCAGGAATCTTCGTATGCAAGATATCATCCTGGGATCAAAGTTAGGACGTCTATCATCATATGAATCCTTAAAAATACTCATTGATATGAAGATATTTAGCATCCAGTAGCGGGATTAAGTCTATGGAACCAGAGCTACTGATTTCCATGAGGCTCTCCGAATAACAGCTTCGGACATTTTCTTCCATTTGCTGGATGTAGCTCAGAACGTGTTCTTTAACTATCAGCTCAACCGTCTCACTCTGTTCAATTAACTCTTGTAAATATCTTAATTTCTGCTTTTCCATGGCCATTAGTCTTTTATCGCCGTGGTGAAGAGTAGGCTTCCGGTTTCGTGTCTCGAAGTGAGTTGGGAACCCTGTAGCCCAGGCCTACTCTGTTGAGGGATCAACCACTTTAACTTAATTACCTTTTCAGCCGATGGAAAATATATTTAATCATCCTCGTTCTTTTTTGTGTTGAAGAATTTGGCTCCAAATCAGCAGCGAAATTAGGGATAGCTTTTTTTTTTAATGTTTATCTTAATTACAGCATTTAGTTTAAGTGTTTAGTGGGTTTCTTCCTTTTGTCAGTAGCAATCGTATCTAGTGTAAGTATTGAGAAGGAATTTATGTTTAATTAGAAGGCTTATTCATGTAATGTTTTGATTTCATCTATAAATAAGATTGAAGGGGTGGCAGTAACCTACCTACGATTCTACTCTTGATTTCTGTCAATTACTTGCCCATTGTTCTACTGGTTCTTTGAATCTTTGATTTGGTTGCTGCACCATCTTCACACAGTAACAGTTGGGTTCTTCATAATCCAAACAGTAACTGTTGGCTGCTGCAAATTTTACAACAATTTGAAGGGCTTGCCTGGCTCTTATCCTCGTCCATATTTCAAGCACCTGCCTTCTCCTCTTCAATATTCGATGCGCTTGCCTTGTCAACATCATTTTTCATGTTTGCAGCACTTGCACTCATTTTACCCTTTCCCATTCAGGCTCGGTAACCAAGAATTAATGAATGGCGTCAGGTATCTAGTTCAATTTGAGGGGGTTTCCCTTCAAAATAAAGCAGTTTTAAGATATATTTCACCAAAATAACACAGTAATTTCTACATTATTATTACAAAATTAAGGAACTTTATCGAATATATATTTTACCAGAATATATAATATGCCAACTCATAAGAACTTGATGAAAATTAAGATGATGTGATCATGCATTCTTCAGCTTCATTTAATCAGAAGAAGAGCTTACAAGAAGAGAATTTTGAGAGGAAAGGCATCACACAGGGGACGAGTAGAAAAATAGTTTCAGGACAACACAACAAGGAATAACTATGCGCGCAAGCTTTGAATCTAACGTTTAACAACAATTTCTACGGAGATTAACAGTAGCAATCCAATCAATTATTACGTGATATTAATAAAAGTAAACCAGATTCAATCCTAGAATAATGATTTTACGGAAATTACAGTCTGTGTCAAAGTGAGGATTAGCAGGGTAGCTGCAGCAACAATTCCTGTGCCTCTCCAAACATTGCTGAAATATACAAGTTTCAAGGTTGCCCTTCTATGGTTCCAGCGGTTCTCATAGTGCTCATTCATCTTTTGACAGATATCACTATAATAAGAATAAGTTTCGCTAGTTTGGTGGCAAAGATTGTTGATCAAATTTGAAACTGATTCACTGTCACCTAGACAGTTGAGAATAATTCCCTCTTGGATTAGCAAATCCACGTCTTCTGCAGTGTTAATAAGATGGTCCATAAACTTAAAGTAATTGCATATGTAAGCTTCATACGGATTGTAGTACTGCTCCAGGGCCATGAGATTTCGTACAAAACGTTCGAAAGAATCATGAACTTCCAAGCGTGGTATTTTCAACACTCCGTTCTCAAATTGTATGTTGATCAAACAGTTGTCTCTGGAGACCTTAAACCTGATTCCTGCCCTGCGAAGCATGATGGCGCTGTATTTCAGCTTGATAGATTCAGTGCAATTACTTCGCTCGAGGGCTCCTTTCAGCATAAAATTCCTTAGTAAATCGGTGAAATTCATTACCAGTATCTGCTGTTCGTATTCTGCCCCCTGTGTAAACGTCAACTTTCTAAAATGAAAGGCGGCAAGATCAAGAAAAGTAATGCCATTTTCATCAATGTATTCTATATCCTGGCGATCGAGATTGAATTTTTTAAATATCTGTTCAATAACGAAGAAAGGTAGCTGGTTTTCAAGTAGCATCAAGTCTTCTAGTATGCAAAATGTCATCCTGGGATCAAAAAACATACGAGGTCTATCAGCAGTTGAATCGTTAAAAAACTCAGCGGTTAATTTCTTAAAAAACTCAATGATGAAGACAGCATCCAGCACGATCATCTCTACCAAATCACTGCTCTTAATTTCCTCGAGTCTATGTGGATAACAGAGTCGGATATACTCTTCATCCTTGTGAATGCTGCTCAGAAGATCCATTATTCTCGTCTCATCCATCTCATTCTGCTCAATGAACACTTCCAAATATCTTAATTTATGCTCCTCCATGGCCTTTAGTCTTGCATCACTGTGGTGAAGAGGACCTATTGAAATCAGTTGTGGGGTGTAGGCTTCCGGTTTCATGTTTCGAAGTGAGAGGGGAACCGTGTAGATACAGCAGTACTTAGCCCAGTCCTGTTTAGAGCTCAACAGTTTCATCTTATTTTGCAGCCGTTCCAGAAGTTCTGTAGCGGTATCCTTTCCTTCATTTGAAACATTTATTACGCAACCACCATTTTCAATATTTGAAGCACTTGCTACATCAATACCTTTTCCCCTGATCGGAGCACTTGCCTTGCCAACATCATTTTTCATATTTGAATCACTTGCAGTAAATGTATCCTTTTCCGTTCTGGATCAGTATCAAAACAAACCACGAATGAAAGCAGGGTATATAGCTAGTTCAATTTTGAGTTTTTTTTACAGAATAAAGCCTTTTTTAAGATATATTTTACCAAAATAGTATAGTAATTTCTACTTAAAGTTATAATACATATAAAATCATAATCCATACACAATTAAGCCAGTCAACTTAATTTCTATATATATATATATATCTTTTGCTGACCTTGGAGAGATGGATGAGCAGACGGCTATATTTGGTTCCGAGCAGCAGGCGGCCTCTTCCCTATTGCAGCTTCTCCTCCTCTTTCTCTGAATGATACATCTTGCTGCTCTTTTCAACCCCCTTGATTGGGGCAGGTATATAAGCAAGAAATGCAAGCAATTACAGATTATGACTAAAATAATGTTGCACATGGTCAATGGAAAATCTTATTATTAAACTATTTTTTGGCAGTCAACGGAGAACTTTATTATATAAAAAACAATTTAAAAAAAAATATTGCAGTAGGTTTTTACCATGTACGCGCGTTCTCCACTATCACACATTGACTTACTAATTGATATAGTAATACTTTAAAGTTTACATAATTATTTTTGAAGTTCATAAATAAATTATGGTAATTAATAAGTAATCTCTCAGAATTGACTGTCTACAAACCCGAATACATCATCGTCCCGGTTGGAGAGAAGTCGGCATCCAGTTCTGCTCTTCCTCTCGATTCATAAAAAGACACACGGCACGACATTGACGAGGTTTGGGTCAAGCAACGAAAGGACGTAGGACCCACATTCGACAGTGGGTCCTATATTAGCAGTGACTTGAATTTGCTTCTCGTGGTGTTGAGTTGTTATCTCAGGGAAAACAAGAGGCATTCTCGTGTCTTTAATAATAAAAATCAAATATCATAGTATTTTCTCCGGTGGTAAAAAATATGTTGCTTTATTGACAGTAATTAGAATTCTGGTCTTGAAGTTTCCCACTACCAATTCAACAAATAATAGAAGAATGCATGAAAACGATCTTTAATTCTTTATATATATATATATATATATATAGCAATCATTTAGATATGGAATGTTGCTGTCATCTTAAGAAACATGTAACATGAATGATAGAATTCACCCGTTAAGATGGAAGGGTTAATGAACAGTTGAAAGATTATCGTAGATTACATGTATGTTTGAGATCATGTGGCAATTTTTAAAATAATTTCTTTTCTTTAAAAATATATTAAAATTATATTTTACTTTAAATATTATCATATCAAAATCATACAAAAAAAAAACTTGTAAACACACTCTTAATTTAAAAAATAATCACCATGAATTCATAACTATATATAAAAGCTTGAAATTGTATTGGAATATTTGATTCAACTAAAATACTCTTTACTTTTTATTAACTTGAATTCTTGGAAAGCAACATTAGCCAAAGGTGAACCATGGTATCCCCGAGAGGTAGTGATCCTAGAAAACAAAGAAATTCTGCTGTTTGGTAGAGTAGGGGTGCTTCTTCATGAACCTGGAAAGGAAAGTTGCATAATACTGGAACTGGATTTGCAATGGTTCACAATATGAGCTTCAGTTCACTCAAGTAATGCAACAATTTAGAACTAGTTTTTTTTCTTCATGAAATGACATCAAAATTTAAAAAAGCTGTAGTAATCTAGTATGACCGTTTCAATTCAGAGTGAAAACAAAAGAAAATGTATAACTGTTATTGCATTCAAGCATGAAAGTATTTTAAAACCAGTTTCAGCATTTCTTTTTCCAGTTTACAGTTCAGGAGCAAGAAACTTGAGGCAATTAACGAGCATTTTGGCTTAGAAATCAGAAGGTATGAAGAGTAGTTGATTTTGCCTGGGAAAGCATATCTCAGAATGTTCGTGGTAGCTGTGGCAGGCCCAAAAGGCATTCAAGACCTCCTTTACTCAATCCCTGGAGCATATGTTGAAATAATAAGGTTAGGACAAGTTTAATTGTACTGGAATGTGAAACTAAATCAAAGGTATGCATTTGGGTTATGTTCACAGAGAAAAACTTGAGAAAAAGTAATCAAGAACTAATTTTGCATCTCTCCTATGTTCTGCTTAGTTTTGGTTCTTTTTCACCATTTCAAAATATTCACACCTTTCCCTTCGTTATAGCCCATTGAAAAGAGAAAACTTTCCACTCAACAACTATGCATAAAGATCATCACGGGACAGTAAGTGAGAAGACTCACACAGAGGATTCTAGTCACAGAAATGTAGGGCTGGGCAGCTGATTTTGCAACACAAATAGCAAGGACTCCGTTGGATCTTTCCTTCTCTTCTGTGTAAAACTTTCTGTAAACTCTAACCCCTAAAAACAGAGCATTCTTGCAATGAACTTAAATTTGAACCAAAAGGTATGAACATGATGTACAAAGATATTGTTGGGTGCACTATCTCACATTGAAAAGTAACAGGAAAAGAGAGGTGCTTATATATAATAGGGAGCCATGATCTATTTGTCTAGACTTTTTGGTTGGAGGTAATATCCATCCTCATGTGCACAGGCTCAATGTGATCGTAGAGGCCCATGCAACTCCTTGATCACAGGCAGCTCCCTAACAAAATGGTATCTGAATCAAGGTCGGCCAGGGACAAGTAGCGATTGTGATTAGGCTCTCGTGTCTTTGTTTCCTTTCACATAGTTAAGCAGAAGAAAAGCTCTGGATATCGCACTGAAAACATTAAATACTTCCCCTTGAGGGGAGCTGTGTTTGAATGGGTCAGGTTCACAAGTGATGGTAAAGTATCTCACACTGAAAACATTAACTCACAAAATTTGCATCTCCCTAAACACAGAGCATCCTTATGGGCTTAGGACTGGTTTGGCCTAGCATTGGAAACCTTGTAGGGTTAGGATTGTTACTAATCTTTGGCAACTTGTAGAAGTAGAAGACATGTTCTCTATAAATATGTGCTTATGCCTATTTTTCTTGTGTCAAATTTTGTGCTCTTATTAGTTATTGTCTTCCATGAGGATGGTTGTTCTTGGGGATTCAGGTTTGAGAGTTCTCCAAAACTGTATTGATTATGACTATAGTAAAATTCCTCCTCTATTCTTGTGGATGTAGGCATAGCCAAACCACATAAAATCATTGTATAGTGTGATTGGTTCTTTTATGTCTGCTATAATATTCTCTATAATTGTGTATGCGATCGTTAATAGATATAAACTACAAGTATAAAGATATGAACATGATGAACAGAGGTATGGATACTAAGCAGCATTTATTTTGGCTCACATTATTAAACAAAACAATCTTAGCCCTTCCAAAATGACTTGTTTTTCCCAGTAAAGTGCAGGTTTGTTACCTTCATCTATGGTGTTTACTCCAGGAAGGACTTTTGCAAGGACCTCTGCTTCCAGCATCTCAGAAAACGAAGCATACCGGTGAACTTCCTGCTAAGAAGTTATTATAAAACCAAATTGCAAAAAAGAGCATAAGAAGTTTGAGTGAAACTATTACCACCTGAACCTGAAGCAACACACACTTGTTTAAGAGGATTGATGCCCTAATCCAATTCTGAAACAAAGGAAACCGAATGAACAAAAGGGAAAAAACCAAAATAGACACTTGAAAAGGCAAAACAAGAAACCAAAATAGTACCAACCTGAAATGTTTACCAAATACATCAATGTCAACCTTACCGATTATAGGCACCTACAGCACACCTTCCTTCAACTGTTTTCCGCCCATCTACAAAAAGCATAAAATCATCATAATTGGGCTTTGAAACAAAAAAATCAATTACCATTCATGGCAAGACAAAAAAAATTGAAGCAAGAACAAAGCGTATACCTTTCAGTTGTGTAAAGAAAGGCTCCTGGACATGAAGTTCAAAGTTCACGGTCTTGAATATCTGATAAGATTCAACAATTATTTATGATGATAAAACTTAAAACAGTCAATTATGAGTTATGCAGATAAAAATAGAAAAATAAAGCTGCAAGAACTAGCATCACAAATAACCAACATTTACTAATTCAGTTCCTTCATTCAGAACCAATTCATCCCATTCGCTTTTCTGTTTCAAGCCAATGTCATCATCAGTCCAGGCCTTTTTGTTAGATGCACATAATGTTCCACGGATTATGGATTCAAACAACGCTTCTGCGAGTCTCTTGTATAAAGGCTGTGAACGAACTTGTCTGGAGCAATCTAAAATAATTTAGCCTATTAGACTTAAAAAGAAAAATTAATACACAGCAATGTCTTTCAAGTAACATAATTTATGAGAACAGCAACAACAAAGCACAATTAAGTCACAAACTTTTTCTCCCTCTCCTTTTCCTCTTCATGTTTTTCCTTCCTATGAATTCTCAGCAACCAAACAATGGCCAAAAGAATAAACCCCAATACAAGTTTATGCAACTACACTGATAGCATCATCAAAAGAAAAAAAAATTGTCGATCCTTTTCTGCGCATTCAGTTTCTCAGCGACCAATCAATAATATCATCAAAAATCAAAGGCACTTCCAAATCCATCAAACCAGCCCAAATGAGTCAATGCATGGCACTTTCCCAGTAATCAAACACAGAAAGAAAAGGAACCCAGAAACAACTAATCAAAGGACTTCATACCTAACACATAAAGTTCAACACTTTCTTACCAGTAGCAGCAGTAGTATGTGAGATGGGTTGGTGTTCATTTTGATCTTCTTTGAGCAGGTAAGAACAGAACTCCCTTGAGAGGCCTAGATTGAACCCCAAGTTTTGGTTAATGTGAGACTCAAGAGTGAACTTCACTAACTCTTCTATGCAGTCTTTGAGCTCGACCGGGCTTGTTCCTGGTGAAGTTGGCTGCTCCATCTTTATGCAGAGTTGTACCTGTTCCAATCCCCATTTTTATTGGTAAGTTTACAAATTGGACGACACGTCGTTAACTGAAATGGAAGGCGATATTTTTTTCTCTCCGTAGTCGATCATGATTTATGGATGGGCTCAATTTTGACGACGAGTCATTCATGGGTTTGACGTCAATGGAGATATCATTGATTCATGAGTTGAGGAATAGTATCGCATTGAGTATATCTAAATTTATTTTTAATATTAATATATTAAAAACAATTTAATTAAAATATTTTAAATTCTTGCCAAACATGTATCCATTGACTTCTAAAAATGTGTGATTGAAAGAGATACAATACAAGTATCGAATTGGGATTAATTTTCAATTTTTTACTATATTTTTTTATTGATTAATTTATTGTTTTTGATAAAAGTATGTCATTATTGATTTGTGGTCTGATTCTCGGTCAAAGAAATGAAAAAACTTGTAAGACTTCAAATTTGTGGCCATCTACAGAGAGACAAACCCAATCTCTGTAGCCCTCTACATCTCTGCACTAATTTTCTTTGTTGGTATGTGTATCTAATCTACCTAGTAATATCGTGCCATGAATTCTTGATCCTATGTTCTTGGAAGCTGACTTGCACCATTGATCTTCCAGAATTTAATGTAGTTCCTAGGTTAATTGTTATGTTCTGAGCCAGTTTCCAATTCCTCTGCGACAGATGACAAATGTGGCTTCACAGAACCTTCCAAAGAATGGTGTTCTTGCTCGAGTTGAGCCAGTAGTGTCCATATCAGAACCAAAAACACCATGACTAGTGAGAGAAACACCATTGATGCCCACACCATTCGAACGTATCTTTTCAATGGTTTGCAGTGGTACAAAAGGATCTCAGAAAACGCATCCTTCACTGTTTGACATTCTACTAGATTTTCCATCTCAGGATACACATTCAGTAGGCTCTGAATGGATGTGCTGAATGCCTCAACTGTTCTGTAATAGTTAGGCGATATGAATTGTCCGTTGGCACATGTTCCATTGTCAAAACTGGAACAAGTTAATACCTTCAGTACCTGTGGAGAGTGGAATAGAGCTTCATCTAGTGAACATGAACAGAGAAAATATTCGGGGCTACTAAAACATCTTTGATCTTCCCCTTGACATACCTGTGGGATCTCACTGATTCGGATTGTGTTAGCAGGGCACTTATCGGGTTGGTATTGGTATTCAGGTGGTGCTGAGAAGGGATTGCAAACTGTATAAGGTACTCCTTGTATAGTTGATAAGTTTGCATTCACCTGAAATGTGTCAGCAGAAGAAAAGTAAGGTTCAATCGGTCAGGTTCAATCGGAGAGAAACAAATTGAAACTCGGAGATAATGTCCTGCTAATCTACCTGGTTAACAAGTCTGTAGATCCCTTGACTGACATCAAATAAGACTGATTTTGCTGAGAGCAATTGATCGCAGGGAAGGATTGAACTCAAGCTGTTGTTGTAAGGATTCTGTTGGAAGTTTTTGAGAGCTACACATGAATCTCTCGAAAAGCTGCAGAAAAATGTTTATGTTCCCTCTATTAGCACTAAGAAACTTCAACTTGTAAATCAATTTCATGTGCCATTTGGTTTGGTGTAGAGAAACTGAAGCAATGGAAAGAACCTGGACTTACTTTTCTAAGAAGAAATACAGCCCAAAGAATAACCAGCATAGTACAGTCAGGATCCAGCACGCAACAATTAATCTGCAGGAGAAAAAATATTAGAATATGTATATGAAAATCAATTCTGTTTTAGGAAATGTACTAGATCGTCTATGTAAGCGTTGTTTATTTTACTTACGTGTAAAGTGGTCGCCGTAACCTCAGAGCTCCACAGACTGCAATAGTATGAATACATACACAAAATGAGCAAAATATATTCAACTTGATCATATAATGATGCAGCAAGTGCTAATAAATTGCCGGCACTTGGAACTTTTCCTATCCAATTCTTATTTTACAAGGTTCAAAAGTTGTGTCGACCACCTAAATTCCAAGTGTGGTAGGACTAAGGAGTTGGACACATAGGGAGACATACCTGAAAGAGCAATTAGTGCAGCCAGGTTCAAGGAAATTGTCACTGTGGTTACTATATACCTGCAGCAAGTATCAAATGCTATCTTTTAGACGAGCTCAAGTGGACATGGATGCACGTAATTTGGACAAACTTACACTATCTTGAGACCCTTTTCGATCAAGCGCCGATTCTTCCGGGCTTGTGTTTGTATATCAGAAGCTTCATCATCAAGTTTCTCTGAGGTGGTGGTGAGGAAAGTGGACGCCCGAGCGGCACCCCTTAGATTAGATACTCCTAAATTCTCTTTCATGTCTTTCATTGCTCCAGTTGTGTTGTACATGGTTTTCCATGCATCATTAGCCGTGTCAATGATGATGTCCACCGCAGTTTTAGCTCGCGAATGGAACTTCGCATTCCCTCCGAGAACTAGCCCAGATGCAGTTCTGCAGATAGTCTCTTGTCAAAAACTGCTGCAGCATTTATATTATTTGGATTTTGGAATGCAAAATGTGGCACTTACATTGCTAGGATAGTGAAAAATATAGCCAACAGAAAAGACCAGAGGTGACATTGCTTGTGGCAAGGTAATCTTTTCTTCAGCTGTCCATACCTTCTAGTTTTACAAAAGAAGGCAGTAGATAGCAGAAAGCCTCCATATGCTATGCCACCCAGAAGCCAGATTACCCCAATGACATATCCATAAACTCCTGTAAATATGGTTGACTGCAGAAAATACAACATATTATTGTTCTGTGATTTTAGATTTTACGAAACTTTCAGGAATAACTAAATCATTAGGACCTTACTGCCATGCTACAAGACTAAAGAAAATCTTCTAAGATTACATCAATAAATGCTAAAATTATGATGGCCAAACTTATCTTCTGCATGAGTACAAGATTTTCTATAATTAATATCTATTTAAAGAGAGTGAAAGGGAATTACACTCCAATAATGTTTGTTTTTGATATCATATCCTCCTCTATATTTCTTGAAATTTTCAAGTGGGTCCAACCTCGCAGTATCATCTGACTGTATCATAGGCTCTGACACATTGTTTACATCAAGAACATATGTACCTGGTAAAACAAAAACATACCAAGAAATCAATCCTTAGCTTAAGGGCTAATTAGTTCTTGCAACTAAGGTAAAGGGCTAGTTTGAGTTCTTGGATTAAAGCCCACTTCAAGTTTCAAAGCCTTACTATGAAATCATCATGTCTTACCAGGCTCAGAAGACTTTGACGAAAATGTTTGTCCTGCAATGAGATTTGAGCCTAAAATGACCAAGAAAATTAAGGAAACAACCAACTTTGTCGCATCTGTGGAGCCCATTTTCAACCTGTCAAACACGTAGAAATTGGTAAGGAAATGCTCATGTAAAATTGCTTTGACCAAAATTGAAGTAGCCATTATTTTCCACCTAACCAACGACTAATGCTATTGGTGCTTTTAAACTACACCAAGAATGGAACCATCAAACACGTTTCGAACAGAAAAACCAAAACCCATCATACAAATTCTCAATTCTTAAACCAGAACCTGATCAGCAAGATATGATAAAGAGAAGAAGGCGGTTTAACTTTAATTTCCATGGTTAAACTAATTAACCTCTCTAGAGAAAAAGAAAATATTAAATAAAAAATGGGCAATGTTTTAGCTTTAAGAGTGAATGGTGCAGAAAGATATCTTCTTCTCCATTAATAGGCGTGCACAAATTTTGCAGAACAACTTCTTTACAAGTTCAATAACATTTTTTAACCTCCTGAATCACAATTTCTTCTCAAGAATCACTAAAACCTTCAAGAAAGATTATATATGCATGCATGTTCTCCAAATTCTGTAATCCATATTGCTCTTTTCGTACAGCAGTTTCGAGTTCAAATCTCTTCGGAATAAAACTGACAGAAGAGAAAGAGAAGAGTACTAAAAGAAGATATACGCCGCCAAAATTTGAGAAGCAAGAACAGATACACAGCAGACAAGAAAATAGCTATTTAGTTAACTTACCAGAAGCACTAGGAGTTAACCACTCCTTCGACAGCTAAATATCTTCAATATCTCAACAAAAACCTTCCAATATTTTCAAATATTCTTCAAAATTCTCTTACAGAAACACCTCATTGATGATCAGAAGGTTCAGTATCTATGCAAATCCAGCTCAAGCCCCATATAAAGGGAAGAAAATGGTATCCCCCAGGTCAAGAGCGTCAACTGAAAAAAACTAGTCTAGAATTTTATGTCTTCGTAACTTTCTAGGATATCACAAAATTCTTTGAACAACAATGTCAAATTTAGCAAAACCGTGTCAAATACTCCCATAAATGAGTATAGAGATTCTGGTTATTTTTCAACATAATCCACTTCTCGTCAAATTACACCAACTCCTTACAGCCTTTTTCTTGTATGTGTAACTTGTTCGGTCCTGAACAGAACCAAAAGGTAACGGAGTTGCATGACGATGGACATGTGGCTAAAAATCACTTATGGCCCTTATACTTCATACCATATTAAAATCAAATCCTTCACTTTTAAATTAAAACAAATCAACCCTTTTTACTTGTAAATAATGGTGATATGAAATTCCCTTTATAAAACTCAGTTGCTTATTAAGATTATAGATGAATGCAACAAGTTATGAAATAATTATATAGGAGTTCTCAAAAATTTTAAGGATATCTCACGTCAACAATCATTGTATCATAAGGTATCAGAGCTCTCTAGGCGATAAAAATTCATATCCAACCAAAACTCCACCCAAAGCCCTAGCACTGCAGTTATTTTTTCCGTTCTAACACAACAAATAATCTAGTTGCTATAAACTCTGCTTCACAACTTCCCAATAAACTTAATGGCTCTTTAGTTTTTTTATAACGGGTCACCTTCCACAGATTCCACAAAATTCCAACCTCCACCTTGCTGCTTATGCTGATGCAGACATGTTTGGAGATAAGGATAATTTTACCTCAACCTCAGCTTATTTGCTCCAAGATAATATCTTGGAGTACTCGAAAGCAACACAGTGTTGTTCGATCTTCTACTGGAGCTGAATATAGAGCAGTTGCCACCATCACTGTAAAGCTTATCTGGCTGCAATCTTTACTAAGTGAACTTGGTTTTTCTAAGCTAAATCTGTTGGATCATTAATCCAACGTTGGGCTTATATGAAAATAATTATGTGTTTGTGGACTGTCAAATAAGGTAAAGCCTAATTAAAATGATCTATTAAGTATTTTAGGCAATTAAGTTTTGATGTATCTAATAGGGTGTGGACCTTTAATGTGTAGAGATTACGGGGTTATTTCTATTTTAGTGATGGGTTAAAATATAAATACCACAAAGGCACTTGGTTGCCTATAAATATGGGGTCATGGTCCCTAGATTACAAGTTCATAATTTTTCACTCTTACACCCATTGTTAGAGAGAATACTAAGGCTAAGGTTGAGAGATCAAAGGGCTCTCAAATAAGGAAGAACTTGTTAATCTAGAAGGCCATCCATACGACTTCCGGATATGGATTCAGGTACGCTTCCGTTTTATCGTTTATGCGTTCTTGATAATTCGACATGAATATAATTTCTATATGTTATGAAATTCAAGATCTAACAAAATCACCCATAAATTATTATGATAATCTTGGTGCCATGTATTTTTATGTCAATCCTGTGTTTCACTAACGAATGAAACACTTAGCACTTGATTGCCATTTTTGTTCGTGAGAAGGTTAATCAAGGTCAACATCAAGTCAATCATATTTCAACCGAGGATCAACTTGTTTATGCATTAACAAAGCCCCTTGGCTAAGAATTAATTAAATATTTCAGCCTCTAGCTGAGATCAAAGAACAAAGAGATCAAAGGGTAAAAATCCAATATAATTTTATTGTTATCTCTCTAATTGTATTTACAAAAGAAATCAAAAGCATTACAAGAATCCTTCAAACACAAGCTCTTAAACTAATCTTATCGTAGATAAGATTTAAATTTAGAACTAGAAGAAAATAGCAATCAAAACACATCACTGATGGAATTAAATGACCAACATTAATAAAAAAAAAAAAACTTATCACTAATTTGTAGCAGAATTGGAATCAAATTCTTGAACAGAAACACCATCTTGCATCTTGCGGGGGCATGTTTAAGATATCTCACGAACCTACAATCATGGATACAATCAGATCAAGGAAATCTCACGAACCTACAATCATGCATTTATAATCAGATCAAGGATATCAAATCTCCTTGATTATAAGCTCCATACTCATCAGCGGTACTATATCTCCTGCTATCATTGACCCCACTATAATATTGTATTGCTATAATCAGTGCATGATAACCTTGTATACTACTTTTTTTACGGAAACATCAATCATAAAGCCATTTTTATTCTACTATGAAATAATTGGATAGGAGTTGTCAAGTAGTTAATGCTTGGAAACAAAAGGGTTGAGTTGATAAAAATATAAAAAGTAGATGAATTAGCTGTAAAAAGTAAAGGGATCATGTGTGATTTTCAGGCGATGAAATAAGAATTCATTTCCTCCCCAAAAGTCCATCTCGTTGACTCGCTCATATACTGTTAGAAACGGACAAAACTCTTGCATTCCGATCAAGGTAAGAACCCCTTTCGGCTTCGGGTCGTCGTCATTTGATTTGTACTTCTTTTTTTATGGTGTCAATATAATCCAGGTAAAACTATATTAAAAGATGAGGAGCACACATGTTGCGCCTTGGCCTTGTTAAAACCTGAAAGAGAAAGGAACCCTCTACTTACTCCTTGCTTTGTCGACCGAGGAGAAGTCAAAGAAGATACAGCAAAGAGAAGAATCATTTCAACAGTACAAAGCTAAAATAAATATGTTATTATATCTTGTCAGTTTAATGGGTTGATCTAATATTTCAATTATTTTAAAAAAAATCAATTTAAAACTAACGTGGTTGACTCAGTAAATAAATTGGTTGATATATTCAAAATTTAAGCTAACTTTATTTTTAATTCTTTATTTTAAAAGATTAAAATTTTGTAGTTTTAGATTTATTTTAATTAACTTGTTGTAACTGTAATCCAGTCACAACTCAAGCCCTCGTTAATAGATTCTTATAAAAAATATATATATCTTTACTCGAATTTAAAATTTATTGTACAGATCAGAAGTTATTTGTTATTCCATAAGTATTCTTGGATATCGCAAGCTCTAGCTAGGTTATGTTACGTTATATAGGCTGCAGACATAGCCTCTGTCTTTATTGTGGAGTTAACTTTCAGAGTATTGTATTTGTGTCCATTTTTGCATGATAAGATTACATCTTTTGCTAATTAGGTGTTCGAGATAGACTTCAAACGAGATGATCATAGTTATAAAACCTATCTATCACAAAATCGACTTGAGATATGGACGATATGTATATCTTGTAAACGATTGGATGAAGAAAAGTCGGCAAGTGGGCTTTTATTTCTTAAGTAACTTCAAGTGTCCTTTTTGAGATAAAGGGAGACAAAGACAAAAAAAAACAAACTAAAACTAAACATGTTACAACCTAGATTTTTTCGTAGCACGTAGAAAACAATTTAATAGCTGAAAGTGTAATGATTTTTTTTTATGCACTAAAAGAAGATGGATTTTAGCTTTTTTAATGGCTTAATCAAATAATTCTTTAAGCAAAATGGCTGCCAATTCATCCCAATATGAGTCCAAAAACTTGGTTTTTATAATCTGTGAAGTATTTTTTTTTCTTCTAATCTGTCTTTTCTATTGTAATATATAGTACAAGCGCAATAAATTGATTATTCAAATCAAACTTGAATGGTCATTTTAGCATTTGTGCTTGAGTAGCGATAGCCTCCCAGTTAGGGCATGTAGATATGGCCTGCATATGTTGCTGAAAAAGGGATAAAATCATTGAAGGAGCTGAGTTCAGTTGAAAATCTGGGACATTACTGAGAACTATTTCAAGGATGAGCCCCATAGCTGCACCTCGAGGGCTTTAACAACTACAGCGATAGCTTGATCCATGAAACCCAGAGAAGTTTAAATGAAGGGGTGTTTTCCTTGCGACAGAAGATTAGACTTGGTATTTACTTAGCACAACACTAATCAGAAGATAAGAGGCCAAATTTTTCATCAAGACGGCTAACGACATCCAGCACTAGTTATTATTATTCTTCATCACCTGCTTTCTGGCAAAATCCAGGGCATAAACTACTTCGAAGTAAGAATATACGAGGGGGAAAGTTCTTTAAAAAAAAAAACTAAAAGTCATTGCAGTTGATGGCATGCTGAACTAGGAGGGCATTTCACATTGGAAAATGATGGTCAGGTTGGTGGCAGTTATTTCTACAGGCAGATTGATGCTTGCACTAGAAGGTTTGATCATGTCTTGTGAACAGACTGAAGATGATTATGGCCTGAGAATGTTTGGAGGCAGAAGGATGGTGTCAGCTAGATCATCATTCAACTTAACTGGAAGTGGTGGCATCTGCTTCATTAGTTCTGGCACATCATTCATCCTGCAAATGAAACAAAATGAACTGAGATTCTATCTTGGGAAAAAAACTCCATTCATCCTAACTATATCAGTCTTAGACTCTAACCTGACACCTATTCATATCTGTAATTGAGATCGCATTGAATTTGATATAAGAATATAAATCGCAACATCAAACAGGTGGTAATAAAAATGTGTTCTTTGAGAACCCCCCAACAACAGCGACAAATCCAAGCTAAGTATCGCACTGTTTGGACTTGACTTGGGTCAAAATACTTGAAATGAAGCTTGATTTTAACCCAATAAATTGGGTCCAGACTTTATGAAAAGAAAATGGCCACTTGCATCTTTTATGAAAAAGAAAACTACAGAGAAAACAAATAGACTTTGCACAGAAGCAGATGAAAAAGAGCAAAGAAATACACAGCATTAAGCCATCATACAAGCTACATACTGGTTCATAATTTTGTGGATGTTGTCACGCGTTTGGCGGAGAAGATTGAGGTTCTCCTGTATCTGAAAAGATAAAAATAAATGAACAGAAATTTCAGTTGACAACCACCAAAATGCACAAAGCGAGACTTGCAATAAAAGAGCACTCGTAAAAAATATCATGCGCAAACAGCAAGGGATGTTGTTTGAGGAACACATGCATGAGGAAGAGAGCGAGAGTAAAAGCAAACAATGCATTTAAATTATTTTAGATAAATCAATCCCATTCAAATCATTAGTTTCATCCATCAAGTTATTGACAGATTATCGCGCCATATGTAATTGGAAAATATAATATTGAGTTCATCAGATAATCGCACCATATGTAATTGTGCAAGTGAAAAGGATGTGTTGGAAGGAGACCCATATCATACTGCATAAATGCTTTCCTAACTCTAAATTCAGTACAAGAATAATGTGAAATATTGAGATCAAGACAGAAGTATTCACCTGAAAACTTGAAAGGTTTGCTGAAACTTGATTTATAATCTGTGCATTTTGCTTAAGAAGCTCTCCTGTAACTCCACCAATTGCTGCAAGAGGCAAATCATAGCTCTTTAATGTAACAGGACAGTAACAAAAGGATTCAAGAATAGTACAGTATTAACATAACTAAAGTAAGATGTCTGGAAAAACTAAGGCTTTAAGATAGGATTTCAAATTTTAATATTTTGAAAGTAAAATATTAAGGGGCTGCAGAACATGTTAAATGATGTTTTGTAGGAGTTCAGGAATTTAAAGGTATTAATGGATCCCATTGCAATTCAAATCAAATCTTATGTAAACATAAATACAAAATATAAAATAATACATATTTTGCAGGCACCAGATGTGAGGCGAATGGAAAAGGAAAAAATGGGTGTTGAATACATAAAAGAGACATAAAGAACAAAAACTTTCCCCCTGAAAAATTTCTCCTCTTAATACCGCCCCCTCTCCAATAAGTTTTACCTAGCATATTTCACCCCCTTTACCATCATAATAAACACATCATAAGTGGTAAAATTTTCAAAAAAAGAAAAAAAGAAAAAAGGATGCATTCCAAAACTGTTTGGAATAAACAGGTTTTTTGAAGCATAGAACCCTCACCATCAAATGAGATGCCTTCTTCAGTTTCCGGTGGCATCATTGGAGTTGCAAATGGAGAAATATTGGGGCGAGCAGCCATGAAGTTTGAAGACTTTGCAGAAGGATCACCATGTCTTTCCTGAGAGAAGAAAGCAGAATAATATATAACATAAGCATCGACCGTTACAAGAAACCAAAATCACTTTTAAATACTCTCACTACGCGTGTATTGTTATGTATTGTATGACGCCACAAGTTAATACGTGTCAGAAAAGGTATTGTCTTCAAAACCATAAATGGAAAATTGTTTGGCAATCACAAGTTTCTTGCATTAGAAATTTAGTCGTGCCAATTAAATGAAACTTTTGGCACTCTAAAGCACACTTTCCTTTGAAAAGGTTGAGAACACAAAATCTAAAAGCTTCTGTATGAATTGTGCCAATTTCATGCCCATCCTTATTAGATTTATCATTTACTGGCCTGTATTTCTCACTTGTCTGATAAATATTGCAGGTTGACAACGGTACAGGTCCGAATGAGAAACTATCTCGGTGATATGGTGAACAAACAGTGGCCCACAGTTGGGTTTTTAACACCCTGCATGTGACACAACTATGGCCTGAGCAGTAAACCTTGATTTTAAGACACAGGACCACCCAATTAAGTAAACGGCAATAGATTTACACGTCGTACAAACAATACAGGAGAAACTAATGTGTTAAAATCCTCAGTTAAATGTGTGTGAATTCAACAGGCTGTACCATAATTTTCAAAAATACGCAGCTCCAACAGAAAAGATTCACCACAAAATAAAAGACACCATACCTTTTTATCTCTACTTCTACGTACTAGATTATCTTCCTTCCTTCGCTTGTTCTGTTCCTTTTTCTGGACAAAGAAATAACTCAGTTTGTAGTTTTGACTGACAGCCAACAGATACATCATATAAAAAATATATTTAGCAATAAAGTAATTTATTTTCCAAGCTGTCTCTTGTAAACCAGACTTGCTCTGTTCCAAATATAAATTGTTCATTGATTGATTATTTAACTATTTGGAAATCTTATGAACAAAATTCTTGATGCTAACAATTTAACAAAGGCCTCATGTAGCAAGATATTAGACTAAGAGAACTTACATTCATCCATCTGCAACGCAGAGCAACGTCTCGGACTGTCTTGTCTGGTAGATTCATAGCTATCTTTGCATAACGTACTACATTTGTTTCCGCTGCAAAACTGAGGGACATAAGGAGAATCGGGTTTTAGATTAATCCACTGTGAACCAGTACTAGGTTAAGCAAATTGAATTTCATTATCTTTATTTTTTTCAGTAAATTACCCACTCTTTGACTGAAAACCAAGCAAAAAAGAAGAGGATTCAATATCTTAAATAAAAAAGAAATTTAGTTCATGAATGCTCAAGAAGAGTTCGTTTCATGACACTGTGGTTCCCATGATAAAATTTTCTCTATACAACTTTCCTAATGCAGCTTAATAGGTAACTAAAAAGAAGTAATACACAACAGACACTACCTTTTGGGAATACCAGTACACTAGATTAATTTTCACAACCCTCTGCAACTCTAAGCAGATTAAATTTTGTCAATCATAACTGAAATCAAAAAATCTCAAATACTCAGCTAAAAGGATATCTCGTAGCTGAAGAACAATGCTTTTAAACTAATAATGTTTTTCTAAAATATTGATCCAGGATGGCAGTTTTTCATTTGATTAGATAAAAGAAAAAAGCACTAAAGATATTTTTGAGACAAATTGAGGACAGTGATTCTATTTGCAAGTTCTCATTGGTAAGGCACCAAGGATTTAATGAAAGAAATTGGTATGATTTTTGATAATCATTTATGCAGTTGTATTGAAAGACAAAGCAACCATAAACTAAAATCCAAAATTAAGTTATTGTATTAGAGACCGCAAAGAGTGGAGCGAGGGAAAAACAAGGAAGCTGGTTAATAATGTTCTGTTGCAGAATATGATATGAACAACATTGTGCTGTTCTTAAGACTGCAACTTGATTGGCTCACAAAGAAAAGATTCCTTATGTGAAGCTTAACTTGATAGCTAAAATTCAGTTCGGGACGAATGTAATAGATTACCTACCAAAAATAAATTGAAAAGTTGACTTGGAGTGCTTTAATTTTGTGAAAAATCATATTTCAAAAAATTATTTAGCAACAATCCATGTTAAGACCTTCATTAGAAACTCATTCTATTCTAGTTACATAAACTATTACAATAGCAGAATTGTTAGTAATATCAAATAATCCAACAAGAGCAAACCCTACAAACACCACAAAGAATTCAAATTTCAACTCCAGCTGCAATTCACCAAACAATAATTTATCGAATAATCAAAAATTCATCAGCCCCTCAAAATTCCGAAGAAACCAATACACAAACAAAGGAAGTTTCTCAAATAACAAAAAAAAACATTAAACGTAAGAAACCCTCCTAAAAAAACACCACCAAAAGCATCAATATTCAAGACAAGAAAAGCAAAAAAACTTACTCTACCAATCCCTCTTCAAGAATTGTCTGTTCTTCAGAAGTCCAGTCAGTTGATATACCAGGATTGTGCTTCATAGAAGTACCAGGATAAGGGTCGGAATTCCCATTACTTGGATTGTTTCCATTGAATGAAGAAGGAGCTTGATTGCCATCTTGATTATTTGTCCCAGATGGGTTTGCCATTGAAAAACAAAATCTTTTTCCAAAATTTATTTTCTATCTATGCAAAAAATAAGAAGGGAAAAAATTGAATCTTTGTTTTCTCTTAAAAAAAGATTGAATCTTTTTACGTATATATCTATATACAGAGTGTGTTCTTAACTGAAGGTAACTCTATTCAAAATAGAATTCTAGAGAAGTTAAAAGGAGGAGAGAGGGAGGTGTACGGAATTCAAAGGGCAGGGGCTTCTTTTTTTATTTTTTATTTTTTTATTTTTATTTTTGAAGGCTGGGAGTTCTATAAGAGAAAAAAACAAAATAGCTTTTATTTAAAAAAAGGGAGAAATTGGTGTCTATTTTTATAGTGCATGAAGAGAAGGTGGAGAATTAGGTGAGGGACTAATCTGCCCTTTGTGTCATTATGATATTTAATTATGCTAATACTGCCATAGATTTTATGGTTAGTTGAATTTTTGGGTTTTGTGATCTTAGGAGATTTTCTGGGATTCAAGGAAAGGAGTTGGATTAGATATTTTTAAGAGGTTTTGTGATTTTATTATCTCGAGGAGTTATGAAATCAAATTTAATAATGAAAAACAAATGGTGAATTGTTTGAATATTAGTTGATTTATTAAATTAATTTATGTTTACAATTAATTTAATTCATAGGGATAACACTAAATGGGAATTATGATATGAAATGGGTTGTCAATTATGTTCCGTTCCGCCCAGAACGGCCGTAATGTTATGTTCTATTAAAAAAAACTGAGACAAAACAGCATTGTTTTCATCTTGGTTTTAATTCCAGGCCGTTCCGAAAATTCCTGCCGAAACATCTCGGTTCCGTTCCGGCTTTAAAATCTTCTTTTTCTTATTAACTTCTTATTTTTTCTAATTTTGAGATTATATTTTTTTAATTTTGTGTTTGTATTGTATAATTTAAAGTTAATTTATCTTGAATTTTAATTATATTTGTTAAATTAATATTTTAATTTTTAATTATATATGAATAGTACAACTCTAAAGCAATGACGTCAAAATACTCCGAAATCAAAATGTTCTGTACCAATATAAAAATTGTAACAGCAATCTTTACACTATCCAAGCGTGATGAATTGGATTAATTTTAAAAAGAAATTGTATTATTGCTTAACTGAAGATTGGTCCATCAATGGCATCTCTTATTAAAATAATGGTGACGCTCTCCTACCAAGTTGATTTGTCAATGGTTAGCAAGTCCCGGCATAATTAAGTTGTTAATCCAGGCATTTTCGAGTCTCAACATTTTTATCTTGAAAATGATAGATCATAAAATAATTTGAAGGGAGGAAAAAAAAAAAACCTTAAATAGAAGAGTCAAACAGAAGTCCGGTTGTTGATACTTCACATGGATGGATGATCAAGCCAGCCATGTTGCTGTCATAATAATAGTAACAAATTCACTGATGAGGTCAGAATTAAATTATTTGCAGGCTGATGTTTATCAGGCATGCAATTATCTGAATCCATGCCTCATGTTCATAGAGCTGGAAGAGTTCGTGTATGATCTGGAAAGCTTTTTGATAGAACAATCACTTTTGAAACAAGAACACAGAGGAAATCTGTCGGAGAAGAACATTCTGCAGAAGAGGTTAGCTATCTGCGTCCATGAAAATCAAAAGTCCATTCATATTTCAAGATGAAAAATGATTGCAGAGAGGGGGAATGAAAGTCTTGTGACTTCAAAGACAAGATGTACGGGATTGCTAGATTTGACAGGAGACAAATTGGAATCATGAACAGCACATGGTGTCTGGCAATAATGCGAAGTGGCAGCCATGGATTCCTTGGAGTGGTCCTCGATCTCTCAGACGGGGAAAGCGATGTCTTTTGTACTTCTTTTTTAGGTGAGGGAGGTCTTCTGCTGCTGCTGCTATTTCTACAAGAAAACAATGTTGTTGACAGTTATGGATGATGAACGACGACTTGTCTTTCATCATCATGTACTTGGCTCCCGTCGTAAAAGTAGAGGGAATGATTGGCATTTTTATTAAACTTTCTTGTTGAATATATTAAATAAAAACTGAGAAGAAAGATATA
>CM063594.1:630259-858676 GCA_032356905.1 Salix exigua | reverse complement strand
AGTAGGGGTTAGAGTGAAGGCAAATGAGAAGGGGATCGTCACTAAAGAGGAGGTAGAAGGGTGTATAAGGGAAGTCATGGTAGGTGAAAGAGGGAATGAGATACGAAGGAACTCTGAGAAATGGATGAAACTAGCACAAACAGCAGCTGATGAAGGTGGAAGCTCTGATAATAATATCACGGAATTTGCAGCAGAACTTGCTAGGAAGTTCCATCATGAAACCTGGAAATGATTCTATCAATGTATCTTACCTCAGTTATAAACTACTTTTGCAGCCAATTCAACAAGATCAACACCATATGTAGAAGCATGGTTTCAATCTGAAGAATAAACTTGCACAGAGCACTTTATTTCCAAAGGCATGAGATATAACAATCGCACCCAATATATATAGCAATTTCTTGTTCTATTTTTATATTTTCTCTTTGTATTTCATCTAATTTGTTTTTTTATTAAGCCTTAAGGTTATATAAGAAATTTATTAAAGAATCAATCATAGTATTATTAAATATTTTCCAAATGCATGCAAATCAACTTTCAGGGTCCTGAATATTTTCTAAATGTTTTAGCAAGAGTTTCTAAAAATTTTCGAGCAATTTCAAAATCTCAATTTGACTTTACTAGTAAAATCACAAAGGAAATAGTTTTTAAAAAATATTTTTCATTATTCATCGGTGATTTCACTGGTAATTGTTGTTTAAAAGACAAAATAGCACACACAACTATTTCATCTTCCCCCTCCTCCTCCTCTCTCTCTCACCTCGTCGCTTCTCTCTCTCTCTCTCTTTCTCTCATTGTTCAATCTTTTTCTTATTTCTTTTTCTCCTCCACCTAAACTGGGTGAAACTAATACAAATACATGGGTAATGGACTTTTCATCCAAACACGATTAAACTTGGTTTTTGGGTGGGTGTTAAACTTGGATTTTCAGACAAATTGATCCTGACTTGACTAGCCCCATTTAAATGAGTATTAGCCTTAGATTTCTAACCTTGTTTGTCTTTTACAATCCAAGTCCTTTTTAGTTGGTATTAGACTTCAATTTTATGGGTAATAGACTTTTCCATC
This sequence comes from Salix exigua, assembly GCA_032356905.1. Taxonomy (NCBI): domain Eukaryota; kingdom Viridiplantae; phylum Streptophyta; class Magnoliopsida; order Malpighiales; family Salicaceae; genus Salix; species Salix exigua. The sequence goes on along the minus strand of CM063594.1, from coordinate 857,608 downwards.
AAGCATGATTGAACTTGGTTTTTGGGTGGGTGTTAGCCTTGGATTTTTGACAAATTGATCCTGACTCGACTAGCCCCATTTAAATGTGTATAAGCCTTATATTTCTAGCCTTGTTCATATCCAAGCCCTTTTTAGTTGGTATTCGACTTCAATTTTATGAGTAATAGACTTCTCTCCCAAACATGATTGAACTTGGGTTTTGGTTGGGTGTTAGGCTTGGATTTTTGGACAAATTGATCCTGACTCGATTAGCCCCATTTAAATGGGTATAACCTTATATTTATAGTATTGGTCGTCTTTTCATATCCAAGCCCTTTTTAGTTTGTATTAGACTTCAATTTTATGGTTAATACACTTTCCCCCCAAGCATGATTGAATTTGGTTTTTAGAGGGGGTGTTAGCCTTGGATTTTCGAACAAATTGATACTGACTCGACTAGCCCCATTTAAATGGGTACAACCCTTAGATTTCTACCCTTGTTCATATCCAAGCCCTTTTTAGTTTGTATTAGACTTCAATTTTAAGGGTAATAGACTTTTCCCCCAATCATAATTGAACATGTTTTTTGGGTGGTTAGCCTTGGATTTTCGGACAAATTGATCCTGACTCGACTAGCCCCATTTAAATGTGTATAAGCCTTATATTTCTAGCATTGTTCGCCCTTTCATATCCAAGCCCTTGTTGGTATTAGACTTTAATTTTATGGGTAATAGACTTTTCCCCCTAGCATGATTGAACTGGGTTTTTGGGTGGGTGTTAGCCTTGGATTTTCGGACAAATTGATCCTGACTCGACTAGCCCCATTAAAATGGGTATCAGCCTTATATTTCTAGCCTTGTTCGTCTTTTCATATCCAATCCCTTTTTAGTTTGTATTAGACTTCAATTTTATGGGTAATAGACTTTTCCTCCAAGCATGATTGAACTTGGTTTTTGGAGGGGGTGTTAGCCTTGGATTTTTGGACAAATTGATCCTGACTCGACTACCCCCATTGAAATGGGTATAAACCTTATATTTATAGCCTTATTCGTCTTTTCATATCCAAGCCCTTTTTAGTTGGTATTAGACTTCAATTTTATGGGTAATATAGTTTTCCCCAAGCATGATTGAACTTTGTTTTTGGGTGGGTGTTAGTCTTGGATTTTCGGGCAAATTGATCCTGACTTGACTAGCCCCGTTTGAATGGGTATAAGCCTTAGATTTCTAACCTTGTTCGTCTTTTCATATCCAATCCCTTTTTAGTTGCTATGAAAATTCAATTTTATGGGTAATACACTTTTTCCCCAACCATGATTGAACTTGGATTTTGGAGGGGGTGTTAGCCTTGGACTTTCGGCCAAATTGATCCTGACTCGACTAGCCCCATTTAAATGGGTATAAGCCTTATATTTCTAGCCTTGTTCGTCTTTTCATATCCAATCCCTTTTTAGTTTGTATTAGACTTCAATTTTATGGGTAATAGACTTTTCCCCCGAGCATTATTGAACTTCGTTTTTAGAGGGGGTGTTAGCTTTGGATTTTCGAACAAATTGATACTTACTCGACTAGCTCCATTTAAATGGGTATAAGCCTTATATTTCTAGCCTTGTTATTCTTTTCATATCCAACCCCTTTTTAGTTGTTATTAGATTCCAATTTTATGGGTAATAGACTTTTCCCCCAAGCATGATTGAACTTGGTTTTTGGAGGGGGTGTTAGCCTTGGATTTTTGGACAAATTGATCCTGACTCGACTACCCCCATTGAAATGGGTATAAACCTTATATTTATAGCCTTATTCGTCTTTTCATATCCAAGCACTTTTTAATTGGTATTAGACTTCAATTTTATGGGTAATATAGTTTTCCCCAAGCATGATTGAACTTTGTTTTTGGGTGGGTGTTAGTCTTGGATTTTCGGGCAAATTGATCCTGACTTGACTAGCCCCGTTTGAATGGGTATAAGCCTTAGATTTCTAACCTTGTTCATATCTAAGCCATTTTTAGTAGTTATTAGACTTCAATTTTTAGATAGTAGACTTTCTCCCCAAGCATTATTGAACTTGGTTTTTGGGTGGGAGTTAGCGTTGGATTTTCGGACAAATTGATCACGACACAAGTAGCCCCATTTAAATGGGTATTAACCTTATATTTATAGCCTTGGTGGGCTCTTCATATCCAAAACCTTTTTAGTTTTTATTAGACTTCAATTTTATAGGTAATAGACTTTTCCCCCAAGCATGACTGAACTTGGTTTTTGGAGGGGGTTTAGCCTTGGATTTTCGGGCAAATTGATACTGACTCGACTAGCCCCATTTAAATGGGTATAAGCCTTATATTTCTAGCCTTGTTCTTGTTTTCATATCCAAGCCCTTTTTTGTTGGTATTAGACTTCAATTTTATGGGTAATATACTTTTCCGCCAAGCATGATTGGACTTGGTTTTTGGGTGGGTGTTAGCCTTGGATTTTCGGTCAAATTGATCCTGACTCGACTAGCCCCATTTAAATGGGTATAAGCCTTATATTTCTAGCCTTGTTATTCTTTTCATATCCAACCCCTTTTTAGTTGTTATTAGATTCCAATTTTATGGGTAATAGAATTTCCCCCAAGCATGATTGAACTTGGTTTTTGGGTGGGTGTTAGCCTTGGATTTTCGGTCAAATTGATCCTGACTCGACTAGCTCCATTTAAGTGGGTATAAGCCTTATATTTATAGCCTTGGTTGTCTTTTCATATCCAAGCCCTTTTTAGTTTGTATTAGACTTCAATTTTATGGGTAATAGACTTTCCCCCCTTGCATGATTGAACTTTGTTTTTGGGTGCGTGTAAGCCTTGGATTACACGACAAACTGATCCTTACTCGACTAGCCCAATGTAAATGGGTATAAGCCTTAGATTTATAACCTTGTTCATATCCAAACCCTTTTTAGTTGGTAATAGACTTCAATTTTATAGGTAATAGATTTTTCCCCCATGCATGATCGAACTTGGTTTCTGGGTGGGTGTTAGTCAGACAAATTGATCATGACTCGACTAGCACCATTTAAATGAGTATTAGCCTTAAATTTCTAACCTTGTTCATCTTTTCATATCCAAGCCCTTTGTAGTTGGTATTAGACTTTAATGTTATAGTTAATAGACTCTTCCCTCAAGCATGATTGAACTTGATGTTTTGGTGGGTGTTAGCCTTGGATTCTCGGACAAATTAATCAAGACTCAAGTAGCCCCATTTAAATGGGTATAAGCTTTATATTTCTAGCCTTGTTTGTCTTTTCATATCCAAGCACTTTTGAGTTTGTATTAGACTTCAATTTTTTGGGTAATAGACTTTTCCCCCAAGCATGATTGAACTTGGTTTTTGGGTGGGTGTTACCCTTGTATTTTAAGAAAAATTTATCCTGACTTGACTAACCCCATTTGAATGAGTATTACCCTTAGATTTCAAACCTTGTTGGTCTTTTCATATCCAACCCCTTTTTAATTGGTATTAGATTTCAATTTTATTGGTAATAGACTTTCCCCCAAGCATGATTGAACTTGGTTTTTGGAGGGGGTGTTAGCCTTGGATTTTCGGACAAATTGATACTGACTCGACTAGCCATATTTAAATGGGTACAAGCCTTAGATTTCTGCCCTTGTTCATATCTATGCCCTTTTTAGTTTGTATTAGACTTCAATTTTAAGGGTAATAGACTTTTCCCCCAAGCATGATTGAACATGGTTTTTGGGTGGTTAGCCTTGGATTTTCGAACAAATTGATCCTGACTCGACTAGCCCAATTTAAATGGGTAGAAGCCTTAGATTTCTAGCCTTGTTCGTATTTTCATCACCAAGCCCTTTTTATTTGGTATTAGACTTTAATTTTATGGGTAATAGACTTTTTCCCCAAACATGATAGAATTTGGTGTTTTGAGGGTGTGTTAGCCTTGAATTTTCGGACAATTTGATACTGACTCGACTAGCCCCATTTAAATGGGAATAGCCTTAGATTTATAACCTTGTTCATATCCAAGCCCTTTTTAGTTGGTATTACACTTCAATTTTATAGGTAATAGACTTTTCTCCCAAGCATGATTGAAATTCGTTTCTAGGTGCGTAGTCTTGGATTTTCGGACAAATTGATCTTGACTCGACTACCTCTACTTAAATGGGTATAAACCTTATATTTCTAGCCTAGTTTGTCTTTTCATATCCAGACACTTTTTAGTTGGTATTAGACTTAAATTTTATGGATAATTGATTTTTCCCCCAACCATGAGTGAACTTGGTTTTTGGAGGGGGTGTTAGCCTTGGATTTTCGGACAAATTGATCCTGACTCGACTACCTCCACTTAAATGGGTATAAACCTTAAATTTCTAGCCTAGTTTGTCTTTTCATATCCATACACTTTTTAGTTTGTATAAGACTTCACTTTTATGGGTAATAGACTTTTCCCCCAAGCATGATTGAACTTGGTTTTTGGGTGGGTGTTAGCCTTGGATTTCCAGATAAATTGATCCTGACTCGACTAGCCCCATTTAAATGGGTATAAGCCTTATATTTCTAGCCTTGTTCGTCTTTTATATCCAAGCCCTTTGTAGTTGGTATTACACTTCAATTTTATAGGTAATAGACTTTTCCCCCAAGCATGATTGAACTTGGTTTTTGGAGGGGGTGTTAGCCTTGGATTTTCGGACAAATTGATCATAACTCGACTAGCCCCATTTAAAAGGGTATAAGCCTTATATTTCTAACCTTGTTTATATCTGAGTTTTTTTTATTTGGTATTAGACTTCAATTTTATATGTAATAGACTTTTCCCCCAATCATAATTGAACATGTTTTTTGGGTGGTTAGCCTTGGATTTTCGGACAAATTGATCCTGACTCGACTAGCCCAATTTAAATGGGTAGAAGCCTTAGATTTCTAGCCTTGTTTGTCTTTTCATCACCAAGCCCTTTTTATTTGGTATTAGACTTTAATTTTATGGGTAATAGAATTTTTTCCCAAACATGATTGAATTTGGTGTTTTGAGGGGGTGTTAGCCTTGAATTTTCGGACAATTTGATACTGACTGGACTAGCCCCATTTAAATTGGAATAGCCTTAGATTTATAACCTTGTTCATATCCAAGCCCTTTTTAGTTGGTATTAGACTTCAATTTTATAGGTAATAGACTTTTCTCCCAAGCATGATTGAAATTCGTTTCTAGGTGCGTAGTCTTGGATTTTCGGACAAATTGATCTTGACTCGACTACCTCTACTTAAATGGGTATAAACCTTATATTTCTAGCCTAGTTTGTCTTTTCATATCCAGACACTTTTTAGTTGGTATTAGACTTAAATTTTATGGATAATTGATTTTTCCCCCAACCATGAGTGAACTTGGTTTTTGGAGGGGGTGTTAGCCTTGGATTTTCGGACAAATTGATCCTGACTCGACTACCTCCACTTAAATGGGTATAAACCTTAAATTTCTAGCCTAGTTTGTCTTTTCATATCCATACACTTTTTAGTTTGTATAAGACTTCACTTTTATGGGTAATAGACTTTTCCCCCAAGCATGATTGAACTTGGTTTTTGGGTGGGTGTTAGCCTTGGATTTCCAGATAAATTGATCCTGACTCGACTAGCCCCATTTAAATGGGTATAAGCCTTATATTTCTAGCCTTGTTCATCTTTTATATCCAAGCCCTTTGTAGTTGGTATTGTCATCACCCAATTTTTGGGTGACTCCCCAAAATATACCAAAAACAACAAAAATAAAATAAAAGAGGTCGGGGTTGTTAGAAAAATCAATTTTCAAATTTTGATTGTTTTCGAGAGTCTAATTGTATCTCTTTTGTCCCCAAAAAAATAGAGGAAAATACAGATTTAAGGAAAAACAATATATCATTGGATAAATCTGTGTAAAAATTAAGTCAAGCAATATAATTATATTTTTACGGGTTGATTTGATTTTTATCGTCAACCAATTTAAAAATGTAATTATATTTGAGAATTAATTTAGGGTCCAATTGAAGGATTTAATTAAGTGCAAGGACTTAATTATACTTTAAATTGGTCTTGCCAAATTAATTAAGGGCTTAATTGATAAAGAATAAAATGTTTGAGTTTAATTTGGGTTCAATTGAGAAATTTGGAGTTTTCGAGGACAAAATTACATTTTTCCAATCCAATTGCACGAAATTAGGGATTACATTGCAAATATTCAGAATCCTGGATTAAAGTGCAAAATGGGGGCAAATTTCCCTCTATAAATAGAGGGGAAAATGCCCTAAAGAAGGGGACCGAAATAAAGAAAAGAGAAAGACAAGGGGACCGGAAAATCAACCCGAAATCAAGGAGAAAATACAAAAAAAACCCTAAAGGAGCTCTCTTCTCTCATGTTTTAGAGCTGCAGCCTGACCACTTTAGCATCTGCACTCCCACCCATAATTCCACTTCTCTGCTTACTTATTCGACCGACCTCCTCACCGATGACCACCCTTTTCTCTCCACTCTTCTCTCCCATTTCCCCTTTCCTTCACCGATCAAAGCGACTCAGCCAGCAGACCTCATGACCTCCATCTCCTTCCCGTCGGCCACCCTTCCTTTTTTCTTCAGTTGCGCAGACCAGCCTCCACGCATCCTCTCTCCCTGTCAAGCTCCCTCCGGCCAGCTAACCCCCTTTGGCCTTTTGCTCCAGCCATGACAGCACCCATCACGACCTCACTCTCTCCTCTTCTCTTCTCCAACCGGACATCCAACAGCTCCTTTCACGGCAGCCAAGCACCGCCCATGACAGAGCTCCAAGATTTCCCTCCTTTCCTCACTTCTCTCGGCCTCGCTAGATCTCGAGCCCCACATCGACCACCGTCGACTTTGATAGGTTTAACCTTGTCTATGGAAGCGACACCTCCCACCGTTTCTTTCCTCGACCTAACCCACGGCCGTCCAGGTCCTCCGGAGAAGAACATGCCGAGGACAGATCTGAAAATTACGGAAGAGAATAAGCTATTTTTCTTTCCTTCTTGTGCTTGTGTCTGTGGTCGTTGATTTCCGCTTGCGAGTTATTGTTGATTCCTCACGGAGAGAAGACGAAAAGGAAAGCACGGTGGAAAAAGAAGGAGAATGAGAAGAACAGACTAACCGAAGGAGAGCAGATCCGAGAAGAAGATCGCTGATCCAAGAATAGATCCAAAAGAACTGAGATTGATTTTGTGCTGTGTTGTGTTGCCTTTGTGCGTTTGTGTGTGTTTTCGGTGCTTTTGCAGGTCGCCGATGAAGGCCGTCTCCGGCGAGAGAAAGAGGGGAGGAAGCTGATCTGCCCCCGTTGTCACTGTTCACCGGCGACGCGTGGAACCACGCGCCGCCAGTGGTGGTGGCGCGTGAGCAGACGCGCCACCACTCGCTCTCTCCGCCGACGACATCTGTTCCAAAGATCATTCATGGGACTTCTCTTTGTAGTTTTTCTTATGTTTATGCTCTTATTTGAATTTATTGTATTTTAACTATTATTTGTGAAATGTAATGAAAAATGAAAAAATATAATGTGTGATATCTATTTCATTTGTAAAAATATAATGAAAAAGAAACAAAAAGAATGTGTGTTGTGTTGTGGTTGTGTTCATTGTATTTTATGTTTGTTTTGATAAAAAATATGTTTTTTGCATATGTCCACTGTTTCAAAAATAAAAATAAAAAAAACTAGAATTTATTATTATCGTCAAGATCGGATAAATAAATCTTAAGGATTAAAAATCCGAATATTCGTGAACAATACGCTATTATTAATCGTTCGGTGTTTGGATAAACAAATCGGTATCCAAAATATTCGACTGGAATAATATACTATTTTTCGGTGTTTGAATAAATAAAATCTAAGAGGTTAGTATCCAAAATATTTGATGATTTGTTTTTTTTATCATAATATTTTTTTGTGAACAAATATGACATATTTGAAATTCTCAAAATCACTTCAAGTTATACAATGCAGCTTACCTCAGGTAAGGCGTATAAGGGGTGCTAACACCTTCCCTTTACGCAATCAGTCCCTTACCCTCGAATCTCCGAAGCGGACCAAGTACAAATCGGGTATTCCTAGCGACCCTCAACAAGCAAGGTGGCGACTCCTCAAAATCCACATGCTAGAGCCGGATCCCTTCCTGGACGCATGCACGACGCATGCGATGAATGGCGACTCCGCTGGGGACGGTATTTTTCTGAAAATATTGGACTAAGCTTTGAATATTTTGATGTGATTTTTGTTTTAATTTGTTTGAATTTTATGTGTTTATGTTTAGCAAGTCTTTTGCATTTCTAACTCGTGCATATGTATATATGTTCATGCATTTTTAGCAAGTCTTTTGCATTTCTAACTCATGCATATGTATATATGTTCATACATTTTTAGCAAGTCTTTAACATGCATTTATACTGCTTTAGCATGCATTTTAATTTCCAGTGTAAACCCAATCTTAAGTTAGGTGGGGATTAGCGGTCTGCCTCATGACTTTTAGTCGGGGTTCAGATTCGTGAAACATCCGACTATGAACTGAGTGTTTACTTGTTAATGGCGGTCATACTGTGCCCCAACCATTTCTTGTAAACCCCTACACTACCTTCACGTGAGGTGGTCACTGGGCAGTTCATAGACCCTTTGAGACCAGATAGAGCTTACCCCTCATGTAATGACTTATAACTTGTTTTTGGGTATACTGTTCCTGATAATTCACTTGTTATGTATGTACATACATTTGCATTCACATGCATTTATCATTGCATAGCATATCATCGGTAAGCAGAAATATAGGTCCCCAAAGAGCAGTTGTCCATTAACACTCAAACCTATGAAAAAACTATGGACAAAGAAGAATGCTCATCGCCATTTCCTTCCAAGAAATCTAGCTTGTCTGAAAGCTAGGATGACCCAACGACGTACTCAAGCAAGCACTGAGATGATATTTGCAAGAGTCTTTGAGAAAGAAATGCACCACGTGCAAAAAAAAAAAAAAAAAAAAAAAAAATGCAAAAAAAAAAAAACGCAAAAAAAAATGCAAAAAAAAAAGGCATTACTCAAGCAAGCACTGAGATGATCTCTACAAGAGTATTTGAGAAATAAATGCACCAGATGCACAAAAAAAGCTTCCAATATTGCTTTGTTTGGTCATGCCCACATGGTCATGTCTTGGTTTCAACCTGTTTTGACTTGTTGGCAATTTTTGCATGCAAGCACCACAAATACCTTTTTGTTGTTAACCAAACATTCACTTTCAAGGATTATGTATTTTCTTGTGTTTATGAAGTGTCCTTGTTTTTTGTCTAAATAACACAAGCACTCCATATATCTTTTCATCAAAAGCATACATGATCCAATGATTTCATAAAAATTTTTGGCAAATCAAAGTTTAGTATGAAAATGAATGTCAATTTGATTTTTGTTTAACAAATGTGTTCTGGGAATTCAACGGATTTCATTGAAAGGTGATCTCACACCACCAACACCCACATAATAAAGCTAATCTCTTAGCCAAACAAATAATCCAGAAAAATCAAAAAACTTGTTTCGCATGGAAAAGCAAGGCTTATTGGTTCAGATGACATGTTTTTGAAATGACGAAAGGCCATCTTTGATATGCCGTCACAAAGTCTCAAATATCCTTTGCAGTCCCTATTTGAGCCTTATAATTTTATCTTCTTGATAATTAACCCTGACAAGGATCACACCCTACACTGGGGGCAAGTGCAAAAAAAAAAAAAAAAAAAACAGTCCTCAATAACAAGTGACACCCGAAGAAAGTTGGGGGGCATAAACATAAAATGGGTTTTAGTACACTATAGCGAATGAAGTCAACATTTTGGTAGTACTAAGAACTCAACATACAAAACCCAAACAAATATACTTGGGGGGCATGTCAAGTCGGCACAACATTAATGTCAAATAGCAGTGAAAAAAAACCAAGCAAATATTGGGGGGCATGACAACGTAGAAAGCCCAAACAAAATACTTGGGGGGGCATGTCAAGTCAGCATGACGTCAGTGCCAAATTCCAATGAAAAACCCAAATAAAATACTGGGGGGGCATGTCAAGTCAGCATGACGTCAATGCCAAATTCCAATGAAAAAACCCAAACAAAATATTTGGGGGGCACGTCAAGTCAGCACGACGTCAGTGTCAAATTCCAATGAAAAAACCCAAACAAAATACTTGGGGGGCATGTCAAGTCAGCACAACGTTAGTGCCAAATACCGATGAAAAAGCCCAAACAAATACCGGGGGCACATCAAAGTCAAAGCCCAAACCAATACTGGGAGCATGCTAGGTCAATATGAAAATCAATCATGAGGGCTGCATGAAGTTCTAAGAGTAAGCACTAAGTGATCCTTAGTCAAAAAACCCTTAAACACTTTTTGAGCCTATAGATATCATTTTTTCGTAGCCAGTAACCTAAGCCTACGTTACAAGCCTAATAAAGCCCTTTCTGATCAAATAGGAGTTATCTGGATCGATAAACAGTGCTTTTCCATTTGAAACAATCCTTACAAATGTTTCACAAACTCATCGAGACCTTCCTGACATACAAGACTTACAAATATCATTTTGCATTCTTGTCAAAGTCAACATAATACTTGACAATGAGATCACTTGAATTCTTTCGAGAACAAGTTTGTTAAACAAACGTCAAAATGGTTTTTGTACTTGGAATGACTTTGAAATTCCAAAAGTTTTGCATGAAAATATTTTTTGCAAATAGCCATCTCTTCCCTGCAAACACTCATAGCCTAAAACACTGGTGTGACATGACCCAATTAGGGCAATCAAAATGGTCTTTGTGCTTGGAATGACTTCGAAATTCCAAAAATCCCACATGAAAATACCATCTTTGCAAATGACCAACCCCTTCCTGCAAACACCTGAAGCCCAAAATACTTTTGGGGCATGACCAAACAGGGGGCAATTTAAAATGCAATGGAAGTTGGCTCCATCGCTTCTTTTCAAAGAATCTGGATGAAACTCAGGGGAGGCATATCATCTTCAGTGGTCAACATCAACAAGTTGCGGTTTGAGTATGCAGAAGCAAGAAGTCGTCAAATCAAGAAGTTGACTCCATAATTCTTTTTCGAGGAATCTGGATCAAACTCAGGGGGCATTTTGATATGGAAAATCTATCATCTCCAGTGGTCAAAATCAACAAGTTACGGCTCAAGTATGCAGAAGCGAGAAGCCGTCAAATCATGAAGTTGACTCCACAATTCCTTTTCAAAGAATCTGGGTCAAACTCGAGGGAGGCATTTTGATATGGAAAATCTATCATCCCTAGTGGTCAATCATAAGTTGCTGCTTGAGTATGCAGAAGCGAGAAGCCGTCAAACCACGAAGTTGACTCCATAATTCCTTTTCAAAGAATCTGGATCAATCTCAAGAAGATCTATCATCTCCAATGGTCAAAATCACAAGTTGTGGCCTGAGTATGCAGAAGCAAGAAGCCATCAAATCCAGGGGTCCAAATCCCAGAAAAGAAAGTCTGGAGGAAGAAAGGGGACCTATATCTCTCAGGTAAGTATACATGCATCATCATGCATTGCATCCCCATTGAAAATCTAAAAAATATTCTGGAGGGGTCGTAATTTACGAACCTTCCTTCATTTTGTATGCACGCTTTTAAGCTCTGACCTCTTTGAGAATGCTTTTTAGCTTTATCTTTTTGCTAACTTTGGGTGACATCATGCATTGCATCCCTATTGAAAATCTAAAATATGTTTTGGAGGGATCGTAATTTACGAACCTTCATTCATCATTTTGTGTGCACGCTTTCAAGCTCTCACCTCTCTCATTTCTTGAGCATGCTTTTCAACTTTATTTGTTTCTTGATTTTGGGTGTCATTATGTATTTCATCTCCCTAGGAATCCAAGAAAGTTTTGGAGGAATTGTAATTCACAAACCTTTACTCATCATTTTTTTATGCGTCTTTGAGCCCTTATCATTTTCACTTCCCTATGTGCACTTACGAGCCTTTCATTCAAAAGATAGAGCATGTTTTTTAACTCTATCTCTTTCCTTATTTGAATGTGCTTTCTAGTCATCAACCAACTCAGATAGTGCACTTTTAAGTCCTATCTCTTTCCAGAACTTGGTGAGTTTTCCAATCCTCGGTTAATCTCATTTAGAAGATAGAGCGTTTTTCAACCCTATCTCTTTCCTCATTTGAATGCGCTTTTTAGCCATTAACCAACTCAGATAGTGCACTTTTAAGTCCTATCCCTTTCAAGAATTTGATGAGTTTTAAAATCCTCGGTCCATCAATTAAAAAGTGCGCTTCCAACTCTATTTCCCCATCTTCGAGGCGCTTTCATACCCTCGACCATCCATCAAAATAATGCGCTTTCATGCCCTATTTCCCCATCTTCGAGGCGTTTCATACCTCGACCATCAATCAAAATAGTGCGCTTTCATGCCCTATTTCCCCCATCTTGGAGGCATTTTCATACCCTCGATCATCAATCAAAATAGTGCGCTTTCATGCCCTATTTCCGCCCATCTTCGAGTGCGTTTCATACCTCGACCATCCATCAAAATAGTGCGCTTTCATGCCCTATTTCCCCCATCTTCGAGGCGTTTTCATACCCTCGACCATCAATCAAAATAGTGCGCTTTCATGCCCTATTTCCCCCCCATCTTTGAGGCGTTTTCATACCCTCGACCATCAATCAAAATAGTGCGCTTTCATGCCCTATTTCCCCCCATCTTCGAGGCGTTTTCATACCCTCCACCATCCATCAAAATAGTGCGCTTTCATGCCCTATTTCCCCCATCTTCGAGGCGTTTTCATACCCTCGACCATCAATCAAAATAGTGCGCTTTCATGCCCTATTTCCCCCCATCTTTGAGGCGTTTTCATACCCTCGACCATCAATCAAAATAGTGCGCTTTCATGCCCTATTTCCCCCCATCTTCGAGGCGTTTTCATACCCTCCACCATTTGTCACCTGGGTAGGTCACCCATAACAATTAGACCACATTTTTTCACCTGGGTAGGTCACCCATAACAATGAGACCACATTCACCATTTTCACCTGGGTAGGTCACCCATAACAATGAGACCACCATCACCATTTGTCACCTGGGTAGGTCACCCATAACAATGAGACCACCATCACCATTTTCACCTGGGTAGGTCACCCATAACAATGAGACCACATTCACCATTTTCACCTGGGTAGGTCACCCATAACAATGAGACCACCATCACCATTTTCACCTGGGTAGGTCACCCATAACAATGAGACCACATTCACCATTTTCACCTGGGTAGGTCACCCATAACAATGAGACCACCATCACCATTTTCACCTGGGTAGGTCACCCATAACAATGAGACCACCATCACCATTTTTCACCTGGGTAGGTCACCCATAACAATGAGACCACATTCACCATTTTCACCTGGGTAGGTCACCCATAACAATGAGACCACCATCACAATTTTCACCTGGGTAGGTCACCCATAACAATGAGACCACCATCACCATTTTCACCTGGGTAGGTCACCCATAACAATGAGACCATTTTCCTGTATCATTCACAAAAATCACAATCTTCCATCCTTTTTGAATGTCCTTCTTAGGTCCCAAATTCTTTGATAGTGCGCTTTCGAGCCCTATTTTACCATTCTTTTCTGAGTGCGCTTTATAGCCCTCATTCTCATTTTTGGATGGATCAACTATTTCTTGGTCTGGTACATCCACCTTTCTTTTTCTTTACAACGCTTACTATTTAAAGTCTTTTCCAAAACTTTAGTCGTAAGCATTGTAAAGAGGGGGGCAACTGTCATCACCCAATTTTTGGGTGACTCCCCAAAATATACCAAAAACAACAAAAATAAAATAAAAGAGGTCGGGGTTGTTAGAAAAATCAATTTTCAAATTTTGATTGTTTTCGAGAGTCTAATTGTATCTCTTTTGTCCCCAAAAAAATAGAGGAAAATACAGATTTAAGGAAAAACAATATATCATTGGATAAATCTGTGTAAAAATTAAGTCAAGCAATATAATTATATTTTTACGGGTTGATTTGATTTTTATCGTCAACCAATTTAAAAATGTAATTATATTTGAGAATTAATTTAGGGTCCAATTGAAGGATTTAATTAAGTGCAAGGACTTAATTATACTTTAAATTGGTCTTGCCAAATTAATTAAGGGCTTAATTGATAAAGAATAAAATGTTTGAGTTTAATTTGGGTTCAATTGAGAAATTTGGAGTTTTCGAGGACAAAATTACATTTTTCCAATCCAATTGCACGAAATTAGGGATTAAATTGCAAATATTCGTAATCCTGGATTAAAGTGCAAAATGGGGCAAATTTCCTCTATAAATAGAGGGGAAAATGCCCTAAAGAAGGGGACCAAATAAAGAAAAGAGAAAGACAAGGGGACCGGAAAATCAACCCGAAATCAAGGAGAAAATACAAAAAACCCTAAAGGAGCTCTCTTCTCTCATGTTTTAGGTCGCAGCTGCCACTCTTTGGCACCTGCAACTTCCACCCATAATTCCACTTCTCTGCTTACTTATTCCGACCGACCTCCTCACCGATGACCACCCTTTTCTCTCCACTCTTCTCTCCCATTTCCCCTTTCCTTCACCGATCAAAGCGACCAGCCAGCAGACCTCATGACCTCCATCTCCTTCCCGTCGGCCACCCTTCCTTTTTTCTTCAGTTGCGCAGACCAGCCTCCACGCATCCTCTCTCCCTGTCAAGCTCCCTCCGGCCAGCTAACCCCCTTTGGCCTTTTGCTCCAGCCATGACAGCACCCATCACGACCTCACTCTCTCCTCTTCTCTTCTCCAACCGGACATCCAACAGCTCCTTTCACGGCAGCCTAAGCACCGCCCATGACAGAGCTCCAAGATTTCCTCCCTTTCCTCACTTCTCTCGGCCTCGCTAGATCTCGAGCCCCACATCACCCACCGTCGCCTTTGATAGGTTTAACCTTGTCTATGGAAGCGACACCTCCCACCGCTTCTTTCCTCGACCTAACCCACGGCCGTCCGAGTCCTCCGGAGAAGAACATGCCGAGGACAGATCTGAAAATTACAGTAAGAGAATAAGCTATTTTTCTTTCCTTCTTGTGCTTGTGTCTGTGGTCGTTGATTTCCGCTTGTAGGTTATTGTTGATTCCTCACGGAGAGAAGACGAAAAGGAAAGCACGGTGGAAAAAGAAGGAGAATGAGAAGAACAGACGACCGAAGGAGAGCAGATCTGAGAAGAAGATCGCTGATCTGAAGAATAGATCCAAAAGAACTGAGATTGATTTTGTGCTGTGTTGTGTAGCCTTTGTGCGTTTGTGTGTGTTTTCGGTGTTTTTGCAGGTCGCCGATGAAGGCCATCTCCGGCGAGAGAAAGAGGGGAGGAAGCTGATCTGCCCCCGTTGTCACTGTTCACCGGCGACGCGTGGAACCACGCGCCGCCAGTGGTGGCGGCGCGTGAGCAGACGCGCCACCACTGCTCTCTCCGCTGACGACACTGTTCCAGCACTGTTACAGGATTTCTCTTTGTAGTTTTCCTTATGTTTATGCTCTTATTTGAATTTATTGTATTTTAACTATTATTTGTGAAATGTAAGGAAAAATGAAAAAAAATATAATGTGTGTGATATCTATTTCATTTGTAAAAATATAATGAAAAAGAAAAAAGAATGTGTGTTGTGTTGTGTTTGTGGTCATTGAATTTTATGTTTGTTTTGATAAAAATATGTTTTTGCATATGTCCAATGTTTCAAAAATAAAAATAAAAATAATTAGAATTTATTATTATCGTCAGATCGGATAAATAAATCTTAAGGATTAAAAATCCAGAATATTCGCGAACAATACGCTATTATTAATCGTTCGGTGTTTGGATAAACAAATCGGTATCCAAAATATTCGACGGAATAATATACTATTTTTCGTGTTTGAATAAATAAAATCTAAGAGGTTAGTATCCAAAATATTTGATGATTTGTTTTTTATCATAACATTTTTGTGAGTAAATACGACATATTTGAAATTTTCAAAATCACATCAAGGTAGACGATGCGGCTTACCTCGGGTAAGGTGTATAAGGGGTGTTAATACTTTCCTCTTTACGCAACCAGTCCCTTACCCTCGAATCTCTGAGCAAATCAGTACAAATCGGGTATTCCTAGCGACCCTCAACAACAAGGTGGCGACTCCTCAAAATCCACATGCGAGAGCCAAGATCCCTCCCGGGACGCACATGGCGACGTCATGACAGGTATTACACTTCAATTTTATAGGTAATAGACTTTTCCCCCAAGCATGATTGAACTTGGTTTTTGGAGGGGGTGTTAGCCTTGGATTTTCGGACAAATTGATCATAACTCGACTAGCCCCATTTAAAAGGGTATAAGCCTTATATTTCTAACCTTGTTTATATCTGAGTTTTTTTTATTTGGTATTAGACTTCAATTTTATATGTAATAGACTTTTCCCCCAAGCATGATTGAACTTGGATTTTGGGTGGGTGTTACACTTGGATTTTCAGACAAATTGATCCTGACTCGACTAGCCGCATTTAAATGGGTATAAGCCTTACATTTCTAAAGTTGTTCATATCCAAGCCCTTTTTAGTTGGTATTAGACTTCAATTTTATGGGTAATAGACTTTCCCCCCAAGGATGATTGAACTTGGTTTTTGGGTGGGTGTTAGCCTTGGATTTTTGGACAAATTTCTCCTGACTCGACTACCCCATTTAAATGGGTATAAGCCTTATATTTCTAGCCTAGTTTGTCTTTTCATATCCAGACACTTTTTATTTTGTATAAGACTTCACTTTTATGGGTAATAGACTTTTCTCCCAAGCATGATTGAACTTGGTTTTTGGGTGGGTGTTAGCCTTGGATTTCTAGATAAATTGATCCTGACTCGACTAGCCCCATTTAAATGGGTATAAGCCTTATATTTCTAGCCTTGTTTGTCTTTTATATCCAAGCCCTTTGTAGTTGGTATTACACTTCAATTTTATAGGTAATAGACTTTTCCTCCAAGCATGATTGAACTTGGTTTTTGGAGGGGGTGTTAGCCTTGGATTTTCGGACAAATTGATCATAACTCGACTAGCCCCATTTAAAAGGGTATAAGCCTTATATTTCTAACCTTGTTCATATCTGAGCTTTTTTTATTTGGTATTAGACTTCAATTTTATAGGTAATAGACTTTTCCCCCAAGCATGATTGAACTTGTTTTTGGGTGGGCGTTAGCTTTGGATTTTCGGACAAATTGATCCTCACTCGACTAACCCCATTTAAATGGGTATAACCATATATTTATAGTCTTGTTCGTCTTTTCATATCCAAGCCCTTTGTAGTTGGTATTAGATTTTAATTTTATAGGCAATAGACATTCCCCCCAAGCATGATTGAAATTGGTTTTCGGAGGGGGTGTTAGCCTAGGATTTTCAGACAAGATGATCTTGACTCGACTAGCCCCATTAAAATGAGTATAACCCTTATATTTCTAGCCTTGTTTGTCTTTTTATATACAAGCCCTTTTTTAGTTTGTATTAGACTTCAATTTTATGGGTAATACACTTTTCCCCCAAGCATGATTGAACTTTGTTTTTGGAGGGGGTGTTATTCTTGCATTTTCGGACAAATTGACCCTGGCTCGACGATCCACATTTAAATGAGTATTAGCCTTAGACTTCTAACCTTTTTTGTCTTTTCATATCCAAGCTCCTTTTAATTTGTATTAGAGTTCAATTTTATGGGTAATAGACTTTTTCCGCAAGCATGACTGAACTTGGATTTTGAGGGGGTGTTAACATTGGATTTTCAGACAAATTAATCTTGACTCGGTGAGCCTCATTTAAATGCGTATAAGCCTTAGATTTATAAACTTGTTCATATCCAAGCCCTTTTGGTTTGTATTAGACTTCACTTTTATGGGTAATAGAATTTTCCCCCTAGCATGATTGGATTTGGTTTTTGGGTGGGTGTTAGCTTTGGAGTTTCGGACAAATTGATCCTAACTCGACTAACCCCATTTAAGTGGGTATAAACCTTATATTTATAGCCTTGTTCGCTCTTTTCATATCCAAGCACTTTTTGTTTGTATTAGACTCCAATTTTATGGGTAATAGACTTTTCCTCTAAGCATGATTGAACTTGGGCTTTGGGTGGGTGTTACGCTTGGATTTTTGGACAAATTGATCCTGACTCGACTAGCCGCATTTAAATGCGTATTAGCTTTAAATTTCTAACCTTGTACGTCTTTTCATATCCAACCTCTTTTATTTGGTATTAGACTTCAATTTTATGGGTAATAGAGATTGATTGAACTTGGTTTTTGGAGGGGTGTTAGCCTTGGATTTTTGGACAAACTGATCCTGACTCGACAACACCATTTAAATAGGTATAGGCCTTATATTTCTAGCATAGTTCGCCTTTGCATATCCAAGCCCTTTTTAGTTGGTATTAGACTTCAATTTTATATGTAATAGACTTTTCCTCCAAGCATGATTGAACTTGGATTTTGGGTGGGTGTTACACTTGGATTTTCAGACAAATTGATCCTGACTCGACTAGCCGCATTTAAATGGGTATAAGCCTTACATTTCTAAAGTTGTTCTTATCCATGCTCTTTTTTGTTGGTATGAGACTTCAATTTTATATGTAATAGACTTTTCCCCCAAGGATGATTGAACTTGGTTTTTGGGTGGGTGTTAGCCTTGGATTTTCGGACAAATTAATCCTGACTCGACTAGCCCATTTACATGGGTACAAGCCTTATATTTCTAACTTTTTTCGTCTTTTCATATCCAAGCCTTTTTTAGTTGGTATTAGACTTCAATTTTATGGGTAATAGACTTTTCAGGCAACCATGATTGAACTTGGTTTTTGGAGGGGGTGTTAGCCTTGGATTTTCGAACAAATTGATTCTGACTCGACTAGCCATATTTAAATGGGTATAAGCCTTATATTTCTAGCCTTGTTCGTCTTTTCATCACCAAGCCCTTTTTATTTGGTATTAGACTTCAATTTTATGGATAATAGACTTTTCCCCCAAGTATGATTGAATTTGGTGTTTTGTGGGGGTGTTAGCCTTGAATTTTCGGACAAATTGATACCGACTCTACTAACCCAATTTAAATGGGTTTAAGCTTTAGATTTATAACCTTGTTCATATCCAAGCCCTATTTAGTTGGAATTAGACTTCGATTTTATAGGTAATAGACTTTTCCTCCAAGCATGATTGAACTTCGTTTCTAGGTGCGTAGCCGTGGATTTTCGGACAAATTGATCTTGTCTCGACTACCTCCAATTAAATGGTAATAAGCCTTATATTTCTAGCCTTGTTCGTCTTTTCATATCCATACCCTTTTTAGTTGGTATTACACTTCAATTTTATGGCTAATAGATTTTTCCCCCACCCATGATTGAACTTGGTTTTTGTAGAGGGTGTTAGCCTTGGATTTTCGGACAAATTGATACTGACTCGACTAGCCCTATTTAAATGGGTATCATCCTTATATTTCTAGCCTTGTTTGTCTTTTTATATCCAAGCCCTTTGTAGTTGGTATTAGACTTCAATTTTATAGGTAATAGACTTTTCCTCCAAGCATGATTGAACTTGGTTTTTTGAGGGGTGTTAGGATTGGATTTTCGGTCAAATTGATCATAATTCGACTAGCCCTTTTAAAAGGGTATAAGCCTTAGATTTCTAACCTTGTTCGTATATGAGCTTTTTTTATTTGGTATTAGAATTCAATTTTATAGGTAAAAGACTTTTCCCCCAAGCATGATTGAACTTGGTTTTTGGGTGGGTGTTACCCTTGGATTTTCAGACAAATTGATCATGACTGGACTAGCCGCATTTAAATGCGTATTAGCCTTAGATTTCTAACCTTGTTCGTCTTTTCATATCCAAGCCCTTTTTTGTTGGTATTAGACTTCAATTTTATGGGTAATAGACTTTTACCCCAACCATGATTGAACTTGGTTTTCGGAGGGGATGTTAGCCTTGGATTTTCGAACAAATTGATCTTAACTCAACTAGCCCATTTAAATGGGTACAAGCCTTATATTTCTAACTTTTTTCGTCTTTTCATATCCAAGACTTTTTTAGTTGGTATTAGACTTCAATTTTATGGGTAATAGACTTTTCCGGCAACCATGATTGAACTTGGTTTTTGGGTGGGTGTTATCCTTGGATTTTCGGACAAATTGATACTGACTGGACTAGAACCATTTAAATGCGTATTAGCCTTAGATTTCTAACCTTGTTCGTCTTTTCATATACAATCCCTTTTTAGTTTGCACTAGACATTAATTTTATGAGTAATAGACTTTCCCCCAAGCATGATTGAACTTGGTTTTTGGAGGGGGTGTTAGCCTTGGATTTCCAGACAAATTGATCCTGACTCGACTAGCCCCATTTAAATGGGTATAAGCCTTAGATTTCTAGCATTGTTCGTGTTTTCATATCAAAGCCCTTTTTAGTTGGTATTAGACTTCAATTTTATGGGTAATAGACTTTTCCCTCAAGTATGATTGAACTTTGTTTTTGGAGGGGATGTTAGCCTTGGATTTTCGGACAAATTGATCGTGACTGGACTAGACCTATTTAAATGGGTATAAGCCTTCGATTTCTAACCTTGTTCATATCCAAACACTTTTTAGTTGGAATAAGACTTTAATTTTATGGGTAATAGACTTTTCCCCCAAGCATGATTGAACTTGGTTTTTGGGTGGGTGTTAGCCTTGGATTTTCGGACAAATTGATCATGTCTCGACTAGCCTCATTTAAATGGGTATAATCCTTATATTTGTGGCCTTGTTGTTCTTTTCATATCCAAGCCCTTTTTAGTTGGTATTAGACTTCAATTTTATGGGTAATATACTTTTCCCTCAAGTATGATTGAACTTTGTTTTTGGAGGGGATGTTAGCCTTGGATTTTCGGACAAATTGATCGTGACTGGACTAGACCTATTTAAATAGGTATAAGCCTTAGATTTCTAACCTTGTTCATATCCAAGCACTTTTTAGTGGGTATAAGACTTTAATTTTATGGGTAATGGATTTTCCCCCCAAGCATGATTGAACTTGGTTTTTGGGTGGGTGTTAGCCTTGGATTTTCGGACAAATTGATCATGTCTCGACTATCCCCATTTAAATGGGTATAAGCCTTATATTTGTGGCCTTGTTCTTCTTTTCATATCCAAGCCCTTTTTAGTTGGTATTAGACTTCAATTTTATGGGTAATATACTTTTCCCTCAAGCATGATTGAACATGGTTTTTGGGTGGGTGTTAGCCTTGGATTTTCAGACAAATTGATCCTGACTCGACTAGACCCATTTAAATGGGTATAAGCCTTATCTTTCTAACCTTGTTGATACCCAAGACCTTTTTGGTTGGTATTAGATTTCAATTTTATGGGTAATAGACTTTTCCCCCAAGCATGATCGAACATGGTTTTTGGGTGGGTGTTAGCTTTGGATCTACGGACAAATTGCTCCTGACTCGACGAGCCCCATTTAAATGGGTATAGTCTTATATTTATGGCCTTGGTTGTCTTTTCATATCCAAGCCCTTTTTCGTTGGTATTAGACTTCAATTTTATGGGAAATACACTTTTCCCCCAAACATGATTGAACTTTGTTTTTGGAGGGGGTGTTAGCCTTGGATTTTCGGACAAATTGATCTTGACTGGACTAGCCCCATTTAAATGGGTATAAGCCTTAGATTTCTAACCTTATTCATATCCAAGCCCTTTTTAGTTGTTATGAGATTTCAATTTTATGGGTAATAGACTTTTTCCCCAAGCATGATTGAACTTGGTTTTTGGGCGGGTGTTAGCCTTGGATTTTTGGACAAATTTATCCTGTGTCGACTACCCCATTTAAATGCGTATTAGCCTTAGATTTCTACCCTTGTTCGTCTTTTCATATACAAGCCCTTTTTAGTTGGTATTAGACTTCGATTTTATCGGTAATAGACTTTTCCCCCATGCGTGATTGAACTAGGTTTTACGATGGGTGTTAGCCTTGGATTTTAGGACAAATTGATCCTGACTAGACTAGCCCCATTTAAATTGGTATAAGCCTTAGATTTCTAACCTTGTTCATATCCAAGTCCTTTTTAGTTGATATTAGACTTCAAATTTATGGGTAATAGACTTTTCCTCCAAGCATAATTGAACTTCGTTTTTGGGTGGGTGTTAAATTGGTATAAGCCTTAGATTTCTAACCTTGTTCATATCCAAGTCCTTTTTAGTTGATATTAGACTTCAAATTTATGGGTAATAGACTTTTCCTCCAAGCATAATTGAACTTCGTTTTTGGGTGGGTGTTAGCCTTGGATTTTCGGACAAATTGATCATGTCTCAACTAGCCCCATTTATATGCGTATTAGCCTTATATTTTTAACCTTGTTCGTCTTTTCATATCCAAGTATTAGCCTTATATTTTTAACCTTGTTCGTCTTTTCATATCCAAGCCCTGTTTAGTTGGTATTAGGCTTCAATTTTCTAGATAAAAGACTTTTCCCCCGAGCATGATTGAACTTCGTTTTTGGCTGGGTGTTAGCATTGGATTTTCAGACAAATTGATCCTGACTCGACTAACCCCATTTAAATGAGTATTAGCCTTAGATTTCTACCGTTGTTCATGTTTTCATATCCAATTCCTTTTTAGTTTGTATTAGACTTCAATTTTATGGGTAATAGACTTTTTCCCCAAGCATGATTGAACTTGGTTTTTGGGTGGGTGTTAGTCTTGGATTTTCGGACAAATTGATCTTGAGTCGATTTGCCCCGTTTAAATTTGTATTAGCCTTAGATTTGTAACCTTGTTCATATCCAAGCCCTTTTTAGTTGGTATTCGACTTCAATTTTATGGGTAATAGACTTTTTCCCCAAGCATGATTGAACTTGGTTTTTGGAGGGGATGTTAGCCTTTGATTTTTGGACAAATTGATCCTGACTCGAGTAGCCCCGTTTAAAGTTGAATTAGCCTTAGATTTGTAACCTTGTTCATATGCAAGCCCTTATTACTTGGTATTAGACTTCAATTTTATGGGTAATAGACTTTTCCCCCAAGCATGATTGAACTTTGTTTTTGGGTGGGTGTTAGCCTTGGATTTTCGGACAAATTGATCATGTCTTCACTAGCCCCATTCAAATGAGTATAAGCCTTATATTTGTGGCCTTGTTCTTCTTTTCATATCCAAGCCATTTTTAGTTTGTATTAGACTTCAATTTTATGGATAATAGAGTTTTCCCCTAACCATGATTGAACTTGGTTTTTGGATGGTGTGTTAGCCTTGGATTTTCGGACAAATTGATCCTCACTCGACTAGCCCCATTACATGAGTATTAGCATTAGATTTCTATAGTTGTTCATATTTTCATATCCAAGCCCTTTTTATTTGGTATGAGACTTCAATTTTATGTGTAATAGACATTTTCACCAAACATGATTGAACTTGGTTTTTGGGCGGGTGTTAGCCTTGGATTTTCGGACAAATTGATCCTCACTCGACTAGCCCCATTAAATGAGTATTAGCATTAGATTTCTAACGTTGTTCATCTTTTCATATCCAAGCCCTTTTTAGTTTGTATTAGACTTCAATTTTATGGGTAGTAGACTTTTCCCCCAAGCATGATTGAACTTGGTTTTTGGAGGGGATGTTAGCCTTTGATTTTCAGACAAATTGATCCTCACTCGACTAGCCCCATTAAATGAGTATTAGCATTAGATTTCTAACGTTGTTCATCTTTTCATATCCAAGCCCTTTTTAGTTTGTATTAGACTTCAATTTTATGGGTAGTAGACTTTTTCACCAAGTATGATTGAACTTGGTTTTGGGCGGTGTTAGCCTTGGATTTTCGGACAAATTGATCATGTCTTCACTAGCCCCATTCAAATGAGTATAAGCCTTATATTTGTGGCCTTGTTCTTCTTTTCATATCCAAGCCATTTTTAGTTTGTATTAGACTTCAATTTTATGGATAATAGAGTTTTCCCCTAACCATGATTGAACTTGGTTTTTGGATGGGGTGTTAGCCTTGGATTTTCGGACAAATTGATCCTCACTCGACTAGCCCCATTGAATGAGTATTAGCATTAGATTTCTATAGTTGTTCATATTTTCATATCCAAGCCCTTTTTATTTGGTATGAGACTTCAATTTTATGTGTAATAGACTTTTTCACCAAACATGATTGAACTTTGTTTTTGGGTGGGTGTTAGCCTTGGATTTTCGGACAAATTGATCATGTCTTCACTAGCCCCATTCAAATGAGTATAAGCCTTATATTTGTGGCCTTGTTCTTCTTTTCATATCCAAGCCATTTTTAGTTTGTATTAGACTTCAATTTTATGGATAATAGAGTTTTCCCCTAACCATGATTGAACTTGGTTTTTGGATGGGGTGTTAGCCTTGGATTTTCGGACAAATTGATCCTCACTCGACTAGCCCCATTGCATGAGTATTAGCATTAGATTTCTATAGTTGTTCATATTTTCATATCCAAGCCCTTTTTATTTGGTATGAGACTTCAATTTTATGTGTAATAGACTTTTTCACCAAACATGATTGAACTTGGTTTTTGGGCGGGTGTTAGCCTTGGATTTTCGGACAAATTGATCCGGTGGTGACTACCCCATTTAAATACGTATTAGCCTTAGATTTCTACTCTTGTTCGTCTTTTCATATACAAGCCCTTTTTAGTTGGTATTAGACTTCAATTTTATAGGTAATAGACTTTTCCCGCAAACATGATTGAACTTGGTTTTTGGAGGGGGTGTTATCCTTGGATTTTCGGACAAATTGATCCTGACTCGACTACCCCATTTAAATGCGTATTAGCCTTAGATTTCTACCCTTGTTCGACTTTTCATATACAAGCCCTTTTTAGTTGGAATTAGAGTTCAATTTTATGGGGAATAGACTTTTCCCACAAACATGATTGAACTTGGTTTTTGGAGAGGGTGTTATCCTTGGATTTTCGGACAAACTGATCCAGACTCGACTAGCCCCATTCAAATTAGTATAAGCATTAGATTTCTAACCTTGTTCATATCTAAGCCCTTTTTAGTTGGTATGAGACTTAAATTTTATGGGTAATAGACTTTTTCCCCAAGCATTATTGAACTTGGTTTTTGGGTGGCTGTTAACCTTGTGTTATCGGACAAATTGATCCTGACACGACTAGCCCTATTTAAATGGGTATAAGCCTTATATTTCTTGCCTTGTTCGTCTTTTCATATCCAAGCCATTTTTAGTTGGTATTAGACTTCAATTTTATGGGTAATAGACTTTTCCCCCATGCATGGTTTAACTTTGTTTTTGGGTGGGTGTAAGCCTTGGATTTTCAGACAAATTGGTCCTGACTCGACTAGCCCCATTTGAATGGGTATAAGCCTTAGATTTCTACCTTGTTCATATCCAAGCCATTTTTAGTTTGTATTAGACTTCAATTTTTGGGGTAATAGACTTTTCCCCCAAGCATGATTGAACTTGGTTTTTGGGTGAGTGTTAGCGTTGGATTTTCGGACAAATTGATCCTGACTTGACTATCCCCATTTGAATGGGTATAAGCCTTAGATTTCTAAGCTTGTTCATATCCAAGCCATTTTTAGTTGGTATTAGACTTCTATTTTTGGGGTAATAGACTTTCCCCCACGAATGATTGAACTTGGTTTTTGGGTGGGTGTTAGCCTTAGATTTTCGGACAAATTGATCCTGGCTCGACTAGCCCCATTTAAATGCGAATAAGCCTTATATTTCTACACTTGTTTTTATTTCCATATCCAAGCCCTTTTAGTTGGTACTAGACTTCAATTTTATGGGAAATACACTTTTCCCCCAACCATGATTGAACTTGGTTTTTGGAGGGGGTGTTAGTCTTGTATTTTTCGGACAAATTGATCCTGACTGGACTAGCCCCATTTAAATGGGTATAAGCCTTCGATTTCTAACTTTTTTCATATCCAAGCACTTTTTAGTTGGTATAAAACTTAAATTTTATGGGTAATAGACTTTATCCCCAAGCATGATTGAACTTGGTTTTTGGGGGGGAGTTAGCCTTGGACTTTCGGACAAATTGATCCTGACTCGACCAGCCCCATAAAAATGAGTATTAGCCTTAGATTTCTAACCTTGTTCGTCTATTCATATCCAAGCCCTTTTTAGTTTGTAGTACTTTAATTTTATGGGTGATAGTCTTTCCCCCAAGCATGATTGAACTTGGTTTTTGGAGGTGGTGTTAGCCTTGGATATTCAGACAAATTGATCCTGACTCGACTACCCCATTTAAATGGGTATAAGCCTTAGATTTGTAGCATTGTTCGTGTTTTCATATCAAAGCCCTTTTTAGTTGGTATTAGACTTCAATTTTATGGGTAATATACTTTTCCCTCAAGTATGATTGAACTTTGTTTTTGGAGGGGGTGTTAGCCTTGGATTTTCGGACAAATTGATCGTGACTGGACTAGACCCATTTAAATGGGTATAAGCCTTAGATTTCTAACCTTGTTCATATCCAAGCACTTTTTAGTTGGTATCAGACTTCAATTTTATAGGTAATAGACTTTTCCCCCATGCATGGTTTAACTTTGTTTTTGGGTGGGTGTAAGCCTTGGATTTTCAGACAAATTGGTCCTGACTCGACTAGCCCCATTTGAATGGGTATAAGCCTTAGATTTCTACCTTGTTCATATCCAAGCCATTTTTAGTTTGTATTAGACTTCAATTTTTGGGGTAATAGACTTTTCCCCCAAGCATGATTGAACTTGGTTTTGGGTGAGTGTTAGCGTTGGATTTTCGGACAAATTGATCCTGACTTGACTATCCCCATTTGAATGGGTATAAGCCTTAGATTTCTAAGCTTGTTCATATCCAAGCCATTTTTAGTTGGTATTAGACTTCTATTTTTGGGGTAATAGACTTTCCCCCACGAATGATTGAACTTGGTTTTTGGGTGGGTGTTAGCCTTAGATTTTCGGACAATTTGATCCTGGCTCGACTAGCCCCATTTAAATGCGAATAAGCCTTATATTTCTACACTTGTTTTTATTTCCATATCCAAGCCCTTTTAGTTGGTACTAGACTTCAATTTTATGGGAAATACACTTTTCCCCCAACCATGATTGAACTTGGTTTTGGAGGGGTGTTAGTTTTGTATTTTTCTGACAAATTGATCCTCGATCGACTAGCCCCATTTAAATGGGTATAAGCCTTCGATTTCTAACTTTTTCATATCCAAGCCCTTTTAGTTGGTATAAAACTTAAATTTTATGGGTAATAGACTTTTTCCCAAGCATGATTGAACTTGGTTTTGGGGGAGTTAGCCTTGCACTTTCTGACAAATTGATCCCGACTCGACTAGCCCCATAAAAATGAGTATTAGCCTTAGATTTCTAACCTTGTTCGCTCTATTCATATCCAAGCCCGCTTTAGTTTGTAGTACTTTAATTTTATAGGTGATAGTCTTTCCCCAAGCATGATTGAACTTGGTTTTGGAGGGGTGTTAGCCTTGGATATTCGGACAAATTGATCCTCGACTCGACTACCCCATTTAAATGGGTATAAGCCTTAGATTTCTAGCATTGTTCGTGTATTCATATCAAAGCCCTTTTAGTTGGTATTAGACTTCAATTTTATGGGTAATATACTTTTCCTCAAGTATGATTGAACTTTGTTTTTGGAGGGATGTTAGCCTTGAATTATCGGACAAATTGATCCTGACTCGACTAGCTCCATTTAAATCGGTATAAGCCTTAGATTTATAACCTTGTTCATATCCAAGCCCTTTTTAGTTGGTATTAGACTTCAATTTTATAGGTAATAGACTTTTCCCCCATGCATGGTTTAACTTTGTTTTTGGGTGGGTGTAAGCCTTGGATTTTCAGACAAATTGGTCCTGACTCGACTAGCCCCATTTGAATGGGTATAAGCCTTAGATTTCTACCTTGTTCATATCCAAGCCATTTTTAGTTTGTATTAGACTTCAATTTTTGGGGTAATAGACTTTTCCCCCAAGCATGATTGAACTTGGTTTTTGGGTGAGTGTTAGCGTTGGATTTTCGGACAAATTGATCCTGACTTGACTATCCCCATTTGAATGGGTATAAGCCTTAGATTTCTAAGCTTGTTCATATCCAAGCCATTTTTAGTTGGTATTAGACTTCTATTTTTGGGGTAATAGACTTTCCCCCACGAATGATTGAACTTGGTTTTTGGGTGGGTGTTAGCCTTGGATTTTCTGGACAAATTGATCCCGACTTGACTAGCCCCATTTAAATGCGAATAAGCCTTATATTTCTACACTTGTTTTTATTTCCATATCCAAGCCCTTTTAGTTGGTACTAGACTTCAATTTTATGGGAAATACACTTTTCCCCCAACCATGATTGAACTTGGTTTTTGGAGGGGGTGTTAGTCTTGTATTTTTCGGACAAATTGATCCTCGATCGACTAGCCCCATTTAAATGGGTATAAGCCTTCGATTTCTAACTTTTTTCATATCCAAGCACTTTTTAGTTGGTATAAAACTTAAATTTTAGGGGTAATAGACTTTATCCCCAAGCATGATTGAACTTGGTTTTTGGGGGGGAGTTAGCCTTGGACTTTCGGACAAATTGATCCTGACTCGACTAGCCCCATAAAAATGAGTATTAGCCTTAGATTTCTAACCTTGTTCGCTCTATTCATATCCAAGCCCTTTTTAGTTTGTAGTACTTTAATTTTATGGGTGATAGTCTTTCCCCCAAGCATGATTGAACTTGGTTTTTGGAGGTGGTGTTAGCCTTGGATATTCAGACAAATTGATCCTGACTCGACTACCCCATTTAAATGGGTATAGGCCTTAGATTTGTAGCATTGTTCGTGTTAGCAGATCAAAGCCCTTTTTAGTTGGTATCAGACTTCAATTTTATGAGTAATATACTTTTCCTCAAGTATGACTGAACTTGGTTTTTGGGTGGGTGTTAGCCTTGGATTTTTTGACAAATTGATCCTGAATCGACTAGATCCATTTAAATGGGTATAAGCCTTAGATTTCTAGCCTTGTTTGTATCCAAGCCTTTTTTAGTTGGTATTAGACTTTAATTTTATGGTTAATAGATTTTTCCCTCAAGCATGATTGAACTTGGTGTTTTGGTGGGTGTTAGCATTGGATTTTCAAACAAATTGATCTTGCCACGACTAGCCCCATTTAAATGAGTATAAACCTTAGATTTCTAACCTTGTTCATATCCAAGCCCTTTTAAGTTTGCTTTAGACTTCAATTTTATGGGTAATAGACTTTTCCCCCAATAATGATTGATCTTTGTTTTTGTGTGGGTTTTAGCCTTGGATTTTTGCACAAATTGATCCTGACTTGACTATCCCCATTTGAATGGGTATAAGCCTTAGATTTCTAAGCTTGTTCATATCCAAGCCATTTTTAGTTGGTATTAGACTTCTATTTTTGGGGTAATAGACTTTCCCCCACGAATGATTGAACTTGGTTTTTGGGTGGGTGTTAGCCTTGGATTTTCGCATAAATTGATCCTGGCTCGACTAGCCCCATTTAAATGCGAATAAGCCTTATATTTCTACACTTGTTTTTATTTCCATATCCAAGCCCTTTTAGTTGGTACTAGACTTCAATTTTATGGGAAATACACTTTTCCCCCAACCATGATTGAACTTGGTTTTTGGAGGGGGTGTTAGTCTTGTATTTTTCGGACAAATTGATCCTGACTGGACTAGCCCCATTTAAATGGGTATAAGCCTTCGATTTCTAACTTTTTTCATATCCAAGCACTTTTTAGTTGGTATAAAACTTAAATTTTATGGGTAATAGACTTTATCCCCAAGCATGATTGAACTTGGTTTTTGGGGGGGAGTTAGCCTTGGACTTTCGGACAAATTGATCCTGACTCGACCAGCCCCATAAAAATGAGTATTAGCCTTAGATTTCTAACCTTGTTCGTCTATTCATATCCAAGCCCTTTTTAGTTTGTAGTACTTTAATTTTATGGGTGATAGTCTTTCCCCCAAGCATGATTGAACTTGGTTTTTGGAGGGGGTGTTAGCCTTGGATATTCAGACAAATTGATCCTGACTCGACTACCCCATTTAAATGGGTATAAGCCTTAGATTTGTAGCATTGTTCGTGTTTTCATATCAAAGCCCTTTTTAGTTGGTATTAGACTTCAATTTTATGGGTAATATACTTTTCCCTCAAGTATGATTGAACTTTGTTTTTGGAGGGGGTGTTAGCCTTGGATTTTCGGACAAATTGATCGTGACTGGACTAGACCCATTTAAATGGGTATAAGCCTTAGATTTCTAACCTTGTTCATATCCAAGCACTTTTTAGTTGGTATCAGACTTTAATTTTATGGGTAATAGACTTTTCCCCCAAGCATGATTGAACTTGGTTTTTGGGTGGGTGTTAGCCTTGGATTTTCGGACAAATTGATAATGTCTCGACTAGCCCCATTTAAATGGGTATAATCCTTATATTTGTGGCCTTGTTCTTCTTTTCATATCCAAGCCCTTTTTAGTTGGTATTAGACTTCAATTTTATGGGTAATAGACTTTTCTCCTAAGCATGATTGAACTTGGTTTATGGAGGGGGTGTTACCCTTGGATTTTCAGACAAATTGAGTCTGACTCGACTAGCCCCATTTAAATGGGTATAAGCCTTATATTTCTACCCTTTATCGTCTTTTCATATCCCAGCCCTTTTTAGTTTGTATTAGACTTCAATTTTATGGCAAATAAACTTTTCCCCTAACCATGATTGAACTTGGTTTTTGGAGGGGGTGTTAGCCTTGGATTTTCGGACAAATTGATCTTGACTGGACTAGCCCCATTTAAATGGGTATAAGCCTTAGATTTCTAACCTTATTCATATCCAAGCCCTTTTTAGTTTGTAGTAGACTTTAATTTTATGGGTGATAGTCTTTCCCCCAAGCATGATTGAACTTGGTTTTTGGAGGGGGCGTTAGCCTTGGATTTTCAGACAAATTGATCCTGACTCGACTACCCCATTTAAATGGGTATAAGCCTTAGATTTCTAGCATTGTTCGTGTTTTCATATCAAAGCCCTTTTTAGTTGGTATTAGACTTCAATTTTATGGTTAATATACTTTCCCTCAAGTATGATTGAACTTTGTTTTTGGAGGGGATGTTAGCCTTGGATTTTCGGACAAATTGATCGTGACTGGACTAGACCCATTTAAATGGGTATAAGCCTTAGATTTCTAACCTTGTTCATATCCAAGCACTTTTTAGTTGGTATCAGACTTTAATTTTATGGGTAATAGACTTTTCACCCAAGCATGATTGAACTTGGTTTTTGGGTGGGTGTTAGCCTTGGATTTTCGGACAAATTGATCCTGACTCGACTAGCCCCATTTAAATGGGTATATGCCTTATATTTCTAGCCTAGTTCATCTTTTCATATCCATGCCCTTTTTAGTTGGTATTAGACTTCAATTTTATGGGAAATACACTTTCCCGCCAAGCATGATTGAACTTGGTTTTTGGGGGGGAGTTAGCCTTGCACTTTCGGACAAATTGATCCTGACTCGACTAGCCCCATAAAAATGAGTATTAGCCTTAGATTTCTAACCTTGTTCGTCTATTCATATCCAAGCCCTTTTTAGTTTGTAGTAGACTTTAATTTTATGGGTGATAGTCTTTCCCCCAAGCATGATTGAACTTGGTTTTTGGAGGGGGCGTTAGCCTTGGATTTTCAGACAAATTGATCCTGACTCGACTACCCCATTTAAATGGGTATAAGCCTTAGATTTCTAGCATTGTTCGTGTTTTCATATCAAAGCCCTTTTTAGTTGGTATTAGACTTCAATTTTATGGTTAATATACTTTTCCCTCAAGTATGATTGAACTTTGTTTTTGGAGGGGATGTTAGCCTTGGATTTTCGGACAAATTGATCGTGACTGCACTAGACCCATTTAAATGGGTATAAGCCTTAGATTTCTAACCTTGTTCATATCCAAGCACTTTTTAGTTGGTATAAGACTTTAATTTTATGGGTAATAGACTTTTCCCCCAAGCATGATTGAACTTGGTTTTTGGGTGGGTGTTAGCCTTGGATTTTCGGACAAATTGATCATGTCTCGACTATCCCCATTTAAATGGGTATAAGCCTTATATTTGTGGCCTTGTTCTTCTTTTCATATCCAAGCCCTTTTTAGTTGGTATTAGAATTCAATTTTATGGGTAATGGATTTTCCCCCCAACCATGATTGAACTTGGTTTTTGGAGGGGGTGTTAGCCTTGGATTTCCAGATAAATTGATCCTGACTCGACTAGCCCCGTTTAAATGGGTATAAGCCTTATATTTCAAGCCTTGTTCGTCTTTTATATCAATGCCCTTTGTAGTTGGTATTACACTTCAATTTTATAGGTAATAGAATTTCCCCCCAAGCATGATTGCACTTGGTTTTTGGAGGGGGTGTTAGCCTTGGATTTTTGACAAATTGATCATGACTCGACTAGCCCCATTTAAATGGGTATAAGCCTTATATTTCTACTCTTGTTTCTCTTTTCATATCCAAGCTCTTTTTAGTTAATATTAGACTTCAATTTTATTGGAAATACACTTTTCCCCTAAACATAATGAACTTTGTTTTTGGAGGGGGTGTTAGCCTTGGATTTTTGGATAAATTGAAACTGACTCGATTAACCCCATTTAAATATGTATTAGCCTTAGATTTCGAACCTTGTTCGTGTTTTCATGTCAAAACCCTTTTTAGTTGGACAATAGACTTTTCCCCCAAGCATGATTAAATTTGGTGTTTTGAGGGGGTGTTAGCCTTGGATTTTTGGACAAATTGATCCTGACTCGACTAGCCCCATTTAAATGCGCACAAGCCTTGTTCATCTTTTCATATCCAAGCCTTTTTTAGTTGGTATGAGACTTCAATTTTATGGTTAATAGACTTTTTCCCGAAGCATTATTGAACTTGGTTTTTGGGTGGCTGTTAGCCTTGTGTTTTCGGACAAATTAATCCTGACCCGACTAGCCCCATTTAAATGGGTATAAGCCTTAGATTTCTAACCTTGTTCATATCCAAGCCCTTTTTAGTTGGTATTAGACTTCAATTTTATGGGTAATAGACTTTTCCCCTAACCATGATTGAACTTGGTTTTTGGATGGGGTGTTAGCCTTGGATTTTCAGACAAATTGATCCTCACTCGACTAGCCCCATTAAATGAGTATTAGCATTAGATTTCTAACGTTGTTCATCTTTTCATATCTAAGCCCTTTTTTGTTTGTATTAGACTTCAATTTTATGGGTAATAGACTTTTCCCCCAAGCATGATTGAACTTGGTTTTTGGAGGGGATGTTCGCCTTTGATTTTCGGACAAATTGATCCTGACTCGAGTAGCCCCGTTTAAAGTTGTTTTAGCCTTATATTTGTAACCTTTTTCATATCGAAGCCCTTTTTAGTTGGTATTAGACTTAAATTTTATGGGTAATAGACTTTTCCCCCAAACATGATGGAACTTGGTTTTTGGAGGGGGTGTTAGCCTTGGATTTTCAGACAAATTGATCCTGACTCTACTAGCCTTATTTAAATTAGTATAAACCTTATATTTCTAGCCTTGTTTGTCTTTTCATATCAAAGTCCTTTTTAGTTGGTATTAGACTTCAATTTTATGGAAAATACACTTTTGCCCCAAATGTGATTGAACTTTGTTTTTGGAGGGGGTGTTAGCCTTGGATTTTCGGACAAATTGATCCTCACTCGACTAGCCCAATTTAAATGGGTATAAGCCTTCGATTTCCAACCTTGTTCATATCCAAGCCCTTTATAGATGGTATTAGACTTCACTTTTATGGGTCATAAACTTTTCCCCAAAAAATGATTGAATGTGGTTTTTGGGTGGCTGTTAGCCTTGTGTTTTCGGACAAATTGATCCTGACTCCACTAGCCCCATTTAAATGGGTATAAGCCTTATATTTGTAGCCTTGTTCGCCTTTTCATATCCAAACCCTTTTTAGTTGGTATTAGACTTCAATTTTATGGCAAATACACTTTTCCCCCAAACATGATTGAACTTTGTTTTTGGAGGGGGTGTTAGCCTTTGATTTTCGGATAAATTGAAACTGACTCGACTAGCCCCATTTAAATGGGTATAAGCCTTAGATTTCTAACCTTCTTCATACCCAAGCCTTTTTACTTTGTATTAGACCTCAATTTTATGGGTAATAGACTTTTCACCCAATCATGATTGAACTTGGTTTTTCGGCGGGTATTAGACTTAGATTTTCGAACAAATTGATCCTGACTCGACTAACCCCATTTAAATGGGTATAAGCCTTAAATTTCCAACCTTGTTCATATCCAAGCCCTTTTTAGTTGGTATTAGTCTTCAATTTTATGGGTAATACACTTTTCACCCAAGCATTCTTGAACTTGGTTTTTGGGTGGGTGTTAGCCTTGGATTTTCGGATAAATTGATCCTGACTCGACTAGCCCCATTGAAATGAGTATTAGCCTTCGATTTCTAACCTTTTTCATATCCAATCCCTTTTGAGTTGCTATAAGATGTCAATTTTTTGGGTAATACACTTTTCCCCCAAACATGATTGAAATTGGTTTTTGGGTGGGTGTTAGCC
This sequence comes from Salix exigua, assembly GCA_032356905.1. Classification (NCBI taxonomy): domain Eukaryota; kingdom Viridiplantae; phylum Streptophyta; class Magnoliopsida; order Malpighiales; family Salicaceae; genus Salix; species Salix exigua. Next base: position 823,012 of record CM063594.1, on the reverse strand, counting down.
TTGGATTTTCGGATAAATTGATCCTGACACGACTAGCCCCATTTAAATGGGTATATGCCTTATATTTCTAGCCTAGTTCGTCTTTTCATATCCATGCCCTTTTTAGTTGGTATTAGACTTCAATTTTATGGGAAATACACTTTCCCGCCAAGCATGATTGAAATTGGTTTTTGGGTGGGTGTTAGCCTTGGATTTTCGGACAAATTGATCCTGACTCGACTAGCCCAATTTAAATGGGTATAAGCCTTATATTTGTGTCCTTGTTCTTCTTTTCATATCCAAGCCCTTTTTAGTTGGTATTAGACTTCAATTTTATGGGTAATAGACTTTTCCCCTAAGCATGATTGAACTTGGTTTATGGAGTGGGTGGTTGCCTTGAATTTTCGAACAAATTGATCCTGACTCGACTAACCCAATTTAAATGTGTATAACCCTTATATTTCTAGCCTTGTTTGTCTTTTTATATACAAGCCCTTTTTTAGTTTGTATTAGACTTCAATTTTATGGGTAATACACTTTTCCCCCAAGCATGATTGAACTTTGTTTTTGGAGGGGGTGTTATTCTTGCATTTTCGGACAAATTGATCCTCACTCGACTAGCCTCATTTAAATGGGTATAGGCCTTATATTTCTAGCCTTGTTCGTCTTTACATATCCAAGCCCTTTTTTGTTGGTATTAGACTTCAATCTTATGGGTAACAGACTCTTCCCCCAAGCATGATTGAACTTGGTTTTTGGAGGGGGTGGTAGCCTTGGATTTTCGGACAAATTGGTCCTGACTGGACTAGCCCCATTTAAATAGGTATAAGCCTTAGATTTCAAACCTTATTCTTATCAAAGCCCTTTTTAGTTGGTATTAGTCTTCAATTTTATGGGTAATATACTTTTCCCCCAAAAATGATTGAACTTGGTTTTTTGGTGGTTGTTCCCCTTGAATTTTCGGACAAATTGATCCTCACTCGACTAGCCTCATTTAAATGGGTATAGGCCTTATATTTCTAGCCTTGTTCGTCTTTACATATCCAAGCCCTTTTTTGTTGGTATTAGACTTCAATTTTATGGGAAATACACTTTTCCACCAAGTATGATTGAACTTGGTTTTTGGGTGGGTATTAGCCTTGGATTTTTGGACAAATTGATCCTGACTTGACTAGCCCGACTTAAATGGGTACAAGCCTTATATTTCTAACCTTGTTAATATCCAAGCCCTTTTTAGTTGGTATTAGACTTCAATTTTATAGGTAATAGACTTTTACCCCAAGCATGATTGAACTTGGTTTTTTGAGGGGGTGGTAGCTTTTTATTTTTGGACAAATTGATCCTGACTTGACTAGCCCAATTTAAATGGGTATAATCCTTGTATTTCTAAACTTGTTCATATCCAAGCCCTGTTTAGTTGGTATTAGACTTCAATCTTATGGGTAACAGACTCTTCCCCCAAGCTTGATTGAACTTGGTTTTTGGAGGGGGTTGTAGCCTTGGATTTTCGGACAAATTGATCCTGACTTGACTAGCCCCATTTAAATGGGTATAAGCCTTAGATTTCAAACCTTATTCACATCCAAGCCCTTTTTAGTTGGTATTAGTCTTCAATTTTATGGGTAATAGACTTTTCCCTCAAAAATGATTGAACTTGGTTTTTTGCTGGTTGTTCGCCTTGTATTTTCGGACAAATTGATCCTAACTCGACTATCCTCATTTAAATGGGTATAGGCCTTATATTTCTAGCTTTGTCCGTCTTTTCATATCCAAGCCCTTTTTAGTTGGTATTAGACTTCAATTTTATGGGAAATATACTTTTCCGCCAAGGATGATTGAACTTGATTTTTGGGTGGGTATTAGCCTTGGATTTTCGGACAAATTGATCCTAACTCGACAAGCCCCATTTAAATGGGTCCTTATATTTCTAACCTTGTTCATATCCAAGCAATTTTTAGTTGGTATTAGACTTCAATTATATGGGTAATAGACTTTTCCCACAAGCATGATTGAAGATGGTTTTTGGGTGGGTGTTAGCCTTGATTTTATGATAAATTGATCCTGACTCAACTAGCTCCATTTAAATGGGTATAAGACTTATATTTCTAGCCTTGTTCGTCTTTTCATATCCAAACCCTTTTTAGTTGGTATTAGACTTCAATTTTATGGGTAATAGACTTTCCCCCCAAAATGATTGAACTTGGTTTTTGGGTGGATGTTAGCCTATTGTTTGCGGTCAAATTGATCCTCACTCGACTAGCCCCATTTAAATGGGTATAAGCCATATATTTCTAGCCTTGTTCGTCTTTTCATATCCAAGCACTTTTTAGTTTGTATTAGACTTTAATTTTATGGGAAGTACACTTTTCCCCCAAACATGATTGAACTTGGTTTTTGGAGGGGATGTTAGACTTGGATTTTCGGACAAATTGATCCTAACTCGATTAGCCCCATTTAAATGGGTATAAGCCTTAGATTTCTACCCTTGTTCATATCCAAGCCTTTTTTTAGTTGATATTAGACTTAAATTTTATGGGTAATAGACTTTTCCCCCCAAGCGTGATTGAACTTGGTTTTTGGGTGGGTGTTATCCTTGGATTTTCGAACAAATTGATCCTGACTCGACTAGCCTAATTTAAATGGGTATAAGTCTTTTATTTCTAACCTAGTTCATATCCAAGCCTTTTTAGTTGGTATTAGATTTCAATTATATGGGTAATAGACTTTTCCCCCAAGCATGATTGAACTTGGTTTTTGGGTAGGAGTTAGCCTTGGATTTTCGAACAAATTGATCCTGACTCAACTAGCCTCATTTCAATATGTATAAGCCTTATATTTCTAGCCTTGTTCTTCTTTTCATATTCAATCCCTTTTTAGTTGGTATTAGACTTCAATTTTATGGGTAACACACTTTTCCCCCAAATATGATTGATTTTGGTTTTTGGGTGGGTGTTAACCATGGATTTTCGGACAAATTGATCCTTACTCGACTAGCCCCATTTAAATGGGTATAAGCCTTATATTTCTAGCCTTGTTCGTATTTTTATATTTAAGCCCTTTTTAGTTGGTATTAGACTTCAATTTTATGGGTAATAGACTTTTCCCCCAAACATGATTGATTTTGGTTTTAGAGGGGGTGTTACCCTTGGATTTTTTGACAAATTTATCCTGACTCGACTAGCCCCATTTAAATGTGTATAAGCCTTATATTTCTAGCCTTGTTCATATCCAAGCCCTTTTTAGTTTGTATTAGACTTCAATTTTATGGGTAATAGACTTTTCCTCTTAGTGCGCCTCCACCCTTACTTTTGCATATAGGGTATTTTTGATTTTTCCACGTGACTGGCTAACATTACACTGTTTAGTGTATTTTTATATTTTCCATATATTTTTGCAAATTAAAAATATTTATTTATCCCACAATAGTTGAACCGGGATAATTTTGATTTTCTAAAGATATATGTACAGTGTAATCACTATACTGCTCTCCACTAAGATAAAATCACGGGACACCAAGCGTTGAAAATGTGTTAATATGTTTATAGCCCCCAGAAGACAAAAGTAAGGAATTAGCTGTTTAAGTAGAAGACAGTATAGTATGCTATTTTATAACAATTTAATAGGATAATTACATTATTAATATCTTCCATGCTTCCACCTTGGAGTTTGCCAAAAACGAGAGACACAAATGGTGCCCGACACGTTTATTATTTATTTGGACTCTTGAGTTTTTTCTTTTCTTTTTCAGCAAATTTATATAAATATATGATTAAGGTTGTTGTTGAAAGTTTTTTTCCTCTTGAAATATACTAAAATGATTTTTTTATTTTTAAAAATTCAGTAAAAATTTATTTTACAAAATATTCCCTTTGTCTAGGTCTATCTTTTAGGTTAAAAACATTATTTTACAACTTATGAAATAGAAATAGAAGAAGATTAGACCAGAAAAGACATGAGTTATGAACATCAACCCAACTTCTTTTCTTACCTAGTAGTATTAGTAGTAATTGTTGTTTCCACTAGAGAGCACCACATTTGTCCTTATATGTCTCTTTTCTTTTCTCTTATGTCCACTTGACTAAATTTTTGTATTTTTAATTAAATATTATTTTAAGTTTTAGCTTCTTAATATTTAGTTGATTATAATTGGAGTTTCTAATTTGGACATTACTTCTTCATTCGCAATCCTCATTTGTTTAATTAGAAGATAATATAGACATGTTTTCATGTACCTTAAGAGCATAAAAAATCATTTTATGTTTTTATTTATACATCTTTAACCAAACACATTTTTGTTTTAAAATATTTATCATTTCTATGATTTCAACTATATCTATCATTTCTATTTTCAAACACTAACTAAATACCTAAATTAATAATATAACATCCATAATATGAACAAAGAAAAATAGAATATATAAATGACAAAACAACCCTGAGAGGCATGAGTCATTACTAAGATCTTGATTTTGCACTAGTTTGGGTTTTATATTATTGAGGGTAAATGGAGATTTTAAGTGCTTGTTAACTTTAGGGCCAATTGAATTAATCGAGGTGATCGTAAACTTACCCGAACACTCACGTTTGAAATAAATAAATAAATGACAAAACACTATTTATTCAATAATATATAATACATGTAAATATATTTTTTCTTATGTTTACCTAAGGTATTTTCATAATAGAAAACAACTAAATATTAAAATACAAGGCCCAGTTTCATGTTTGACACACCAGCTGCAATTCAATTCTTCAATTTTAGAATTTTAGATACCAATTCTTCAATGTTCTTGTCAGAAGAACCACCTTCACTAACAGCCTCAATAGCTAACTCTCTCCATTTCTTAGCATTCTTTTTCATCTCAATGCCCTTCTCTCCCTCCATCACTTCCTTGATACAACACTCAATCTCATCTCTTGGCACAATCCCTTTCTCGTCAACCTTGACTCTAATTCCCACCTTCCAAACATCCTCTACCAGCTTGGCATTCGGGGGCTGGTCAGTCCATTGTGGCATTGCCACCATTGGCATGCCAAGACTCAACGCCTCAATCGTTGAGTTCCACCCACAATGAGTAAGAAAACATCCCACGGCTTCATTTGACAGTATTCTAACTTGAGGACTCCACCCCACTACACAACCTTTCTCACCCAAGTCCTCCAAAAATGTTTTGGGGAGATTGACTTGCCCAGATTCCTTTATTACCCACAAGAAATAGTAATTACTGTTCTTCAAGCCCCAAGAAAGTTCTTCAATTTGCTTCTCACACAGGTCAGACATGCTACCAAAGGCCACATATACAACTGACCTCGGTGGTTTATTGCTGATCCAATTGGTGGAAATGGATGCTTGCAATGTAAAGAGATCAAGATTATAGTAATCATCATCTTCAATACGCAGGTCCAAGTATATTGATGGAACTGTTGGTCCAATCGTCAATGTAGGACAAACCTTTGATATTGTATCCACTGCCTGTCCAGAGAAACACACAGATTATGATTTTGTGCAGTTTTTCTACTGTCATAGACTAATCTCCAGCACTTGATAGTTGATGCACTGCACCAGAACTGTATACTAAATCTTATAGAAATAGATAGAACTTTTTAATGGGCTGTAGGGCCGGGCCAATGGCTATGGAATCAGGGGTGGGTGAGGAGCTATTCTACCCAGAGCTTTGGTTTTATCTGATATGATTTGCATCAAAATCAACTATGATTGTTTGGAATTCAATTAAAATTAAATAGACATAAACTCTGGGAAGTCCCCGACCCATTGGCATAAAAGAATGAATGCATCAAAGAGAGCTTGCTAGAATGTAAAACATAAATTACCTCAGCCTCTAGCTTGTAGAAAGTGTTGATAAGAATGTAATCAACTCTGTCTATATTAGAAAACTGATCCAGCAACATCTTGAAGTAAGCAGGGTACGAGCCAGGGACGCCGATGAAGGACGGCATGTCTCGAGACTCAAGCAAAGGCAATCCAGGAATGGAAACAGGTGCTGAAGTGATTGGCAAACTCAATAATCCATGCTGAATGTTGTAATAAATATAATCAACAACACAAGGTTGAGTGAAAAAGGCAGCTCCCATGACCCCGGAATCCTTCGCAACATCCAAGGCCCAGTGCAAGAAAGGCTCGTAGATAACACAATCAATAGGGTATGGTGTGCTTCGATACTTGACAATAAGTTGAGCTAGGGTTTTTGAACCTGCTGCCTCTAGGTTTTCAAGATAGAGTTCGCTAGAACCACCTTTTGGAAAGCCTTGCTCATCAAAACCGTCAGAAATGACATCAAGATGGACAGGGCCGATTGAGGAGCCAAGCTTCATAGCCTTGGCAATGAAAATGGAGGTTACAAGAGTGGCTTTGAGGCCTTTGGAGATCAATCGCCTTGAGAATTGCATCATGGGATTTATATGGCCTTGGCCCGGGTATGGAACTAGCAGTACATGCCCTTTCCATGAGTCCCCCATCCCTCAATCTCTCCCTCAACCTGAGCTAGCTCTCTTGGTTACTGCTACCACCTCCACCCCTCGTTTGTGGAGTGTTGTCTTGTCAGTACTAATAAGATGAGATGATAAGCCAAGAAAGAGGACTTCATAATTGTCTTTCTAAGATAATATCCAATTCAGCTGATTCATCAAAATCATTTTTTTCTTTTTAGAAAATCCTACAGCTCCACATAAAAACAATATATCATTGCTGGCCATTTTTCTTAATTACGAATTGATTAAATATCTTGTTGTCGTTGTAAGGATGCAAAAGGGCCGGTCAGAGAGATTCTTTTCATCACTTTTACAATTCATCAGTCAAAGTTGCTACTTTTTTTCTAAAATAAAACTATTATTATTGTCTAAAGGTAAATTATATTATTTTAAAAATAAAGAATTATTTATTGACATCGCCACATGACATGATGGGTTGGATTTGAAAACTCTCTCATAAAGACTAAAAAATCTCTCGTGCAGAATTATTGCCTTTTGGCCTCCTATATACATGGTACATCGTACCATCTACTATCAAACAAGCCTCTGCCAAAGTGTTATCCACATTGAACCCAGCACGTAGCCACTTCTCTGTCCACAAAATAGCAGATTGAAACGATGTCAGTAGTTCTTTTTATTTTTATTTTTATTTTCAAACACAGAGCATATCTTAGCGTTGAAAATTCCTTAGATTTCGAGTGACCATGTATGTGAGAGATTTGGATGCATTCGGAATTTTCATGTCTGCGAAAAGCAACAATACAAGTGGAATCTTCTACTTGTATTATACAATAATATAAATTATATTACGTGACATTACTTATAAATTTAAGTTTTTAAGTTAAATGATTCTTTAATATAGTATCAGAACCTTGTTGACCAAGTGGTCATGAGTTCGAATCTCACCACCCTCATTTTATTTGATAAAAATCAAACACAAAGTGATGTGAGTCTGTGCAAGTTTCAAGGTCAGAGTACTTTCACTTGAGGGGAGTGTTAGAGAATAATATAAGTCATATTATAGAGTCTCACTTACAAATTTAGGTTTTTAGGTGAGATTGTTTTTTAACATGCTACCCCCTAATTTTGAAAATCATAACAATTCTCTTTGAATATTGCACATCCTGAAGATTATAATACTGTTATGTGTGTCTATATATATATATATATATATATATACATGTTTTTTGTTTTTTTGTAATAATGTTATGTGTGTCTATACGTATATCTATCTATATATATATATATATATGTTTTTTGTTTTTTTGTTTTTCTTGGATTTTTCACTTTTTTAAACAAGTTTTTATTTGTAGGTTGATATTTAATTTTATTATCATATATTTTTTATTAAAGGAACTAAAAAAATATTTTGTAAAAATAAATCATTAAACTCAATGAAGTTCATGACACAATTTCTTGGGGACTAAAATCGATTTACTTTGTTGTTGTCTCAATAGTTCTTAAAAAAGTTACCATCTTGAATTTTGTTAAAAAACTAAGACATGTTTTTACTAGTCTTCAAAATTGTATTTTGATTCATCAAATCAATTAATTTAGTTTAGATTAACTTCGTCGCGATTTTGTTTGAAACTCAAGTTAAATAAAAAGGTGGGTTATGAGATTTTAAAATTAACTTATTAAACTATGTTGAATACCATAACAAAAATCCCTCACGCTATTAATTTTTTTATATTTTAAAGAATTTGTCCCACAGCAAAAAAAAAAATTAAGTAAATCAATACATTTTTTTTTGTTTTTTTGGTTGATAAGATCACATTACAATAATTGAAAAATACTTATAAAATCATGATCAATTTAATATTTTTGAAAATATATTTTAGAAATGATTTCAAAAGTAGAATTACCGCCCTACCAAACAAACTTCGTGCTAGTTGAAAGACTTGCTCACCATCCAGAGAATTGCTCACCACCCAGAGAATTGCTCACCATCCACGCCCTTCCAAAAGACTCTTTCACTACTGAAAGACTCTTTCACAGATGTAAAAGATGGCCACTAGGAGCCATGTACTAGTAGCTCCATTCCCAGGTGCAGGCCACATAAATCCCATGCTGCAATTCTCAAGGCGTTTGGTCTCCAAAGGGCTCAAAGTCACCTTCATAATCACCAAGATCATATCCAAGTCCATGAACCTTGGCTCATCAATTGATTCTATTCAACTTGATACTATATCAGACGGCTATGATGATGGTGGATTTACTACTCAAGCTTGGTAGCATGTGGTTTCCTTGTTATACACAGATCAGTTGGAATTTAAGGATATGGTTTATGTGAATATACATGATAAAAGACCCACATGATCAGAAAAAAATAATTCCAGGAGACTCGATGAAATCCATCAATGCATGTTGATATGGAACAACTTTAATGAGCTTGAAGTTGAAGTGTGGACTCCTGTTCTTTGATAATATAGTCATTTATTCTGTTCATTTAATGCATGTTGAGCATTTCTTGACAATTTGCTATTTCTGTAACAGGTAGTGAGCTAGATGAGAATCAATAAATGGCCAATCAAACCAGTAGGACCAATGATTCCATCAATGTAGCTTACCTTAGGTAAGGCGTACTAGGGGTGACCGATTCTTTTTTTAATCAGAACATTTTTCATGTGAATAAATACGACCCCGTTGAAGCATTCAAAATCACATCAAAATAGACAATGCAACTTACCTCGGGTAAGGCTTACTAGGGGTGCTAATACCTTCCCTTTACGCAACCAGTCCCTTACCCTTTAATCTCTAAACAGACTAGTGCAACCGGGTATTCCTAGCGACCCTCAACAGCCAGGTGACGACTCCTTCTCAACTCCATTGTGAGAGATAGGATCCCTCCCGGGACACCGCGCGGTGACGCGCGACAGTAAAATATGATGCTTATGAAAAGTTGGAAGAATGTTAAAAACATGAATACGATCTCTTTGTAACATGTGACCTTCCTAGGTGAAAAACTTAAGGAAAATCTCATGTGAATAAGCATCTATTAGATGAAAGCACAAAAATGATCTCATTATAACGAGTGATCTACCTAGGTGAAGAACACGATGATGATCTTATTGTAATGAGTGATCTATCCAGAAAAAAAGATAGTATCATTGTAATGAGTGACTTATCCAGGTAAAAACATGAAGATGAACTCACTATAATGAGCTTTTTTGTAGCGTTTTGTACATCAATAAATCCATTTGTAAAATTATTATTGATGGGCTCACCAATAAACCATAAAAATACTAACAAGAGTTTTTCTGATGAATTATTTTTGTTTTTGATGATATTGAGTATATATCGATTGAAAATTCCGTTGGTAAATCTAAAAGTTCTAGTAGTGATTGTAAGCTAAAATAAAATTAAATATTGATATAAAAATATATTGCATACGCTTATAATGAGCATAATTAATCAATTAGCAAATTCTATAAACAAACAATAATATATATTTATTAACGACCAAACTGATACGAAGAATTAATACAATAACTTGGTGGGTCTGATTGATTGGCCATGCCATCATCATTTGTCATTTGTTGTGAGGAAGTGAGAAAAGGTTTAGGAGGAATTTGTAGGGATCCAACATCCATTTCAAGCATCTTTACAACTTCATGCATTGAGGGACGATCATCTGGTATTAATTGTATACACCACGATGCCACTATAATCATCTTCTTCGTTATCTTCTTTTCTTGCTCTGTAGTGTCTCCTAGTACTTCTATGTCATTTCCTTCACAAACTTGCTCATAAACCCATGAAGGAAAGTAAATTTGGCTTGCATGGTCTACCACTTCACTCAAGTTCTTCGTTCTTCCTATCATGTCCATCAACAACATCCCAAAACTATAAACATCTGCTTTGTAAGACACACCTCCGATATTCTTGTAAAATAATTCGGGAGCTATGTATCCCATTGTTCCTCTGGCTGCAGTAAGGGGCACAATACTTTTATTTATTGGGTACAATTTTGCTAATCCAAAATCTGAAATTTTTGGAACAAACTTTTCGTCAAGAAGAATATTGTGAGGCTTGATATCAAAATGCAAAGATTTGTATATCACAACCTTGATGTAGATACTCAATGCCACGAGCAATCCCAAGAGAAATGTCAAACATTTTCTCTTTAGTTAATGTGATGCTACCTTGTTTAGAAAAAATATACTTATCGAGAGAACCATTTGGCATATAGTCATATACAAGACACCGCTTTGATCCCTCAGCACTGAAGCCTATAAGTTGCACCACATTGACATGGTGAATTCTTCCAATAGTGCCAACTTCATTAGTAAAGTCTTGTCCGTTGGCTTTTGGATTGCTCAAGATTTTTACTGCTGCAAACCGACCACTACGAAGCTTCCCTTTATAAACTGAGCCAAAGCCCCCCTCACCCAACTTTTCCTTGAACTCATTTGTTAACTTCTTGATCTCCGAGTAAGAATACCTTACAGAATGAGATTATCATTACTCGAAAGAATTCTTCAATAGTGTCATACATTGATAAATGCCTTCTTCTCCATGTGTAAATTACTAAGGTCAAGAGGCATGAAAACCCGAAAAGGAATAATATTGCACTAAATATCATCTGCAGAGAGAAACAACAAGAACAATCAATGGTATGTGGATTCAAAATTATTTTGTAAACAGGAAGTGATTTCCGTCGTGTTTTCCTCCTATTAAATCTGTACAAGCTTACCATGTATCGATGGAAGCATCAATTACGTTTCTCATATTTCAAATTCACTGCACCTAAAGGTAAAAACTTAGGTAAAAAACTTTCTTGCGCTTTTCCATTCTTCTTCTAATCTTATGTCTTGATCTTACAATGCACACACATTTCATGTTCCAAAATGAAACCAAAAAAGCATAGGAAAGTAGTTACCTGTGAGGACAAGGAGTGCAATGAGCAAAACTATGATAATGCTGAGTAAATCTGAAGATATGATCTTGGTCCCAACATAAATATAGTAATCTGCAAAATGAAAACATGAAGACATTGAATATGTAAACATATGATCATACGTATTAAATGGTTTGGAATGTGTCTTTATTTCGTGGAAAAATTTAAATAAAATAATATCAATTTTTTTTGTACCGAATGAATATATGAATTGTTTCTAGATGAACTCAATCTATATTTCAGTATTGACATGATAACTAAGTTGAGAGTTATTGTAATTTACCTTTGTAAATTCGGAATCCCAAATGCGGGTTTCCTACAAGATTAGCAGTGAAGGAGAAAAAATCAATATGGGAAGTCTTATAGATGCTAAGCAAGAGGCAATCATGCGCAAGAAAGAGAAGAAGAAGTAATCAGATCTTAATTATTTCCAAGATAAAGGTGTTTTCATCCCATTAAATTGGCTTTATCAGAACTAATTCCTATATATTGCTTTAAAATGGTCTTTCTACGCATATTGTCTATCATTAATGAAGCAATTCCAGAGCTGTAAACTAACTCACCCCCTCTTCTTGAATAGTATATCCATGTACCACTTGGAAAATACTTGGTTATCGGCCCAAAGCCTACATTGCAAAGAAAAGAGAAGGCCATATCAGTGTTAAGCAACCAATTCATGTAATTAAAATTGTGTTCCGTGCATGCAGTTTAGACTTCATGTTTGAGTGAAGAAAAAGACAAGTTCTTACTAAGATAACTGAGTATACGATTAGTCAGATAATCTGCAAAAAGAACAAATAATTGTTAAGGAAACTATTTAGTGATCATCTCAATAGTAATACTTATTGGCAGGCAGAGATTAGCTGTGTCACCTATTGCCACTCTGATAGGAGCACCATTGAGGCCTGCGTTTATTTAAAAGAAGAAGTCAGCAAATTAGTTGGGTTTTCAAGGTTTCCATTCCCAATGCATATATACCTAATTAATTGATTGAAATAAAGAATTGTAAGATCAAAAAATAGGCCAACATGGACTACGGAGGAAAGCAACTTTCTAAGCAAATGAAAAAAGCTCAAACAGACAATGGATAAGGCAAAACCACAGGACATGAACAGGACCACACGCCAGCAGCCAGGAAGGAAATGAAGATTCGAAGTTGTGCTTAATAGATATGAAGGAAATAGCAAGAGCTTCAAGACATTAACATTAATCCCATTACAATATACTGTTAAGATTGATTACTACCTCTTCCAACAACAGCAAGAAAATATATATGATCAATGGGAAAATATCTATGCCAATTAACTTATAAACCCAGAACAAGATAAAGCTTTAAGCAATGTCACAGCAAAACAATGATCATGGATCTGCATAAAACACCTTCTTTTATCAAATATAAAATAGAGAAATTTGTGTTGTTATGGAATCTATATACAAATCAATGAAGGTAAGCTGCGAGAGACAGAGAGAGAGGAAATAACGCACCGTATGAATCACAATACGTACTATCATAGTTGCAGTACTGGATCTCATTGACAGAATCACAACAAGCTGAGTACCATGAAAGCTCGAATCCATATAACAAAATATCATGGACATCTCTATAGGAAATATTGGTCATGTTTTCTGGCAAAACAGATCCAGGGGCAGAATAGATCAAATTTATACGGCATAAGTCCGGTACCTGCAGCAGGTCAGCAGCAACCATTACATAGGAGTAACCTTCCACATTGCGGGAGCTGAACGTAGAATTATATGCAGTAGAATTGCCGTTTTTGCAAGAAGATGCATCCACTATATAATCTGGAGGACTCAGTAAGGGGTTTTCGCAAGTTATAAAAGTTAATCTAAAAGTCATAAAGTCGGTGCGAAGGTTATCGAACCCAAAATTATATGGAAGATAGTTCCTGTAGCTGATATAATTATCGAATGCGATAAGAGATCGATGAGGGATGGAGAAGCAATCATCCTTCTGAACGGCAGCTTCCACAAGTCGAACCGTGAAGTTGCTGTATTCGATTGCCTGAACATAATATTTTACCGTCTTCAGGTACAAAGTTGGACGATGGTTTTCACAAACAAGTTCATAACTTTTGTGGCCACAGCTTTTGGGATCGGTGTTTAATCGAACAGGGTAGCTGATATTATGGATGTTGCCACAAGAAGAAGGAGAGCAGTAGTTGCTGTTCTTTCTAGCACTGCAGCTATGGTGGATGGCTATGATCTGTAGAAAAAGAAGGGCTGCATATGCACCAAAGAGGTGCCTTATTGTTCCACTGAACATCAGGGGAGGACACCAATGGTTTTCTTACACTTTGGACATGAGGTTTATAGTAAATTACATGAAGAGCTCCTACCAAATTAAGAAGGGGCGGCAGCTTTATGGCTTCCAGCTAGGAAAGTCAAGCTCGTCGACATCATTGAGCTTCTTGTTTTATCTTTTATTTTCTTTTTGCCTTTTCTTTTTCTGGCATGATTTGACTTTCTGTATTTTTCAACTAATACAAAGTATAAAGATGGCAACTTGATCTGAATTATTGTCGGTTCATTTAAATTACTTTTTGCCATCAAATTTGAACAATGATTGAAGTCGTTGCCTTTGGCCTCGGCCACATGCATGGGGTACGATATGCTGTAAAATATATAAGCCACTTGTAGATTAAACATCTATTGTTAGATAGCTATCTTTGTCATCATTGAATTCAGTAGTAAGTGGGTATCATCAAGGTTGTCAAAATCGAGATTTTGACACGAATCGGAAGGGGTTTCGAAAGATCGGATCGTAAAATCGTAAGATCGTACCCGAATTTGTCCATACAAAAATCATAAAATCACAGCTAAAATAGTGTGAGAAGAAAAATCGTAAAATCGTATGTAAAATATTTCTGAATACAAAATAGCATAATTATGGACATAAAACTTAATTAGTTTAGGTTCATACAAGATGTAAAATAACTTCAAAACACATTACAAAATAATTATGTCCCTAAAAGTTCATAAGTTAAAAACTAACAAATTTAAAACAAATCTTCAGCTGGCGTACAATGTAAACTAAAACCAGCTTCAGTTTTATCCCCTCACTATATCCAGGAATTGCATCAATAGCATCACAATGAAAAAGATTACTAGTACTACCGGTGCTAACACCGATATTGCTAGTATGAGATTGAGCTCCAACATTATGCTGTGGTGTATTATTCAACTGCTGTGTTTCGTAGTGCTGGCATTGCATCAGATGTTGTCGCTAGTGCTCTTGTTGGGGCATCAAACGTCTTTGGTAAATTTTTGTATCTTTCTTTTTGAATCAGGTGCATAACCTTACAATTTGCAATCATGTTTTAATCTGACTGGCTTCTTCCAGGCACAACTATTGCATCTTCCTTAATGGACAAACAAGGAAGGAAGAGTCTTCTAATCACAAGCTTTTTTGGAATGGCAAGGTTACTTGTATTTTCAAACCATTCATTCTTCTTAATAATTTCCTGTTTCTTTTTTATGGTCATCAAGAACAGAGCTTGAGCCTCTTAAACTACCTCATGCATTTGCATCTTGGTTTCAGATTATCCTTTTCTCTCTCTCAAGTTTCACTGCTGAACTGTATTTTATGTCATTAACTACTAAATTTTCTTACAAAACTAACTTGTAATCCTATTGTTTCAATACCTAACTGGGAATTATTGAATTAAGAAAACATAAAAAAAATTAAAAAAGAGACAAGGACCAATCTATACCTGAAGAAATTATATTGACAAGGGTTTGGTGGACATTATTGAACCCAACTCATGCAACATTGAAACTAACACAATTCATCAAAATAATTTCTGACATTATTGAGCAACAAAACAAAAATCATGTAAAATTGAAACTAACCCAATTCATCAATATAAATTCTGACATTATTGTGCAACAAAACAAAAATCATGCAACATTGAAACTAACCCAATTGAACAAAATAATTTCTCACATTATTGACCAACAAAACAAAAATCAACGCTTGAGAAGAGAAGACCAACTAACCTGTAATGGCGAGTTGGCGACGAACTGTAAGTCTGCAACACAGATAGCAGATGATCTGGGGAAGACTGACGAGAAGGACGATCTAGGGAAGACTGATGATTTGGGGATTTTGTGCCCGAGAAGAGAAGAGAAGATTATGGGGGTGAGACACTGACACTTTGAGATGCTGAGAAGTGAGAACTGAATCAAATGACTTTGGGGGTGAGTGAGACTGTGAGAGGCTGAGTTTAGGAATTTGGGGGTGACTGAGACCTGGGTGAGAGATGGGAGCGTCGAGGCAGTGAAGGAAGGAAGGGTGATTTCTGAAATGAAAAATGGAATTGAAGAAAGAAGAAAACCCTACGCTGTGCACAGTGAAATATGACGAACTCGTAAAATCGGACCGATCCAGTTTGATTTTACGAGTCAACCCAATTTTGACCGGGTTTGACCGAGTTTGATCGGTTTCGATTTTTGAGTCCGGTCCAACCAGGTTTGCTGAGCCAACTCGCAAACTCGTACGAGTTTGCGAGTTGACTCGCGAGTTTGATTACCATGGGTATCATAGTAGGCTAACTTGTGGATAGTCCTTATACGACGTGCATATATATCTTCCAAATGGAATTATAGTTTATTTTATATTAATATAATATATATTTTGTTTAGAAATTAACGAGCTATAAACCCGCGCTCCGCTGCAGGGATTAAATTTTTTTTTATCTAGTTTTAAAATATATAATTTCTTGTTTTGTATTTTGGTTTTTATTCTTTTATTTTTTGGTTTAGTTTTAATCCCTTGATTTTTTCGGTCCTTTTGAGATAGTTTTTAATTTTTTTTTGTTTATATACACCTCTGCTCTTAGTTTAGATTTTTAATTTTTATTGTTATTATTATTTGTATTAAATGCACCCTGCGTTAAAAAACATAGTAAGTTTATTTGTATTAAATGCACCCTGCGTTAAAAAACATAGTAAGTTTAACTTTGGTGGTGCAAAATGAGAGTGACACTCCCTCTTATGCATGTATAGTTAAACATGAAATTTTTGAAACACCATCGCGGATAACTCTTCTATTTTGTCTTATTTGAGGCTACAAAAGTTATTTTACCGTGCACTAAATATGTGAAATTACTGGGACACCCCCACTGAAAATTCTTGTTTTTTGCCTTATTTGAGGGTATTATGGTTATTGTATTATGCATAAAAATGAAAAAAAAAAGAAGAAAATACCCCTGGTACCAAGACATTATTTTAAATACATTTTACATAATAATTGAATATTTAAAAAAACTAACATACAGTTTAATACGTTCTACGACGGCGCACTCGTCGTCCGAAATGTGTGTGAGCTCGGAAATTGATGGCGCGCCTGAAGAATTGTCCACAGTACCGCGGCAGAAAATATAATTATAATTGGTAAATTATGTATTTATATTTTATCTTATAGGGGGTATATACGTACTTATACAGCTCGTGGGACATCCTAATTATGAAAAAAAAAGTATGGGGATTAGTCTGGGTGTGCGCAAGTTGCCTAGACACCCTGGTTATAAAAATAAACATTTGGTCCGGGGATTAGTCATGATACACTTAAGTTGGCCCGGAGACCCCAGTTATAAAAAAATATATAATTGGGGAAAAAATACCAATACACCCCTATAGCCAACTCTTGGATTTTGTCCTATATGAGGGTATATACGTACTTATACAGCTTGTGGTGTGCATCACCTAACCTAGATACCCCAGTTATCAAAAAAAAGAAGGGTCCGGGAATTAGTCGTGGTGCACGCAAGTTGGCCTGGACACCCTGGTTATCAAAAAAATGTATTGCTGGAAAAAAGAAGAAGCTTAAGCTGGCCCGGAGACCCCGGTTATAAAAAAAAATATATAAGTGAAAAAAACAAAAAAATATAAGTGGGAAAAATTGTAGCAATCCATATTGTTTTAAAAAAATCACTCAATGAATTGGTCATGGTGCGCTTAAGCTAGCTCGGAGACCCAGGTTATAAAAAAATGTATAAGTGAACAGATAAAAGTATAAGAAAAATAAATAAATAAATAAATTGTTCCAAGGATTAGTTGTAGTGCACGCAAGCTGGCACGGACACCCTTGGTTAAAAACAAATTCGGTATGGGGATTAGTCGTGGTGCGCTTAAACTTGCCCGGAGACCTTGGTTAAAAACAATGTATAAGTAAGAAAACAAAAAAAAAAGTTTAAGCTGGCTTGGAGACCACGGTTATAAAAAAATATATAAGTGAAAGAAAAAAAGTATAAGCAGGGAAGCATTATAGCAATCCATATTGTTTGAAAAAAAATCGGTCCTGGAATTAGTTGTGGTGCGTTTATGCTGGTCTAGAGACCCCGATTATAAAAAAAATTATAAGTGAACAAAAAAAATATAAGAAAAAAAACAGGAAAAAATACCATTAAGAAAGAACTATAGCAAAAAAAAGTAGGCTCGGGAATTAGTCGTGGTGCGCATAAGCTAGCCTGGATACCCCGGTTATCAAAAACAAATTGGGTCCAGAGATTAGTCGTGGTGCGCTTAAACTAGCCCGAACACCCGGTATAAGAAACACAACAAAAAAAAGATGAGTGGAAAAAGAGAAAAAAAGTTAAACTGGGAAAAAAATGTCTGAGGGAAAAAAAAACAAAAAAAAAGAAGTTAAACATGGGAAAAAAAGAAAAGAAAAAGAATAATAAAAAAAAGTTAAACTAGGAAAAAAAAAGAGCATTGGAAAGCATTGTAGCAATCCACAGTATTATGTTTGGGGACCTAGAGTGCTTTCCCCCACCATTTACATGGATAATGAGATGGAGAGAGAGATTTATCCCGGGCATCTACAGCTGAATAGAGATAGACATTTATCTCGAGCAACTTTTGGCAGTATGTAGATACAATGCAAATGTGCGAAAATGCAATGCAATATAATGAGTCAAGGTTGCACTATTCCCATCCACGGTGCACCGAGTGTGGGTGAACATTGCAGCCTTGATCTCTGTTAGCTGTTAGGATAATAACAGAATTTGAAATTCAAATCTCATACTGAATAGATTCCTCACTTGAATATAATGGTGGCATGTTTCACTTGTTATCGTAGGGTCTTGTAATCTTCAAATGGCTATGAATTATTACACTATAAGCTAAATCAACTTGGTATAATATTGTACAAAAATATTGTAATAATAGATATAGAATACTATGGAAAACAATGAAATTACTGTTTTACCTCTCAATGCACAATACTTTTAGCCTTAGCCTTGGACTTAGAGGTATTTTGTTTTTTTTTTACATTTCTATGCATAGTAAAGTAGCCATAATATCCTTAAATAAGACAAAAACCAAGAGTTGCCGCTAGGGATGTCACTTAAATAAGACATTTCTATGGTGGTACGCGTGGAGTGCCCAGGTAGCCAGAGACATGACGGTGGTCGGTTGATCTTTTTTTCCCTTTTGTCTCTCCTACTTGTTAAAATACATGGCAGTCCCCTTTGTTTATGGTTTTTTTCATTTCGGTCCCTGATATTTTGATTGTTCAGTATGGTTCTAATTTATGTGGCAAATTAAAAAAGACCCCCGCGCAGGATAGATGAAATTTATATGGCATAAGTCAGCTCTATCCATGACATGGGAAGATTAGACGTGTAATTATAATATGCGGAGTCATTTTCGCAAGCAGAAGCATCCACAACAAAAAAGGGAGGATTCAATATTTAATTTACGCAAGTCATGAATGTTAATTTACGCAAGTCATCTAACCGGCCACAATCAGATGGGTAATAAATCTTTTTAATTTACAAGAAATATAGGTAAAGGAGGAAGAAAGTAGGGACCCAAGCATATGAAACAGATCCAGAAAAAGAAAAAAATTCAAATTAAGAAAATTGAGTGTAAGCAATCAAAACCCAAATCTCCAAGACCCGTTAGTTCCTTTCCTATAAAACCAACAACAATCTGCATCATGTATGCTTGATTAATTTGCCATTAGCTTTCTGCACCCTGTAAACCGCAATAATTTTCATTCCCACTCAACCTGCGACCAGTAACAAGCAGATGGATAATAATCATTGTTGTTGAACCTATATATATTCTATTAAAGAACAACGAAGAATGTGTTAGTGTATAGTATAATTTCTTCATCCTTCTGCTAATCTCAACAGAATGGAGAAGCAACCATCCATCTGATTACTAGAATTGTTAGAGTATAGAAGAATATTCTAGAATAGTGTAATGTGTATAAATAGAGAAGTGCACACACAACAAATGTATGCAAAACAGAATTCAATACAATACAATTTTAAATTTCAGTTTCCCTCTCTTTTCTCTCTTCTCCCTCTTCCCTTCTCTAAACTAATTCTTCTTTCTCTTTCAATTATCTGCAAACTCTCAATCCTAACAAGAATCACAGCTTGAATTATGAAGTTACTATATTCAATTGCCTCATATTTTACCTTTTTCAAGTATAAAGTTGGACTATTTTTTTTTTCACGAGCAAGTTCATATTTTCTTGTGGCAACAGCTTCTGGGATTGGTGTTTAATTCAAAAGGGTATCAAATATTATATATTCAGTGGTGGTTGTTCTTTCTAGCACTGCAACTATGGTGGGTAGATAGGATAACTAGTGAAAGAAGGGCTGCATATGCACCATATAGCTTACATACCTTTCCAAATTTCTTATAAAACAATGTCATCATGGAACAAATATTAAGTAGTTTAAAAAGATTCATATTTTATTGCGAGGTCGATACATGACTAGTGTATATTGGATGCTTTGTAAGCTAGTTAATTGCAAGTTTTAACAAACTTCCATATGATTTCAAATATCATCGAAGTTTCAGAAAATTAAGGCATTTAAAATTAACATATTATTTAAATCAACAAACAAACGAGAGCATTTGTATCAACAACCAAATTGAACCAAATTAATTGATATGAATAATCGATGCTACAATCATTCGATGGATCTCTTAAACATGGTGGATAAACCATATTGATTTTATGATCATCATTTGATATCTATTGTGGAACGAGAAAAGGTTTAAGAGGCATTTGTAGAGATTCAATATCTTCCCATCATCAACGAGAAAAGGTTTAAGAAAATTAATCAATTATGAAAATATACTAATTGTTATTAGATTTCCATGTAATTTTTTTGATTTTATAAATGAAATTATGATTCTTAGTTGAAAAGCATAAAATTTCATCAAATTTGAAATTCTTCACCAAATAAAATTTAACTGAGATTTCATTGATTTTAGGGGAAATGAAAAAAAAAACAATATCTAGTTTTTATGCCTATATTGTTTTCATTTTTTTGTCATTTTATTGATTTGGTAGTTTATTCATCACAACATAATCTCTCCCTGTTTGTTTTTTAGAGCTGTCATAAATATGAGTTATTAATACGTCTATTCAAGATATTTTTTAATGTTTTTATACAATCCCTTTACTAGGTATTTTATATAAGATCCCTCTATTGTGATTTGATCAATTTTGCATTAAATGTGAATGTGTGTGTCAAGAATATAGAATTTTACACACAATTGTTTTTTTTAAAAGAATAATTAAAAAATGTATAAAATAAAAAAAAATGTGAAATATTATTAAAAAAAATTGAAAAAAAATATATTGAAAACTGAAAAAAGAAACACCATGGAGTATTGTAAATATTATTTTTCATAGTAGAGAAAAATAGAAAAATGAGAATCTGTTAAGTCATTAATAATTATTGACATTTTTATAATTTTTAATAAATTTTTAAACACCATTTCTTTTTTTATAAAAGCTTTTCAATTTTTTTTTGAGTTGTTAATATGATATAAAGTTTTTAATTATTAATTTAATATTTCTTGTATCCCTATTAAGTTTTCAGGTTGAAGTTGTATGTTTTTTATGCTTGTCCATATTTAAAAGAAAAATTGATAGAATCATAAATAAGAGACCACATTAAGAAATTATCAAGAGTAGATATTTTATGTGTATAATATACATGGGTGAATTTAAGACAATATAAATTTGATCGATTTGCAAGAAAATAAGTAAATAGAATTGAATTGAAAAATCTAAAGAGATAGTCTTGGTAGGGTTATGAGCAAAGGATAATACTTACCTATTGAAAGAAGTAGGGTAATGAGAAAACTATGAGAATGATTGGAAAATCTGAATAGATAGTCTTTGTATGTAGGATGTTTCTTGACAAATAAATACATGAAAATAAATCGAAACACAATCAATATTACATAGAGCAACACGTTTGACAGTTGCCTATAAGCTAAGATATTCATCAACTTGTAGATTGAGAAACTGAGATTGAGAGCCTTTATCAACGACCAATTTGATACGAAGAATCGATGCTACAATCATTCAATGGATCTCTTAAACTTGGTGGATATACCATATTGATTCTATGATCATCATTTGATGTCTGTTGTGGAACGAGAAAAGGCTTAGGAGGTATTTGTATAGATTCAATATCTGCTACAAGCATCTGTACAACTCTGTGCATTGAGGGACGATCAATAGGCTTCAATTGTATGCACCATAATGCTACTATAGTCATCTTTTTTGTTGTTATCTTTTCCTGCTCCGTGGCTTCATCTTCTAGTATATCCTTTCCTTCACTAACTTGGTCATATATCCATGAAGGGAAGTACATTTGGCTCGAATGATCTGCCAATGCATTCAAGTTTTTTCTTCTCCCAACCATTTCCATTAACAACATCCCAAAACTATATACATCGGCTTTGTAAGAGACGCCTCCGATGCTTTTGTAAAATAATTCAGGAGCCATGTATCCCATTGTTCCTCTAGCCATAGTGAGGGGCACAATGCTCTTATTAGCTGGATACAATTTCGCAAGTCCAAAATCTGAAACTTTTGGAGTGAAGTTTTCATCGAGAAGAATATTGTGAGGCTTGATGTCAAAATGCAAAATTTGCATTTCACAACCTCGATGTAGATATTCTATACCACGGGCCACCCCAAGAGAAATTTCATATAGTTTATGGTTGCTTAGCGGGATGCTACCTTGTCTTGAAAAAATATACTTCTCAAGAGATCCATTAGGCATGAACTCGTATACAAGCGCACACTTTGAGCCCTCAGCCATAAAGCCTATGAGTTGCACCACATTGCAATGGTGAATTTTTCCAATGGTGGCAACTTCATTGATAAAATCTTGCCCTTTAGTTTTTTCTTGGCGCAAAACTTTTACTGCCGCAAAACGACCACTACGAAGCTTTCCTTTGTACACTGAGCCATAACCTCCCTCACCTAATTTGTCACTGAATCTGTTGGTTATCTTCTTAATCTCCGAGTAAGAATACCTTATAGGTATGAGATTATGATCATCACTTTGCAAGAATTCTTCAATGTTATCATACATTGATAAATGCCTTCTTGTCCATTTATAGACCAATAAGGTTATGAGACATGGAAGCCCACAAAGGAATAATAATATATGATATATCACTGCATAAAGATATTACAGGAACATTAATCAATTATGGAAATGTATTATTTGTTATTAGATTTCCATTTAATATTTTCTTTTGATTTTATAAATGAAATTATGATTCTTAGTTCAAAAGCATAAAATTTTTTCAAATTTGAAATTCTTATCACCAAATAAAATTTAACTGAGATTTCATTGATTTTAGGGAAAATGAAAAACAAAAAAACAATATCTAGTTTTTCTGCCTATATTGTTTTCTTTTTTATCATTTTATTGATTTGCTAGTGTATTCATTACCATATAATTTCTCCTTGTTTATTTGTTAGAACAATCATATATACAAGTCATTAATACCTGTATTCGAGATGTTTTTAATGTTTTTATACAACCCCTTTACTCTAGGAATTTTAAATAAGATCCCCTTATTATGATTTGATCAATTATCCATTAAATGTGAAAGTGTGTGAAGAATATATAATTTTATGCACAATTTTTTTAAAAAAATAATAATTAAAAAATGTATAGAATAAAAATGTGAAATATTATAAAAAAATCCAATACCAAAATTTGAAAATACAAATACAAAAAAAACTACTAAAAACTTTATAGCATATTTAAAACTGAAATTGATAAATCAACCATTATAAAAAGAAACACCATGGAGTATTGTATATATTATTTTTCATAGTAGAGAAAAATAAGAATATGTTAAGTCATTGATATTTATTGACTTTTTTACTTTTTAATAAATCTTTAAACACCATTTATTTTTCTAAAAGCTTTTCAGTTTATTTTTTAAGTTTTTAATATGATATAAAGTTTTTAGTAGTTTTTTTTTTAATATTTCTTGTATCCTTGATATGTTTCGAGCTTGAAGTTTTATGTTGTTTTTTATGATTGTCCATTTTTAAAAGAAAAATTGCTAGAATAAAAAATAAGAGACCACATTATGAAACTATCAAGAGTAGATATTTTATGTGCTTAATATAAATTGGTGAATTTAAGAAAATATCAAGAGTATAGAAATTAAATATCTATTAAAAATGAATTCATGCCAATTTTTATGGCCTCTATGATACAAACAATAAAGTGTAGAAAACTTACCGATGGGAACAAGTAGGGTAATGAGCACAACTATGAGAATGATTGAAAAATCTGAATAGATAGTCTTGGTAGCAAAAATTCCGTTTCCTGTCAAATAAATACGTGAAGAGAATGAAAACATATAGAAACACAATCAATATTACGTAAGATCAGCAATGCTCTTGCCAGTTTCCTTGGGCACTCTCTTCCTCTACAATAAGCCTTAAGTTTCAAGAAATTCATCAACTTGTTTTATTTGATAATTATTTCTAATGTGAAGTGAGAAACTAAGATTGAGATTTTAACCTCCTAAAATTGTAAGAGGAAGATTGTAAGTGAGCCTACTACAACATGCATGCATGCATGAACTAATCCTTACCTTCATAAAAAGAGAATTCCAGTTGTGGTTTTCCTACATTAACATAAAAGAAGTTAAGTAAATATATGAAATATTGTAGGATACATACATACATATGCATGTGTGTGTGTAAGGATTAAGTGAAAAAACTAGCATGAACCACATGTAGGATACTAAGATATATAGGCTTCGTTCTCATATAGGTTCACCCAAAAAAAAAATCTCACCGAAAAAAAAATCATATTGTATCCAGTTGCCATCTATATTCAACAAAAAAAAAAAGGGTATTGTCAGCGTCTAAAATTGTGATGAATGAAGAAAAAGCCATGATATAAAAAAAATAAAGGAAAAGGCTAAGGTATACATATCAAATCCAAGACATATATATATTCTTTTTGAAAAATTGAACCATGATAAATAAGACATGATAAAAAATAGTCCTCACCTTGAAAATACCTCTGTACCCCCCATTTTGCTACATTTCAAGGAAAGAAAATGTTGTGTCAATGTTTAGAAATATTATTGTAAGATTACTGATTCGTGTAATTAACTAAAGGAAGAGCACACATGTCTTTTTTGATATTGAAATAATGTTTTTTTTTTGTTCTTTTGCATTTAGAGTAAGAAGTGCGTAGACATCTCTAATTTCTTTCTCATTTGACATGCTTATTGAAATGGGTAGAGTGGATATATATACTCACATCATACTGAACCTAGCTAGTACCATCTTACATGTAATTTCTCAAGTTATAGATAGAAAGATTACGTTGTATTCTTGAATTGTGAAATTTCTAATTAAGGATCTATCTCTCTCCAATCCACACCTTTAATGTCTTACACCTTGTTTAGGTTTCATGTTTAGCATTTTATATAACTAGAAGAAGTGTTCTTACAAAGTTTAGCGAGTATATTACCAACCAGAAATTCTGCAAGAAAAACAAACAATTGTTAAAGAGATCAAGTGGCCTTCATGGTACTGCTTACCAGGGCTTATTGAATAATTCTGTAGAGGAAAATAGTTGAGGAGTTGTATGAAATGGAAGAGATATTTATATAGAATAAAACACCATCAAGCTGTACATAGAGAAAGGAAATGATATATATGTGTGTGTGTGTGTGTGTGTGTGTGTGTGTGTGGTTTCTAACATTTGCAATGGTCATTAATTGGTGCTCTTAATAAAAAAATATTGGATGACATGATGCATTAACGGTCCATATAATTATTATTCTTATTTCTACATTTCAAACAAAAGAAAGGATCAAATAAGAAAATAAAATGTTTGCAGAGTTATTTCTTTGAAAGCAGTTTGATCACAATTATTTCAAATTACCCAGTTCCATCCAGGGGGTGCACCTGGAAAAACAATTAACAATTTGAAGGAGCTGCTTACCTATTACAACTCTGATGGGAGTACCGATTCCTGCGTTCATTTAGAAAAAGGAGAAGAAAAACAAAGAAAGAAAGAGTCAATCATTAATCTGCATGCGTGCAGAAAACTTAAAGCTATGTTATTTGTAATACAATCTTTAAACCCAGCTCTACTTGTAAATTCCATATCCAATAGACTCTGTCCTAACTAGAATTTTTTTATATTTATATATAATAGTTTACTCCACTAATTGATATAATCAAATCTAAATTATTATTTTTATATAAAGAAATTATTTAAATTGAATTAACTTATTTAACCCATAATTTAAATAATTTCGATGTATACAGATTGACTGCAAAGATATGATCAAAATAGCAAGAGGTTAAAGATATGCTTTGCATTGTAGTACTTTTTGATTTTTAGAATGGCATTTTTCCTAATTAATGCTTATTTTAAGTGGTTTTTATATATATAATTGTGTTGATATCAGAAAATAAAAAATATAATCTTGATATACTTTCAATTGAAAAACACATTTCACCATAGTATGAAATATATATTAAGGGGGTATTTGATAATGCGTTTCAAAAACGTTTTTGAAAAAAATAAATTTTATTTTTATTTTTTACTTTAAATTAAAAAAATAGGGTTTTTAGATCATTTTCATGTGCTAGTGTCAAAAATAAGTTTAAAAAAAAAGTAAAAAAAAAATAATTTTGATATATTTCTAAATGAACAATACTTTCAAAAGCAACCGAAATCACAGTCTCACGGTGGCAATAAGATACAAACTAAAGTTAACCATATATTTTTCAGCTAGTTTAATATGTTTATGCGAGTGGTAACCATCCCATATATGTGTGTGTGTGTAAAGATGAGCAAGTGAAGTGCTTAATTATAAATAAAATGTCATTACCTATAAATGCATTTAATTAATCAAATACCAAAAGGACGATACATTTTATACCAACCAAACATTTACTTCTTATGCATTCAGATGAGGTGATTTGAGAGGGGGGGGTGGGGACGTACTGCGTGTACAGTAGTAGTTATCAAGGTTGAGGTGGTTCTCTTCGGTAGAATCACAAGCCCCCCACCATGAAAGCTCAAAGCCGTATGCCAAAATATTATGGACTTCTATCAAAGACATATTGCTAATATTTTTCAACGGTTGAAAAATTGAATGTGCCTCATAAATCAAATCTATACGGCATAAGTCCGGCACGTCAGCAATTTCTACATCAACACCAACCATCACATAGGAATAAATACTGCCATTTTTGCAGGAAGAGGTATTGACGAAATAAAAAGGAGGACTCGGTATTGGACTTGGGCAGCTAATGAAAGTTAATGTAATTAAAGAGGAAAAGTCAACGGCAGAAGTAAATGGATAATAGTGAGCGTAGTCGAAGTGATAACTCCAGAGGAAAGAATGACTGGGGATGGAGAGGCAACCATCTTTTCGAAAATCAGCATCCACAAGTCGAATTCTGAATGCAGAGTAATCGATGGCCTGAACATAGTATTTTACCCTCTGGAAGTATAAAGTTGTGCGGTTGTTTTCACAACCAAGCTCATATTCTTTGCGGCCGCAGCTTATGGGATCGGTTTGTAATCGAAAAGGGTAGCTAATCTTAGGGATATCACCACAAGAAGAGGGAGCACAGTTATTTGTAGCACTGCAGCTATGGTGGCCGGCTAGGATGACTAGAAAAAGAAGGGCTGGGTATGCACCAAGACGCTGCTCTAACATTCCACTCAACATTGAGAGATAACTTCGAGGGAAATGAAATAACGGGTTGTTCTTGAGAGCAATACTCTTTTTATAAAAACCATCTGCCGACTGGGTCCATCCTCATTCAATACAAATTCTTGCTGAAGCTTGGGAAATGAGGTGGAGAGTTTCCCACCATAGAAAGGGGAAGCCAGTTTTATGGCTCACTAGCATTAAATCTTGTTGAGCATTGAAAACAATACTTGTCTACAAACACCACTAATTGAGTCCATCGGCATTCAATACAAAAGGAATCGATGGGCAAAAAGTCTACTCGATGGAAATTACATGAATGGGTTCCCACAAAAGAAGGAAGCTTCTATGACTTTGCAAAATCAACGCAAAACGAAGGTGATAGAGAAACTGAATCAAAGCCATTTTCTAAATATATACTTGCAGACAACCCCGAAGAAATTTTCTTTGCTCTACAATTTCTCACTCTATAGATTTTAATAAAATATAGGATGACCTTGTATTTTTCTTTCTATATAGAATAAAGGATTTTAAAATTTACAAGATAAATGTTAACTGATTCATGTTAGAGTATGTATAGAAGTATACATACGTATTATAAAATGGATATAAATAAGGTGTACCGGATAGACATACATAATGTGTGACTTTCTATTGTGAACAGTATTCAATTCAACTTTCCCTTCTCTTTCTCTCTCTCGAATCCCTAACTATCAATGTGTTGATCTTCTTTTTTCTCTCAATTCAATCACAGAAATCCATAGTTCATAACAATTAATGGTATTTTAATATCATTTGTTTATTTATTAATAATTTATTTTAATTATGTTAATATTTTGTTTGAAAAAAATTATATGTGAGAGTGATTTTCAATCAAAGAAACCAACTTTAAATTTAAATTCAAATATACCTGTTAACCATGTTTTATTAAAACCAATTTCAACATTAATTTCTTTCTTTAGTTTGTATTACATATAAAATAAAATAAAGAACTAAATAAGTATAGATGGTTTCCGGTCAAGTATTATGAAATTACAAGAAAGGTTCCCGGCGAAGAAGAGGAAGACAACTTTTATGACTTTTCTGCATTGACAAAGTCAAGGTAGTCGTCTTGGGCCCATCCTCTCCATTACTATATATATATATATATATATATGAACTTTGCCCTTCATAAAATTGTGCGAATTGTGAATAGAGGGTCATAATCGATTGCCTGAACATAGTATTTTACACTCTGCAAGTATAAAGTTGTGCGGTTGTTTTCACAACGAAGTTCATATTCTTTGAGGCCGCAGCTTTTGGGATCGGTTTGTAATCGAAAAGGGGAGCTAATATTAGGGATATTACCACAAGGAGAGGGAGCACAGTTATTTGTGGTACTGCATCTATGGTGGCCAGCTAGGATGACTAGAAAAAGAAGGGCTGAGTATGCACCCAAAAGCTGCTCTAACATTCCACTCAACATTGAGAGATAAAATTGTTAAAATCATTTTTCTAAATATGGTGGCCCATTCTCATTGAATATATGTTAGACACGCAACTAAAGTTGTTAAAATCATTTTTCTACACCACACAAAAATTATTATTTTTAACTAACTATATTAAAAATTTCAAACAATAAATTAAATTATATTAAAATATAATAAATAAACTCAACAATATTATAAATAATCAATAAGTGATCTAAATAAATAAGAAAGATATATAATATAAATTGAAGAAAAATATATATAAAAAATAAAATATTTTAAAATAAAACTTTCTAATACAGAAAAATCACTTAATGATAGAAAATACACAAAACCAAGTGACAACTTAGCTGTTCCTATCTTTTTTTGAACAAAAATACTTGTTCCCATCATGACAAGTTCTAATGAACTTTTTTTAGTAATTAACTACAATAAATCTAATAATTAAAAAAAAATTTAAACAATGTTTAATATGTTATAACAAACCAAAATTAGAAATAATTATTCAGAAATAAATAAATAAATAAAATATGACAATAAAAACAAAGTTTTCATACTAAAATTCTTTTTTATAGTCTACATCTATACAAAGTTAAAAGAAGTTCAAATGAATTCATTGTTTTCTATTCTTCTTGTTTTTTTTTTAATCAAAGTCCTTAAAATAAAATTAAATCTATTTTTCATTAGGAAATTACATCAAAATTATTTTCTCTAATTTTATGATAAATGTGTACCAAGTCAGTAGAAGACGGCAGGGAGTCTTCGTTTTCGAATTTTCCACGTCAATGAGAGAAAAGAGTTATCTACCTAATTAAAACTCCAAGGAATAGGAATAGTAGAGAAAGGTACCCCATAATTGAGTTCGTTTTTAAATATTTTTTCCAGAAATATATTAAAATAATATATATTTTTTATTTTTTAAAAAATTATTATTGATATTAATATATGAAAATTATCTATAAATACTAATTTTTTTAATTTGAAATAAAAAAATAAAAATATATTTTTATTTGTTTTTCCAAAATAATATTAAAATACAGTGTCAAGCAATTCCTATAAATATTCTGCATGGCAAAACAGAACCTTCATTGAATTAGAGCACTCATCGCAAGTTTAATTTTTGTTCTCTCATAATTCCAACATGGAAATCATAGGAAACGAATAAAAAGTAAAGGGCAATAGATGTTAATTAGTTTATGATATTATTTTCTGAACTATATAATAAAAAAGGAAAGCAAAAGCATGGGGACTCGTTGACTGGCAAAACCGTGTGGTATCTCGGGACCATTGAAGCGTAATTAATATCTAGAGAAACGAAGTTATCTGCCTAATTAAAACTCCAAGGAATAGGAATAGTAGAGAAAGGTACCCCATAATTGAGTTCGTTTTTAAATATTTTTTCCAGAAATATATTAAAATAATATATTTTTTTATTTTTTAAAAAATTATTATTGATATTAATATATGAAAATTATCTATAAATACTAATTTTTTTAATTTGAAATAAAAAATAAAAATATATTTTTATTTGTTTTTCCAAAATAATATTAAAATACAGTGTCAAGCAATTGCTATAAATATTCGCATGGCAAAACATAACCTTTATTGAATTAGAACACTCATCGCAAGTTTCATTTTTGTTCTCTCATAATTCCAACATGGAAATCATAGGAAATGAATAAAAAGTAAAGGGGAATAGATGTTAATTAGTTTTTGATAATATTTTCTGAACTATATAATAAAAAAGGAAAGCAAAAGCATGGGGACCTGTTGACTGTAAAACTGTGTGGTATTTGGGACCATTGAAGCTTAAATAATATCTAGAGAAACGAGTTATTTGCCTAATTAAGACTCCAAGGAATAGAAATAGTATCGAAAGGTACCCAATAATTGAGTTCGTTTTAAATATTTTTCCAGAAATATATTAAAATAATATATTTTTTATTTTTAAAAAATATTATTGATATTAATATATGAAAATTATCTATAAATACTAATTTTTTAATTTGAAATAAAAATAAAAATATATTTTTATTTGTTTTTCAAAAATAATATTAAAACACGATGTCAAGCAATTGCTATAAATATTCGCATGGCAAAACATAACCTTTATTGAATTAGAACACTCATCGAAAGTTTCATTTTTGTTCTCTCATAATTCCAAAATGGAAATCATACAAACGAATAAAAAGTAAAGGGCAATAGATGTTAATTAGTTTTCGATATTATTTTCTGAATTATATAATAAAAAAAAGGAAAGCAAAAGCATGGGAACCTGTTGACTGTAAAACTGTGTGGTATTTGGGACCATTGAAGCTTAAATAATATCTAGAGAAACGAGTTATTTGCCTAATTAAGACTCCAAGGAATAGAAATAGTATCGAAAGGTACCCCATAATTGAGTTCGTTTTTAAATATTTTTTCCAGAAATATATTGAAATAATATATATTTTTATTTTTTAAAAATTATTTTTGATATTAATATATGAAAATTATCTAAAAATAATAATTTTTTAATTTGAAATAAAAATAAAAATATATTTTTATTTGTTTTTCAAAAATAATATTAAAACACGATGTCAAGCAATTGCTTTAAATATTTTGCATGGCAAAACAGAACCTTCATTGAATTAGAACACTCATCGCAAGTTTCATTTTTGTTCTCTCATAATTCCAGCATGGAAATCATAGGGAACGAATAAAAAGTAAAGGGGAATAAATGTTAATTAGTTTTCGATATTATTTTCCGAACTATATAATAAAAAAGGAAAGCAAAAGCATGGGGACTCGTTGACTGGCAAAACCGTGTGGTATCTGGAACCATTGAAGCGTAATTAATATCTAGAGAAACGAGTTATCTACCTAATTAAAACTCCAAGGAATAGGAATAGTAGAGAAAGGTACCCCATAATTGAGTTCGCTTTTAATTTTTTTTCCGAAATATATTAAAATAATATATATTTTTTATTTTTAAAAAATAATTTTTATATTAATATATGAAAATGATCTAAAAATACTATTTTTTAATTTAAAATAAAAAATAAAAATATATTTTTCAATTTATTCAAAAACAATATTAAAATACAGTGTCAAGCAATTCCTATAAATATTCTGCATGGCAAAACAAAACCTTCATTGAATTAGAGTACTCATCGCAAGTTTCATTTTTGTTCTCTCATAATTCCAACATGGAAATCATAGGAAACGAATAAAAAGTAAAGGGCAATAGATGTTAATTAGTTTTCGATATTATTTTTTGAATTATATAATAAAAAAAAGGAAAGCAAAAGCATGGGGACCTGTTGACTAGTAAAACTGTGTGGTATTTGGGACCATTGAAGCTTAAATAATATCTAGAGAAACGAGTTATTTGCCTAATTAAGACTCCAAGGAATAGAAATAGTATCGAAAGGTACCCCATAATTGAGTTTGTTTTTAATTTTTTTCGAAATATATTAAAATATTATATTTTTTATTTTTAAAAATTATTATTGATATGAATATATGAAAATTATCTATAAATACTAATTTTTTAATTTAAAATAAAAATAAAAATATATTTTTATTTTTATTTCAAAAATAATATTAAAACACAGTGTCAAGCAATTGCTATAAATATTTTGCATGGCAAAACAGTAACCTTCATTGAATTAGAACACTCATCGTAAGTTTCGCTTTTGTTCTCTCATAAATACAACATGGAAATCATAGGAAACGAATAAAAAGTAAAGGGGAATAGATGTTAATTAGTTTGTGATATTATTTTCTGAACTATATAATAAAAAAGGAAAGCAAAAGCATGGGGACCTGTTGACTAGTAAAACTGTGTGGTATTTGGGACCATTGAAGCTTAAATAATATCTAGAGAAAAGAGTTATCTACCTAATTAAAACTCCAAGGAATAGGAATAGTAGAGAAAGGTACCCCATAATTGAGTTCGTTTTTAAATATTTTTTCCAGAAATATATTAAAATAATATATATTTTTATTTTTTAAAAAATTATTATTGATATTAATATATGAAAATTATCTATAAATACTAATTTTTTTAATTTGAAATAAAAAATAAAAATATATTTTTATTTGTTTTTCCAAAATAATATTAAAATACAGTGTCAAGCAATTCCTATAAATATTCTGCATGACAAAACAGAACCTTCATTGAATTAGAGCACTCATCGCAAGTTTCATTTTTGTTCTCTCATAATTCCAACATGGAAATCATAGGAAACGAATAAAAAGTAAAGGGCAATAGATGTTAATTAGTTTTCGATATTATTTTCTGAATTATATAATAAAAAAAAGGAAAGCAAAAGCATGGGGACCTGTTGACTGTAAAACTGTGTGGTATTTGGGACCATTGAAGCTTAAATAAATAGAAATAGTATCGAAAGGTACCCAATACTTAAGTGGTTATCTGCCGACCAAGCCTCAATATCTCAGCCCAGCACATCAATTAGTACATGAGAAACTATTTCTTCTAGCTTGCTTATTGCTCCGTTTAACCCATAAATATTAACAGTCTCTTCCAAAAACTTTTGTTGCCAATTTAAATAACAAGTGGTAAAGAACAATGAGTGAGGGAGATAGCTTAGATGATCCATTCATGTACGGTTTTGTTTTTATATGGTATATTGTGGTTTGTGTTTTTTAATTATAAATTTAAAAGTGTTTAATTCATTAATTAATATACATTATAGTTTTGTATGGGTAGCATTGAAATCTTTTTTAAAAATATCTTAATTTTAAAAGTGTTTAATTAATGTTATGACATCTTTGGCCCATTCTCATTGAACATATTCAATAATTCAATGACTTTGCAACCGCACTCGATGGAAATTACATGAGTGGGTTCCCACAAAAGAAGGAAGGGCAAGGAAGCTTAAATGACTTTGCGACAATTACAAAATCAACGCAAAATGGAGCTGATAGAGAAATTGAATTAAAGCCATTTTCTAATTACTTGCAGACAACCCCAAGGAAAATTGAATTAACAATAAATCTAAATGTATGGGAAATTCACTTTACAAGATACACCGTAGGTTCGTGATGCACTATTCATAAATGTTATTTAACATTTAAAAATCAATAAATGTTTTTTAATATTATTTAACCAAGATACATATTAACTAAACAATAAACGGTGTGGCTGTTTCACTTTGCACCAAGACACAATGCACTGTGGACTCGCAATTTGTCCCGGTACTTCGAGCGTGCACGTGCTCCTTTTTTTTTTCCGCCTATGAACAGTGCATTAATGAATCTGCCCCTCGAAAACGACAAAATAGTGCACAGGGACCAGGGGCTCTCTTGTTTTTTCCCAGATTTTTTGCACAGTGCAGCGACGAAAACAACTCTCGAAAACGACAAAATACCGCACAGTAAACGGGGGCAGGGATGTATTTTCCCCATAGGTTTTTTCGTGAATATCAGAAGGATCAGGGGCGTCTTGGTAATTAGCCCATATTTTTTTTTCTAGATGCACGGCTGGCGCGTCGTTCGAACGCGCCAGCGGCTTTCAACGTGAATGCGCCATTGCGTCGGCGCGTGCAGCTCCGTTCGGCAGTCAAAAATTCCCTTCCGCCGTTGCTAACGGTGCGCCTTCCGGTCCTCTGTCCGCCTTCGCGGCGCGTTTTGGTCATAGATGTTATGGTAAGCGGCCGCGGATGGTTTTGTGGCTGTTGTCGGTTTTCTCTCTCCTGCAGGCCCAAATTCAGCTCTGGTCCCTGATATATGTAGGAAGTTAATTTCGGTCCCTGAGGTTTGGATTTCGGTTTTATTCTGATTTTTTTAACTGAAAGTTTGATTGTTTTCAATTGTGCCCTTCAATTAAAACTAATTATATAAAGACGTTTAATTTCAATCCTTATTCTTTTGATTTTGTTTTTCTTTGTGGTTCCTTTAATTTTTTCGGTACGGATGTTTTGATTTCTTAAATTTGGTCCTCCAATTGAAAGTGAACATATATACAACTTTTCATTTCAGTCCCTCTTCTTCTATTTTTTTGATAAAATGACAACAATTATCATTATTATTGCATTATTTATTTTGGTCCCAAGATTTTTTGTTTTTCAATTTTATCCTTCAATTGAAATTAATTATATATGTCATTTTTCATTTCGTTCCTTATTCTTTGAATTTTTTTTATATTAATTCATTTTTTTTAATTCTTGGATAATGTTTATTTTTTATTCATATTTATACATCTATGCTTTTAGTTTTTGTCTTTTTTTTTTATTTTGGTTTTATTTTGAATCGGTTCGATCCTGAAATTTTAATTTATGGTAATAATCATTTGAAAATTAATATTGCACATTTTTTTCCCTTTATTCCTTTTTTTTAAATTTATTTGTTCTTTGGATTAGATGATTTTTATGATTTTACTATTTACGCAATGATAATGTTAATTTTATTGATTATTTTTTAATTGTTTTTTTATAAAAATCTTTTGCTTTTTTTTTTAATGATTTTCCAGGGCAATTTAATTGTTTTAGTTGTTTTGACAGTAATGTTAATAATAATTTTAACTGTTATAGTAATGATAATGACAATAACATAAGGATAAATTTTGAATTTATGTTTTCGTCTTTTTATGGATAGAAAATTAATTATATTTTTTTGTTATTGAATTATTGGAGGGTTTTTTTATATTATTTCATTTAGTGTCTTTTTTTAATTCTTAGACAATGTTCATTTTTTGTTCGTATTTATGCTTTTATGCTTTTAGTTTTTTTTTTGTTTTTTTTAATGGGATTTTTTTCCTAATCGGTTCAATCCTGAAATTTTAATTTATATTGGTAATCATTTGGGAATTAATATTGCTCTATTTTTCCCTTTGTTCATTTTTTTGTTTTTTTTTGTTTTTATTTATTCTTTGGATTAGATGATTTTTATGATTTCACTATTTACACAATAATAATGATAATTTTAGTGATTGGTTTTTTATTGTTTTTTTTATAAAAACTCTCTTGCTTTTTTTATGATTTTCCAGGGCAATTTAATTATTTTAATTATTTTAATAGTAATGTTGATAATAATTTTAGATGTTATAGCGATGATAGTGAAAATAATATCAGGATGGATTTTCAATTTATGTTTTTGTCTTTTTTTCAATAAAAAATTAACTACTTATTTTTGTTATTTAATTATTACAGGTATTTTCACAATTTATATTTTTTATTATTTAAATTGAATTATAAAATGAATTAATCTTAATGCAATGAATTCAATAATTCAAATATCCAAATCTTCTTTCTTTTTTATTGGTGATAATAAATCTTCCTTTAGACTTAGTGTTCACAGATGTCCGGGTCCAAGATCCGTCAATTCCACTTCTGGTGCTCGTTACTATGTTAGTTTCCTTGATCATTATTCAAAATATTTGTGGTTATTTCCCATGAAACTTAAATCAGATGTTGAGGGTATATTTCTGCGTTTTCAACAATTTGTGGAAAAACAATATGATCGCAAAATAAAAGCAATTCAATCTGATTGGGGAGGGGAATACCGTAGGCTGCACAATTATTTCCAACTAAATGGGATAGCTCATAGAATTGCATGTCCACACACCCATCAACAAGTGGGTTCAGTTGAACGTAGACATAGGCAAATTGTTGAGGTTGGTCTCAGTCTTCTAGCACACTCAAAACTGCCACTCTTTTATTGGGAGGATGCATTCACTACTGCAACATTTCTAATCAATCACCTCCCCACCCCCATTCTCAAAAATTTGTCCCCATATGAAGTTCTGCACAATCGAGCTCCAAATTTTGCCTTCCTACGTGTTTTTGGGTGCGCTTGCTGGCCTAATCTTAGACCCTATAACAAGCATAAGTTGGATTTTAGAAGCAAAACTTGCATTTTTATTGGCTACAGTAATGATCACCATGGTTACAAGTGTCTTGATTTATCAAATGGCAGGATTTATGTGTCTGGTCATGTTGTTTTTGATGAAGATTTATTTCCTTATCCTCAATTATCTTCCTCTCCCATGTCTTCCAATTCCCCACATACTGATCCCACTTTATCTTCAAATGTCACTCTTCCTTCCTTCTTTTCATTTTCCAGTCCTGTCAACAACCCCAATATGCAAACCGAACACTCAGCCACTTCTAATGATTCTGCTTCTTTAGTGTCTTCATCTGCAGGTACACAAATAGCCACGGCTGATGATGCATGTCCAGCTATGTCTCCATCTGATGATATTGCAGCCTCACCACTCAATACAGCTGCAAGTATATCAGACCAAGCTCGGCAACCTACAGAAAATGCCCCTGTTTTACCCTGTCCTTCTAGCAGGCATGCTATGACCACACGGTCTAGAAACAATATATTCAAACCGAAGCCAAAATCTGATGATTTTGTAAGGTATCCTTTACCTAAGGCATTACTAACATCTCTGCAAAATTCTGAAATTGAGCCATCATGTTACAGTGAAGCAATTAAGTCTCCACAGTGGAGAGCAACAATGAATGCTGAGTTTGATGCAGTTCTAAGCAATGGCACATGGTCCCTAATTGTTCCCCCATCTACTGCCAATGTAGTGGGCTGTCGTTGGGTGTATAAAGTCAATCGAAGAGCTGATGGTTCTATTGAAAGGTATAAGGCTAGGTTAGTAGCCAAGGGATTTCATCAACAAAAGGGGGTTGATTTTCATGAGACTTTTAGTCCTGTTATAAGGCATACAACAATTCAAATCATTTTATCTCTTGTTGTTACTCATCACTGGCAGCTTTGGCAAGTGGACATTCAAAATGCTTTTCTTCATGGTAATTTGGAAGAAGAAGTATACATGGTTCAGCCTCAAGGATATGTTCATCCACAATTTCCTAATTATCTATGCAAACTCCACAAATCTATCTATGGCCTCAAACAAGCTCCCCGTGCTTGGTTCTCTAGACTGACAGATAAATTGCTTGCAATTGGATTTGTTGTAAGCAAGGCTGACCCTTCTTTATTCATTTGGCACACTCATGAAATTATGGTACTCATACTCATTTATGTTGATGACATAATACTTACAAGTAATTCAAGTGCTGCTATTAACAAAGTTATTACTAAATTACACCTTGATTTTGCTGTCAAAGATCTCGGGCAACTTAGCTACTTCTTGGGTGTGGAAGTGTTACATACAGATGAAGGTTTATATCTTACTCAACAGAAATATGTAGCTGAGTTGTTGAAAAATACACACATGGATGAGGCTAAACCATGTTCTAGTCCCATGGCTACAAATTGCCATCTCTCGGCTACTGATGGTGTCACATTTTCTGATCCTTCACTTTATCGCCAAGTTGTTGGAAGCTTACAGTACTTGGCATTTACACGTCCTGATCTCTCTTTCTCAGTGCACAAGGTTAGCAAGTTCATGCATAAACCACTGGATTCTCATTGGCAAGCAGTCAAGAGGATACTTAGATATCTAAAACACACCATCTCCACTGGTTTGCTTATCAGCCCCTCATCTTCATCAGCAATTCAAGCCTTGTCAGACTCTGACTGGGCAGGTGACCGTGATGATCGACGCTCGGTCAGTGCTTATTGTGTATTTATGGGTAAGAATCTCATCTCATGGCGTTGCAAGCAACAATTCACAGTTGCTAGAAGTAGCACGGAAGCTGAATATAAGTCCCTTGCGGACACAACCTCAGAAATTCGATGGGTACAGTCTCTTCTGTCAGAATTTGATTTTCAAAGCTCAATTACCCCAAGATTATGGTGTGACAATATTGGCGCAACATACCTAAGTGTCAATCCAATGTTTCATGCTAGAACAAAACACATAGAAATTGATTTCCACTATGTGCGTGATCAAGTTCAGAGGAAAGAACTGTCAGTTCAGTTTATTTCAAGCAATGATCAAGTCGCAGACTCCTTGACCAAGCCAATTTCTCCACGCAGGTTTCCCAATGTTTTACACAATTTGAATGTTCGTTCCCTTCCCTTCAGATTGAGGGGGCGTGTTGAGGAAAGGATGGACCAGCTCAGCAAAGCCACATCAGCTGAGAAGAATCAGGAAGCAGAGCACAATCAGGAAGAAGATATCGATAGAGATAAATCAGGAGGAGATTGTGACTGATTAGGAAGAAATAGATTATGATAGATTATGCCGTGAGCTGTAACTTTGTTTACTGTAATTATCCCATAAGAATTAGACTCATCAACTCTATATATTGTAATTCTGTATTTGATGAATTCAATGAAAAACAAACACTGTTTGAATCATCAGTTTATCTAAGTTTATATCTAAAATAAATTTTATTTGGAGGGCATCATTTGTGACAAAGTTTACCAAGATGGGATAAATGACTACTATAATATTAAATGGATCTTTAGTGTTGTTTAGAAGTACATTAAAATAATATATATATTTTATTTTTAAAACTAATCTTTGATATACCTTATCAAAACGATCTTGAAAACCTAAATGGAGATGAAATGAAAGTGAGATCTCTTAAACAAAATGAGAGATGTGATCGATGAGATACTAGACTCAATTACAAGCAATAAAATAGGATCTAGACACACTTTATTTGTATATATATTTGTATAATGCACCAAAGATAATACACAAGAAATACAATACATGTTCAATTCTTCATCCTCTGTAAATCAACATCTTCTTCAAAATATTCCCTTTGTCTAAGTCTATCTTTCAGGTTAAAAAACATTATTTCACAACGTAAAGAAATAGAAATAGAAATAGAAATAGAAATAGAAATAGAAGAAGCTTAGACCAAAAAAGACACGAGTT
This sequence comes from Salix exigua, assembly GCA_032356905.1. Lineage (NCBI taxonomy): Eukaryota > Viridiplantae > Streptophyta > Magnoliopsida > Malpighiales > Salicaceae > Salix > Salix exigua. The sequence goes on along the minus strand of CM063594.1, from coordinate 783,408 downwards.
ATGAACATCAACCCAACTTGTTTCTTACGTGGTAGTAATTAATGCCTTAAAACAATCCAATTCAATTATCAACGATGACGCCTACACTTGGAAAAAATAAAGAAAAGAAAATGGAGTGGCCTCCAACATTTGTAAACCTGGCTACCAGGTGTGTTCCTTCCTTGCCAACCAAGTCTTTTGATCAATTTGGTTACAGCATGCATGCATATATACGCAGTAGTAGTCCTGCTCAAGAGAATGGGATGCCGAGAGAAATGGAGAAGCAAAATATACAGGTCGGTAGGTTGCTTCATGACACATTGTGGGTGGAACTCAACACTCGAGGCGCTGAGCTTAGGAGTGCCAATGGTGGCCATGCCACAGTGGACTGATCAGCCAACAAATACAAAGTACATTGCCGATGTTTGGCAAGTAGGGGTTAGAGTGAAGGCAAATGAGAAGGGGATCGTCACTAAAGAGGAGGTAGAAGGGTGTATAAGGGAAGTCATGGAAGGTGAAAGAGGGAATGAGATAAGAAGGAACTCTGAGAAATGGATGAAACTAGCTAGCCCAAACAGCAGCTGATGAAGGTGGAAGCTCTGATAAGAATATCACGGAATTTGCAGCAGAACTTGCTAGGAAGTTCCATCATGAAACCTGGAAATGATTCTATCAATGTATCGTACCTCAGTTATAAACTACTTTTGCAGCAAATTCAACTAGATCAACACCATATTTAGAAGCATGGTTTCAATATGAAGAATAAACTTGCACAGAGCACTTTATTTCCAAAGGCATGAGATATAACTATCGCACCCAATATATATAGCAATTTCTTGTTCTATTTTTATATTTTCTCTTTGTATTTCAAAATCTCAATTTGACTTTACTAGTAAAATCACTAAAGAAATAGTTTTAAAAAAATATTTTTCATTATTCATCGGTGATTTCACTGGTAATTGTTGTTTAAGAGACAAACTAGCTCACACAACTATTTCATCTCCCCCCTCCTCCTCCTCTCTCTCTCACCTCGTCGATTCTCTCTCTCTCTCACTCTCTCTCTATTTAAATAATTTCTCTCATTTTACACGAAGTAATTAGGCTTCTTTGTATTAAAATATCAAAATCCACTTTGTAGCAATTTGTTTCTTAGACCACTTCTTCTCAAGGTGACATCCACCATATATACCGTGGCTAGTGCCAATGTTTCCCAAAAAGCTGAATTGACAGGATTCCAATATTAATGGTTAAATGAGGCATGTGAAAATCCACTAGTTGCTACTTCCTCACCTACCTTGAATTGGGATCGTAAAATAAAGAATAAATAACCTTTCATGTGCTTGCTTGTAGCTTGTCATCTATAGTCTAAACAAATGAAAATAACTTAAATTGCATGTAATTCTCCACATGCTTAAAATAACTTGCTGCATATTCTACGTTATTGTTTGATATAAGGATCAGGAATTGACGTATCAAATCTGCTTCAACAACAAATTCTACAAGCTCTTGTTCAAGGGCAGGGTTAGCTCGACTCATGACTTTCCAACCTTCAGTTGATGATACAGATTTCAAGTCCTTCACAACCATACGAAGCACGTCTATCACATTTTCTTTGGTCAGAGATCATGCTCCAGAAGGTATATACAAACTCTTTTCAGTGATGAGACAGAGTATGAGTGTGATAAAACCAACTAATGGAGAGCAAACCTTTTCATCTCATCCTCTTCATAGCTGCATTAGAATATCAAGAATGAATATCTTTATTTAAATCAGAGTACCTTGGAACAGTGAAAGAGCAGAAAGGGAAACATTTCCATTTGAATCCGTTTCATACAAAATATAACAAGATGCATTTAAAGAGAATGCATTGCATTCACTATTACATCACTGATACAGTCCCAGAGAAATTTATCGATGAAGAATATGTTGAAATTTGAAGCTGATTCCAGACCTGCCAAAGAAACTGACAGAGTGCAGGTGCGCAGGAGAATTGAAGATTGAAGAATCAATTGTTATGATTGAATTCACATTGTAATAAGCATGTTTAAGAGTTCCGAGTCAATGTTTTAGTCAATTTCATCTTATAGTCAAAACTTTGCTAAATAGGAAATTGTAACAGAATTTTGGAAAACTAGCCGTTGTAATTTCTTATTCTTCTATAAATAAAATTGATGGGATGGCAGTAACCATACAAAATATTCTGCCTATGTTCTTGTTGTTTTGATTCTCAAATTTACAGATTTCTTAAGTTCTTTCTTTTCTGGAAAATTTACATCAAATTCTGGAAAATTGCTCATTCCCAGAATTTGATCTCTACAGTACATGTTTTTCAAAATTTTCCAGAATTCATCAGAATTTCAACATGGTATCAGAGCAGAATAGGTCTTAGAAAAGAGATTGAAAGTAATATACAAGTGCAAAGAATTCAAGGATTGATCAAACCTTGAAAGGGAAGATTGCACTTTTACAGAAATTCCAGACTGCACTTTTCCAGAAATTCCAAGAATTCGTCAATCAAGAAGTGAGTCTTGAAGTGTTCTTTAAGGACTAATAATTGAAAGAGTTTCTCAATTATTACTCCTGTTCTTTGTTCTGTGGAATCCTTGGAAGGAAAAGAGTGCAAGAAACAAGTTTGACAGAGATGGATTCATCATTCTCATCAAAAACTCCAATCTTCACAGGAGTGAATTATGGAGTATAGGCAGTGAAGATGAAGATTTATCTGAAGGCTTTCGACCTATGGGAAGATGTGGAAGCTGACAGGGAACCAATTCCCTTGAACAACAATCCAACAATGAATCAACTTAAATACTTCAATGAACAAAGAGCAAAGAAGTACAAGGCTCTCACTTGCATTCATAATGCAGTAAGTGAGGACATTTTCACAAGGATAATGGCTTGTGAAACTGCAAAGGATGCATGGGATAAACTGAAATCAGAATTTCAGGGTGATGAGAAGTCAAGAAGGATGCAAATCCTGAATTTGAAAAGACAATTTGAAGCCTTGAAGATGAGAGATTCAGACACAATCAAAGAATTTTCATCAAATGTGTCCAAGATTGTAAACCAAATGACTCTACTTGGAGAAGAAGTTCAAGAAGAAAGGGTGGTTGAAAAGGTGTTGGTAAGCTTACCCGAAAAATTTGAGAACAAGATATGTTCTTTGGAAGATTCAAAAGACTTCACTTCCATGAGTCTTCAAGAACTAATCAATGCATTGCAAGCTGTGGAACAAAGGCAATCATTTAGGCAAGAAAACACAAGTGAAGAGGCCTTTGCAGCAGGATTTAGAGGAAGAACTAGGCAACAACAAGTGTTCTTCGTAAATCCGAAAACGAGTCCGAGCCTCGGAAATTCATGGCAGAGGAAAAATTGGCCAAATAATCAAACACATGCCAACAACTTCAATGCAAGGTGGAAGGAAAGAAGAGAGCAACTTTCCACCTGCAAGTACTGTCAGAAAACCAATCATCTTGAGTCATCTTGTTGGCTCAAGAATGCACAATGCCAAAAATGTAAGAAGTTTGGTCACATTAAATTTTTTTGCAATGAAGACAATGCAAATCAAGCTCAAGTTGCTGAAGTGGAGGAGACCAAAGAGGAAATGTTATTCATAGCCACTGAAGCACACAAATGCAACAAAACCGAGGTAAACATACAAACTTGGTCTATTGATAGTGGTTTTTCAAACCACATGTCTGCAGCAGTAAGTATGTTTGAAAATCTAGACTTAAGCTACAAATCTAGAGTTAAAGTTGCAAATGGGCAGTATGTAAGTATTGAGGGTAAAGGGGAAGTTGATATTGAAACTCTAGCTGGAACCCGAAAGTTTAAGCATGTGTTGTATGTGCCAGAAATTGACCAAAATTTGATAAGTGTAGGTCAATTACTTGAGGATAAATACTCTTTGCTGTTTATAGATGGCAAATGCATGATCAAAGATGATCAAGGTACTCTCTTATTCAATACAAAAATGTCAAATAGATGTTTTAGTTTTGAGAAACAACTAGAACACCAAAGCAACACAACTGAAAGAGAATCTGTTGAAGAGAAAGGCTCACGGAAAATGGCAGGAAAAGATGATGAAAAATATCAGACCATGGATTCTAGGGGGAGTGTTGAACTTAGAAACACAGCCTTTGGATTTAATTTTACAGGATGTAGGCTCCTTGTATTGTGATGAGATTTGCGAGTCAATTGAAAAGAAAGAGATCTCATCAGTTGCTCGAGTGCCTGATGAAAGCTTGGATTCGCTGTTTTATGATGCAAATGAAGACTTAGAAAGCTCATGTAGAGATGACCATGTTGTTGCTATAGACCCAACATATGAAAAGAAGGTGAATGATCACTCATTAGTTGCTTGATCTATGTAAATAACCTCGTTGAGCACAGTGATGATGAAGAATTGGTTGTTGAATTAAGAACCAATATGAAAGACAAGTTCGAAATAAATGAACTTGAACTTTTAGACTATTGTTTGGGAATAAAACAAGCAGATGAAGGTTGTTGTATGTGTCAAAACCAGTTCACCACCAAGCTACTCGAACAAGGGTGCAATGGAAAAATTCAAAGTCGGAACACACCAATGGTGCTCGGGAATGAAGCTCACCAAGGAAGATGGTGCTACCTGTGCGGATGGTAGAACTTATAGAATGCAAATTAGCAGCACTACTCTATCTATCTTTCACTCAACCGTAAATAGTATGCTCTGATATACTCAACACAAAGTTCATGCAAAACACTAGTCGAGTTACACTACATTACAGACATTGGAAAATGCGGACCAACCGATTTGGTTAAGAAAAGCTTTAAAGGATTTGAATCTTGATCACCAACCGAGGGTATGTGCAACTCAGAATCAAGGGGAGTGTTGAAATTTGAAGTCGATTCCGGACCGCCAAAGAAACCGACAGAGTGCAAAGTGCAGGAGAATTGAAGATTGAAGAATCAATTGTTATGATTGAATTCACATTGTAATAAGCATGTTTAAGAGTTCCGAGTCAATGTTTTAGTCAATTTCAGCTTATAGTCAAAACTTTGCTAAATAGAAAATTGTAATGCAATTTTGGAAAACTAGCCATTGTAATTTCTTATTCTTCTATAAATAAAATTGATGGGATGACAAGTAACCATACTGAAATATTCTGCCCATGTTCTTGTTGTTTTGATTCTCAAATTTACTGATTTCTTAAGTTCTCTCTTTCGGAAAATTTACATAAAATTCTGAAAATTGCTCATTCCTAGAATTTGATCTCTACAAGTACATGTTTTTTGTTCTTTGTTCTTCATTTGTCCGTACAAATTGCTACAAGTACTTGTTTTTCAAAATTTTCCAGAATTCTTCGAATTTCAACAGAATATATGGAAAAGGATATTTGAAGATACGAGGATGAGTACAAAACCGAATGAACACATGGACAACTTCACAAGGTACACCAAGAATGCTCGATATATCTAATTCAATTTTTAACTTTTGACTCGCTGCAGGATGGTCCCAAGCACAGAGCGATGCAATACTCGCAAGAGGAAAAGTTACGGATATTACACCCGACCACCACATTGAACCTATATTCCTTAGTGAGTAAAAATCAACTCCGTGTGTTTATTTGAGATAAAAGTAATGAATTTTGTCATATGTTGCCCCTCGTTGTCTCCATTTATCAAAGAAAACTTGCAAAACACATCTTTTTATATTCTAGAGGCAACAATATTGAAACGCCTTGATGAATGCATCAGGTTTAAAGAAGACAACAAACACATTTTATCTTTGACATTTCTATATATGAAGTAAAATCCCTTTACTCAAGTAGTTATCTTTGATGAAAACAATGATTCTTCCAGGTAAATAGATATGTCGTGAAGTGTAATCAACTCACCAAAACATTGCAGTGAGTCGGAATATACGAAGTTGCTATCTGTTAATGTAGACATCTGAACCATATGTTGTAGATGGCTAGTTGTTGTAGATGTTGTAGTAGGATAAGGTGGCGGCTTGGGGATGTCACGGGCATCAGACACGTAAGATGTGGTAGCTTCCAGCACCTTTACATTGTTTGTTGATTTGACCTCATCAATTTGTATATTGAAACATCCACCAAAAGATTCACTAGCAGCACATGGCCAAGGAGAATTGACATCTGGTGAAGCCATAACTTCTATGTTGCTCTAATATGATTTTAAGATTCATTGGTTTCTAACAAGTGATTTTGGTTTTGGATAAATAAATCTTTTTTTTTAAATATATCGTTAACTTGTATTCTAAAATAAATATAATTTGGAGGGCATATATAGGTACTCTACAAAGTTTAGCATCAAGGAGATATGATTACTAAGACCATAATACTCTCAATTTATGTTGATAAATATTTAAGATAATTTTGAGATTTTTTTACATAAATACATAATATTTAAATACCAACCTACCATGATGTCTAACATTTTATCAACATTAAACTCAAATTACAACAACATAGAAGTTAAATTCAGAACATTTTTTTTATAACTTTTATTTTTATTTTTAGATCATTTTGATGTATTTATCTTAAAAATAAATTTAAATAATAATAATTATTATTTAAATTTATTTTTAAGAAAAAAACAACCACTATTATAATACCGAATAAACTTCTAGTGCTGTTTAGAAATACATTAAAATAATATATTTTTTATTTTTTAAATTAATTTTTGATATACCATATCAAAATGATCTTGAAACATTTAAAAAACCTAAACGGAGATGAATTGAAAGTGAGATCTCTAAATGAAAATGAGAGACATGTTATCGATGAGATTCATGGACCAAAAACTGATCAACAACATAGTCCCATCACTTGGGTCCATCTTTGCTAGGATTAAAAAAATATTGATAAAATAATATGAAATATATTTTTTAAAAAAACAATATAATTTAGAAAATATTTGTGACTCTTGATTTATATGTGTTAAGTGAGACCTTTTTCAAATTAAAACAATTATTAGAGAGAAGCTTCAATAAAAAAAAAGGCAAGAAAAGAGAGAAAAAAGGCTTCAAAAATAAACTAAAATTTTGATGATAACACCACTATTGCCGTTGAAAAATTCTTGATAACACCAAGAAAAATCACCAATAGTCTATGATGATAATTAGTTGTTTGGGGTCTCCATTAATGATGGGATTTATTGAAAGATTTTCTTTTAAGAAAAATCAATTTTTAGGCTTGATAGAAAAAAATGATATTTTTTTTATCACCAGTTTTTTCTCTCATTGATTAAAATTCTTTATGGATGAATTGATGATCAATTGATCTTGATTTGTTGAAAAAGAGCATGATTGAAAGATGGAAGATCGAAGTAGAAACAAACAAATAAATTAGGTGGCAACTTGAAAGTTTTCATAAAAAGATTCAATTTAGTCTTTATACTTTCGATGTTTTTCTTTTGACCCTTTGGTTTATAAATTTTAATTTTAGTATAGAACTTTACCTTATGATTTAACAGAGGAGAGAGAAAGTTAATGTTAGACAAAAGATACAAATTGAGATCATATGTTAAAGAAACAAAATATGAAGGTAAAAGCTTGAAGAAAGTAAATGAGAAGCTATTTATTCCCTTTGTCTTGGTCTATCTTTTAGGTTAAAAAACAATATTTAACATATTTTTCAAGTTAAGTCAAAAGGAATATGTGGAAATTGCATCATAGGATGAACATCAATATAACTTCTTTCTTACGTAGTAGTAGTTATTATTTTGTTTGACTAATACAAAGATATTTGGGGAAGTTGCATCATGGGATGGAAGGAATATCTGTCGTCGACAAGAAAATTGTTATTTTAACTAGAGAGCACCACATTTGGCCTTACATGTTGATTGCTTCGTTAAAAACATTAATGGTAGCATCCCTTTTCTTTTCTTTTATGTTTACTTGATTAATTTTTTATATTTTTTAATTGAATATTATTTTTATTTTTAACTTTTAATATTTAGTTGATTATAATTAGACTTTCAAATTTGAATACTACTTCTTAATTGGCGATCCTCATTTGATTAATTAAACAACAACACAAAGTTTCTTGATAATCATCACAAGTAACATCGTATGAATGTCATTTATTGAATAAATCACGTACTGTATTCATCATTAAAGCATAAAAGGTATGGCCAAGAGTTTCAAATCTATTTCAATATTAAAATGAATTATAATATCCAGATAACAAAGAAGAAAAAGATAATATTTACATGTTTTATTGCGAGGTCGATACATGACTAGTGTAAATTGGATGCTTTGTAAGCTAGTTAATTGCAAGTTTTAACAAACATCCATACGATTTGACCAATCATCAACATTTCAGAGAGTTAAGACATACAACTGGGGCAGGTCACCCGTCATAATCAGACCTGGGTAAGTCATCCGTCACTATCGAGACTCTTTCAACTTGGGCAGGTCACCCGTCATAATCAGACCCGGGTAAGTCATCCGTCACTATCGAGACTCTTTCATCCGGGCAGGTCACCCGTCATAATCAGACCCGGGTAAGTCATCCGTCACTATCGAGACTCTTCTAACTCGGGCAGGTCACCCGTCATAATCAGACCCGGGTAAGTCATCCGTCACTATCGAGACTCTTCTAACTCGGGCAGGTCACCCGTCATAATCAGACCCGGGTAAGTCATCCGTCACTATCGAGACTCTTCTAACTCGGGCAGGTCACCCGTCATAATCAGACCCGGGTAAGTCATCCGTCACTATCGAGACTCTTTTATCTAATTTCTTTTATTTGTGTAGGTCACCCATCATAATGAGATCATCTCCACCATTCTAATTTATTTTATTTTATTTTATGTTATTTTCTTTATTCTTCTTTACAACGCTTACTATTTAAAGCCTTTTACAAGACTTTAGTCGTAAGCATTGTAAAGAGGGGGCATCTGTTGCTACCCAATTTTTGACCTCACTTATTTTTATGTTTTGGAAAAAAATCAAAAAAATCAAAAAAAGAAAAAAATCCAAAAAAATCTTGTTATAGGGGCAAAAATTGAATATATTGAGATTTTAACAGTCAATGCAGGTTGAAATAGCACAAATTGGAAATGAAGGACCGAATTGAAACAAACATGCAAGCCGAGGGCTGATTGTGAATTTTGTCCATGGAAGACTCTATAAATAGAGTGCATGGCCACAAGAATAAAGGACCAAAAAAATACATTCCTCCAAAAAACCCTAAAATCCAAAAAAACCCTAAACCCATCTTGTTTCTCTCCCGTGAGGGGCTGCCGCCGCCAGACCTGTTTTGGGCAGCCCCTTCCCCTTCCCCGTTTTTTTTTCATCCCTCCTCTTCCCCTCATCTCTGTCACGCTCTTCTCTGACAAGCTCCCTTCCCCCCACAATATTTTCCCCAAATTTCCTTCACTTTCTCTCCGGGCCAGTCCCTCCATTGAGTCCTCACTTCCCTTTCCCCGTTTTTTTTTTTCTTCCTCTACAACTCCGACCAAGCTTGCCCCTCGCCCTCCCTTCTCAGGCCAGCCAGCCACCACAGCATCCATAACAGCCTTCCCTCTCTTCCCAGCCGACCACCGTTGCCCCCACCAGCACCTTGTCGTCTCCCTCCTTCACCAAACAGCCACTGCCAGCCCTCTTCACAGCAGCCCCATGACCCTCTTCTCCACTCGTCAGCCATCTCCACTGAAGACGGAGAGCACCATGACAGCAGACCCACCGTGGGACACCGTGAAAGGTCCTCACCGGCAAGAGGAAGCCGAGAGGAATAGAACTGGAGAAAAATATAACCGATGCTTGTTGTGGATTTGTTGGTGAGACTTTTGGGTTTTGTGTTTGTTTGTTTTCATTTTGCAGGTCATCTTGGAGCACACTCGCCGGCGAGAGCAAGGCAGAGAAGAAGAAGAAGAAACCGAGAAGAAGGGCAGACCTATGATTTGCAAAAGAGAACGGTTTTTGTGTTTGTACTGTGTGTTTGTTGGTCTTATAAGCCACCGTTGAAGGCCCTCTCCGGCGAAAGCAAGGAAGAGAAGAAGAAGAAGATGGAGCCGAGAACGGAGAATAGATCTCCGATGAGGGAAGAACGACCCAGATGCCTTGTGTTTGTTTTTTTTTGTTGTGCGTTTTATCTGTTTGTTTGCAGGTCACCGGGAGGCCATATCCGGCGAGAGAGAGGAAGGGAAGAACTGGTCTACCACCCCCCTGTTTTGCACTTTCCGGCGGCGGCGCGTGGAATGGCGCGTGGACAGACGCGCCACCACCATGCCTCCTCTGCTGCCACCATTGGTCCTGCACATGGGACTGTTCCCGAGGCCTGTGTAGTTTTCTTTTTTTATTTATGTTTTCATTTGGGTTTTTATTGTATTTTAAATGTTATTTATGAAATGTAATGAAAAGTAAATGAAAATGACTATGTGTGTGTGAGTTGTATCTGTTTTAGTTATAAAAAGAGAGAAAAAGAATAAAAAAGATTGTGTGGGTATGTGTTTTATTTATTCTGTATTACGTTGTTTTGTTAAGAAAAAAGAATAAAAATGTGTTTTCTTTGTAAATATTAGAAACCATATTTCAAGAGTATAGAAATTTTTTTTGGGGAATTTATTATTTACTGTTAATATTCGGATAAATAAATCTTAAAGGTTTATACCCAAAATATTCGGGGAAATAGTAGGTTATTATTCACTATTCGGTGTTTGTATAAATAATTCTTATCCAAAATATTCGGCGGGAATAATATGCTATTATTTACTTTTCGGTGTTATAAATAAATTCTAAAAGGTCATTATCTAAAATATTCCGCGGGAATAATAATAATCAATAAAATTTATTGGATTTTTAAGCACTGATCGATTTTTTTTATTGTAACATTTTTTATGAATAAATACTGACTTATTGAAACATCTAAATAGACAATGCAACTTACTTCAGGTAAGGCGTATTAGGGGTGCTAATACCTTTCCTATACGCAACCAGTCCCTTACCTTGAATCTCTGAGCAGACCAGTACAAATCGAGTGTTCCTAGCGACTCTCAACAGCAAGGTGACGACTCCTTCATCAAAACTCCACATGTGAGAGCCAGGATCCCTCCCGGGACGCCGCGCGGGGACGTGCGACAGAATCGATGCTACAATCATTAGATGGATCTCTTAAACTTGGTGGATCAACCATATTGATTCTATGATCATCATTTGATGTCTGTTGTGGAACGAGAAATGGCTTAGGAGGTATTTTTAGAGACTCAATATCTTCTGCAAGCATCTGTACAACTTTGTGCATTGAGGGACGATCAATAGGCTTCAATTGTATGCACCATAATGCCACTATAGTCATCTTTTTTGTTGTTATCTTTTCCTGTTTCGTGGCTTCGTCTTCTAGTATATCCTTTCCTTCACTAACTTGGTCATAAATCCATGAGGGGAAGTACATTTGGCTCGAATGATCTGCCAATGCATTCAAGTTTTTTCTTCTCCCTACCATCTCCATTAACAACATCCCAAAACTATATACATCGGCTTTGTAAGAGATGCCTCCGATGCTTTTGTAAAATAATTCAGGAGCCATGTATCCCATTGTTCCTCTAGCCATAGTGAGGGGCACATTGTTATTATTAGTTGGATACAATTTCGCAAGTCCAAAATCTGAAACTTTTGGAGAGAAGTTTTCATCGAGAAGAATGTTGTGAGGCTTGATGTCAAAATGCAAAATCTGCATATCACAACCTTGATGCAGATACTCAATACCATGGGCCACCCCAAGAGAAATTTCATGTAGTTTGTGGTTGCTTAGCGGGATGCAACCTTGTCTGGAAAAAATATACTTTTCAAGAGATCCATTCGGCATGAACTCATATACAAGGGCACATTTTGATCCCTCGGCAACAAAGCCTATGAGTTGCACCACATTGCAATGGTGAATTCTTCCAATGGTAGCAACTTCATTGATAAAATCTTGACCGTTAGTTTTTTCTTGACGCAAAAGTTTTACTGCCGCAAAACGGCCACTACGAAGCTTTCCTTTGTACACCGAGCCATAACCTCCCTCACCTAACTTGTCACTGAATCCATTGGTTATCTTCTTAATCTCCGAGTAAGAATACCTTATAGGCATGAGATTATGGTCATCACTTTGCAAGAATTCTTCAATGTTATCATACATTGATAAATGCCTTCTTCGCCATTTATAGACCAAAAAGGTTATGAAAAATGGAAGCCCGCAAAGGAATAATAATATATGATATATCACTGCATAAAAATATTATAAGAACATTAATCAATTATGGAAGTATATTATTTGTTATTAGATTTATATGTATTTTTTTTTCTTTTATTAATGAAATTTTATTTCTCAGTTCAAAAGCATAAAATTTCTTCAAATTTGAAATTCTTATCACCAAATGAAATTGATTTTAGGGGGGGGGATGGAAATCTACTTTTTCTACTTATCTTGTTTTCATTTTTTTGTCCTTTTATTGATTTATTCATTACCATATAATCTCTCCCTATTTGTTTGTTAGAACATTCATAAATACAAGTCATTAATACCTTTATTTAGGAATTTTTTTCAATGTTTTTATACAATCTCTTTACTCTAGGTATTTTAAATAAGATCCCTCTATTGTGATTTGATCAATTTTCCATTAAATGTGAACATGTGTCAAGAATATAGAATTGTATGCACAACTTTTTTTTTTTAAAATGTGAAATATTAAAAGAAAAAAAACCAAATTTGAAAGAAAAAAAAGAAATTGAAAACTAAAATTTATAAATTAACCATTATAAAAACAAACACCGTGGAGTATTGTAAATATTATTTTTCATAGTAGAGAAAAATAGAAAACAATAAGAAGCTTTTCAAATAAATTTTTAAACACCATTTCTTTTTCTTTTTTCTAGAAGCTTTTCAATTTATTTATTTTAGTTTTTTTAATATGATATAAAGTTTTAGTAGTTTTCTTAAGATTTCTTGTATCCTTGATAAGTTTTGACCTTGAAGCTCTATTTTTTTATTTTTATGCTTGCCCATATTTAAAAGAATAATTGATAGAATCATAAAAAAGAGACCACATTAGGAAATTGTCAAGAGTAGATATTTTATATGTTAATATAAATGGATGAATTTAAGAAAATATCAAGATTATAGAAAAGAAATATTTGATTAATCCAGTAAACAACTTTTAAAAATGAATTTATGCCAGTTTTTATGTGCCTCTATGATACAAACAATAAAGTTTATAATAAATAAATAAAAACACTCTGCATATTTTATATGATTAAAAGATATTCATTCAATTGCATTGTTGTTTATAGTTAAGAGAAAATAAGGATATTAATACATATTTAACCTGAGGCTAAAACAATATAAATTTAATTGATTTGCAAGAAAATAAGTAAATAGAATTGAAAAATTAAGATTTGAAATTACGAAAATAAGCAAAAGGTAATGCATGAAACCATTGAAGAGCCAAAGTTGGAGATAATATTGCCCTTAATTAACGGTTTTGCGTCTTAATACATAAATTTAATGCTTCACAGTTAGTCCAAGAAAGCAAAGGAAAATACTAACCAATGGGAAGAAGTAGCGCAAGTAGGGTAGAGAGCAGAACTATGAGAATGATTAGAAAATGTGAAGAGATAGCCTTGGTAGTATAATTGCGTGTGGTTTCTGCAAAATAAATACATGAAGAGAATGAAAACAAATGGAAACACAATCAATATTACGAAGAGCATGCATACATCTTCCCTTACTTGTTAATTATTTCTACTGTGAAGAGAGAAACTAAGATTGAGATTTTAACCTCCACAACATGCATGCTATCTAGAACTGATCCTCACCTTTATAAGTTTGGAATACCACTCGTGGTTTTCCTATATCAACAGAAAGGTAGTTAAGTAAATATGTGAAATATTGTAGGATACATGCATGCATGCATACATACATACATGTAATGTTGCATCCAGAAGCCACCTATATTCACCCAAAAACAAAAAAACTCACCTGGGAATGAGACGTCATATTGTATCGTGTAACGATCTATATTCAACAACAACAAAAAAAGGGTATACGTATCAAATCCAAGGCATATATATACACACATATATATTAATTCTTTTTGCAAAATTGAGCCATGATAAATGATAAACAAGACATGATCAAAAATAGTCCTCACCTGAAAAATACTTGTTTAGTAGTGGCCATGTCTCTACATTTCAAGGAAAAGAAAATGTTGTGTAAATATTCAGAATATCTTTTCTGATATTCAAATAACATAATTTTTTTTGTTCTTTTGCATTCAGAGTATGAAGTGCGTAGACATCTCTAATTTCTTTCTCATTACACATTCTTATTGAAATGGGTAGAGTGGATATATATACTCACTTCATCCTCGACCTAGCAGTACCGTCTTGTAGGTTTTCTGTCAATTGATGAATTATCGTTACTGATTAACTCAATTAATCTTTGTAGGTGTTTTGTTTGTGTTTGGGAGAAAAGGATTGAAGAGAATTGAAGACCAAGAGGATTTCAGAAAGAGATAAGCTTCTATATATTTTTGCTTATCATCTGTTTAACAGATTGTAACTAATTAGTTAGTTACAATAAGCTCTCAACACTAAATGCATGTTCAACACATTTAATACATGATTAGAGTTTGTATATGAATTTGCTTCTTTGCTTCTCCTTCTTCTCCTTCACTGCCAGTTAACACTGCCTTCATCATGCATATCTGTGAGTGGCTTACTCTACATGTAATTTCTCAAGTTATAGATAGAAAGATAACGTAGTATTCTTGACTTGTGATGTTTCTAATTAAGGATCTCTCTCTCTCTCTCTCCAATCCACACCTTCAGTGTCTTACACCTTATTTAGGTTTCATGTTTAACATTTTAATTATGTAACTAGAAGACGTGTTCTTACCAAAGGAAGGGAGGATTCGATCATCCACAAAATCTGCAAGAAAAGCAAATAGCTGTTAAAAAGACCAGGTGGCCTTCATAGTACTGTTTACCGGGGCTTATAGAATAAGTCTGCAAGATACCAATAGAGTAAAAAAGTTGAGGAGTTGTAATGAAATGGAAGAGATATTAAGATACAATAAAACACCATCAAGCCGTACATGGAGAAAGGAAACAAAATATATATATATATATATATATATATATATATATATATATATATCTGTGTGTGTGTGTGTTTGTGTGTGTGTGCGCGTTGTTTCTAACACTTGCAATGGTCATTAATTATTAGTTCTACATTTCAAACAAAAGAAAGAAAAGTATCAAATAAGAAAATAAAAAGTTTACACAGTTATTTTTTTGAAAGGAGTTTGATCACAATTATTTCAAATTCCATCTAGTGGGTTACGATTAACGATTCGAAGGAGATGATGCTTACTTATTACAAATTCGATGAGAGCATCGATTCCTGTGGGCACTTGGAAAAAGAAGAAGAAAAAAACAAAGAAAGAAAGAGTCAGATGAAAAAAATTACTTGAAATCCCTTAAACAGATTATTAATCGGCATGTTATGCGTAACACAATTATTAAACCCAGCTCAGCCTGTAAATTCCATATCCTAACTAGAATTGTTTTTTATATATATAAAAAATAGTTTACTCCACTAATTAATCTAATCAAATCTAAATTATTTTTTTTATATAAAGAAATGATCGAAATTTATATATGCAGTTAATTAATCAAATACCAAAAGGACGGTACATTTTAAACCAACCAACCAAGCTAACTTATGCATTCAGATGAGGTGATTTGAGAGAGAGAGAATAACGTACTGCGTGTCCCAGAACAGTAATATTCAGTGCGTATGGTGGCGTTATCAAGGTTGAGGTGGTTCTCTTTGGCATAATCACAAGCAGCCCCTGACCATGAAAGCTCAAAGCCATATGCCAAAATATCATGGACTTCTATCAAAGACATATTGGCCAAAATATCATGGACTTCTATCAAAGACATATTGATAACATCATGGACATCTATCAAAGACAATAGTAGAGAAAGTAAAGGTGGTTCATAAATCAAATCTATACGGCATAAGTCCGGTACTTCAGCAATTTCACCAACCATCACATAGTCGTCACCAACCTTCACATAGCCACAAACCATCACATAGGAATAACCTTCCATATGGCGGAAGCTGGGAGAATAAATACTCCCATTTTTGCAGGAAGAAGTATTTATGAAATTAAAAGGAGGACTCGGTATTCGACTTGGGCAGCTAATAAAAGTTAATGAAAAGGATGAACCTGTAGAACGAAACGGATAATAGTGATCGTAGTCGAAGGCATAAATCGAATGACGAGGGATGGAGAGGCAATCATCCTTTTGAAAATCAGCCTCCACAAGTCGAATTGTGAATGCAGGGTGATAATCGATTGCCTGAACATAATATTTTACCCTCTCCAAGTATAAAGTTGTGCGGTTGTTTTCACAACCGAGTTCATATTCTTTGCGGCCACAACTTTTGGGATCGGTTTGTAATCGAAAAGGGTAGCTAATATTAGTGATATTACCACAAGAAGAGGGAGCACAGCTAGTTGTAGCACTGCAACTCTGGTGGCCGGCTAGGATGACTAGAAAAAGAAGGGCTGAGTATGCACCGACACGCTGCTCTAACATCCCACTCATAATGGGAATTATTGCTCTCAGTTGCAAATGTGAAGAGTTTCCTGCCATAGACAGGGGAAGCCAGTTTTATATAAAACTTTTCCTTGGGCCCATCCTCTCCATTAATATATATTTACGAACAGACTTTGCCCTACATAAACTGAACTATTAACTTTAACAATAAATCTAAATGCTTGGGAAGTAATGGAATTAAGAGATGGGGTACCAAAATGAAAACATATGGAAGGTTTGGGTGACTTTAACAAAGTTTAGGCGAGTTATTTATTTTGCAGTGAGTATGTAAGGCATTGCACAGAAAATCCCTTGAATGATTAGTCCAGCATCCATCTTCGATCCACTTGATATTTTTGCAGACCACTGTACCGAGTCTACTAGTAGAAGTAGAACACACGGTAGGAAGTCTTCGTTTCCCAATTTTCCAAGTCAATAGATGAGCAGCAGGCAGGCCAATCAGAGATAAGGTCGCATCACGCAAACCTCGCGGCCCCGGCATCAAGTGGAAGAAAGTTATTTTCAGCCACATGCTTCATATAAAACATTAATAATTCATTTATTAAAAATAAAAAATAATACTTTTCACGTAAGAAGTTACAAGAAATATATTAAAATCATTTTAATCATTTTCAGCCACATGCGTCAACATTAAGTTTAAGTTACTGTGGTAGTTGTGATGTGGTTTTTAAAAGTGTAATTTTATTCGGAAATATGTTAAAATAATATATTTTTTTATTTTTTAAAAATTATTTTTGATAAACAAAATATCTAAAAACATTAATTTTTTAATTTAAAATAAAAAATAAAAATATTTATTTTTAAATTTATTCTAAAACAATATTAAAACATAGTGTAAAACAATTCCTATGAATATGCTGCATGACAGAACAGAATCTTCATTGAAATCATAGGAAACGAACAAAAAGTAAAGGGGAATATATATTAATTAGTTTTCGATATTATTTTCTGAACTATATAATAAAAAAAAAGAAAAAAAAGGAAAGCAAGAGCATGGGGACCTGTTGACTGGCAAAACCGTGTGGTATCTGGGACCATTGAATAGAGGAGTTATCTGGAACCATTGAATAGCAACCTTTGGCACCCTCTACATCTTCCAAAAGCTCTCTACCAATCCCCGCTTCACAAGTGCCCTTATGATTTATCAACTGCCACTATGAATCTTCATGGGTGGTTGCTAAGTAATAATACGTCCTGGTTATAGCAAATCACTGGGTTTTGTCGCAAATCTGATGAGGAAATTTCACAAAATAAATAAATATGTAAGCATTTTATTTCATTTAAAAATAATTAAATATAAAAAATCCTATCGGAATTATTAGTATCAAAATGCAAAAACAAATGGTGACGTGTCTACTCCATTTGTCTCTAGTTGCATGTCGAATAAGTTTTGTTGAATATTATCTATAAATATGACCAGTCTCTTCCAAAAGCTTTTGCTGCAAATTTAAATAATCTTTTCAGCTTAAAATGTAGATTTGAGGCCACTATATTCCAATCTATTATTTGATTTATGGTAATTAATCAAAGGTTAATATTGCGGGAATCAATTATGATTATTACTAGAATAATTATTATTTTTTTCTTACTTTTTAGCATTCAAAAACAATCATCAATCTTGTTTACCACATGACTTCAAATTAGAGGTAGAGTGCTTAAAAGATTTCGGATTCTAATTTATAATTATATATTTAATTAAAATTTATATCAAAAGATATAGCCATAATCTAGCAACAAAATTCCATCCTCTAAACCCAATTATACTGATGGAACTGTTGGTCCAATCGTCAATGTTGGACAGACTTTTGATATTATATCCACTGCCTGTCCAGATAAACACACGGAATATGATTCGTTGCATGTCAATCACAGACTAATCTCCAACACTTGATAGCACATGAACTGTATACTAAATCTTACTTATTGCACATGGGTGGAACTTTTTAATGGGCTTGTATGGCTGGGCCAATGGCTTAGGAATCAGGGGTGGGCCAGAGCTTTTCTGCCTTTCATATGATATGATTTGCATCAAGATCATTAATGAATGTTTGCAATTCAATTAAAATTAAAATAGCCATAAACTTTGCGAAGTCCCCGGCCCATCGACAGAAAAGAATATTACCATACCTTTAAAAGTCGGAAGACTTGTCGATCTTTAATACTTTTTCTTCAAAGGTTAATCTTCAACACACTCATATTTTGTTATTTAAAAAAAAAACAAGAGAGAAACTGAATTTTTATATTAGAAATGTGATTTGCTCAAAGAAGTAGTGGGTTTTTTCATAGTATGGTGTGCTGCTGATCGAGACAGAAAGGAAACGAGAAGAAACTAAAAGGGGTACTGTGTGGCACATGAATAAGTGGGCAAGGAGGGAAAAAACATAAAGCATAGAAGGCTAGTGCATGCTCGGAGCACTGTACCATGAAGATTGCATTAAAGCTCCCATGTTGACAATGATATTCCCATGAAGTTTGCCAAAAACGAGAGACACAAATGGTGCCCGAGACTCTTATTATTTATTTGGACTCTTGAGTTTTTTCTTTTCTTTTTTAGCAAATTAATATAAATAGGTTTTTGAAAGTTTTTTTCTTCTAGAAATATACTAAAATGATATTTTTTATTGTTAAAAATTCATTAAAAATTTATTTATTTTTGAAACATGATATCAATCAAGTAATTTTATCATTGAGTCCCTAGAGAGCACCACATTTGTCCTTACATGTCTCTTTTCTTTTCTTTAATGTCCACTTGATTAATTTTCTGTATTTTTTTAATTGAATATTATTTTTATTTTTAGCTTCTTAATATTTAGTTGATTATAATTGGAGTTTTTAATTTGGACACTACTTCTTCATTGGCAATCCTCATTTGTTTAATTAAACGATATCACAAAATTTCTTGATAATCAGTAGAAGACGGCAGGGAGTCTTCGTTTCCGAATTTTCCAAGTCAATAGAAGAGCAGTAGGCAGGCTAATTAATGCCTTACAACAATCCAATTCAATTATCAACGATGACGCCTACACTTGGAAAAAATAAAGAAAAGAAAATGGAGTGGCCTCCATCCTTTGTAAACCACGTGTGTTCCTTCCTTGTCAACCAAGTCTTTTGATTAATTTGGTTACAGCATGCATGCATATATAATATACGCAGTAGTAGTCCTGCTCAAGAGAATGGGATACCGAGAGAAATGTAGAAGCAAAATAGAGGGAGTCATGTACTGGCCATACCCATTCCAGCTCAAGGTCACATTAACCCAATGACGCAATTCTCCAAGCGCCTAGCCTCCAAAGAACTCCAGGTAACCATAGTTATATTCTCAAGCAAGGTGCTCCAGCATACCCGCCGACTTGGCTCCGTCCAAGTCGTGACCATCGATTTTGATGGTTATGAAGGCAAGATTTCGTTAGATGACTACCTAAAACAATTCCGAGCTACGGTGACGCGAAAATTGCCAGAACTCGTTGCAGAACTAAGCACTTCTTCTGGGCATCCAATAAGTTGCCTTCTGTATGACTCGCACATGCCTTGGATTCTAGAGACAGCTAGACAGCTTGGCCTCATTGGAGCTTCGCTCTTCACACAGTCATGTGCTGTTGACACTGTCTACTACAACACTCAAGAGATGCAGCAAAAGAAGATTCCACCAGAGAAGTTGCTGGTAACACTTTCACGTTTTCCAGCACTTGCAGCTCTAGAAATTGCCGATCTACCATCATTCGTGCAAGGTATGCAATCAGAATCAGAATATTCATCTCTATTGAACCAAGTGGTCGGTCAGTTTTCGAATTTCAAGGATGCTGATTGGATCTTTGTCAACACTTTCAACACCCTGGAGGAAGAGGTACCACTATATTATGATCTCCTCTATATATGAAATGCAAGTTTTGATCTGAATATATATATGAATGTTAACAAATAAAGCCAATGTGCAATCCACCAAGAAACTGATTTACAAACTAAGCTACATAAACCAGAGCAGCAATATATGCTTCAAATTCCTATTTAAACTATTTTTTCTTTGTTCATATTTTCTTAATATGCTACTTTTATTTTGGTGGCACTAAAAGTTTTGCTCATTTCTATCAGGCGGTAAACTGGTTGGCAAGTCAAAGGTCAATAAAGCCAATCGGACCAATGATTCCTTCGTTTTACTTGGACAGGCAGCTAGAGGACGACAAAGAGTACGGTCCCAGCCTCTTCAAACCTAACCTGGACGGCTGCAATGAGTGGCTAGATTCAAAGGAAATTGGCTCAGTGGTTTACGTGTCATTTGGAAGCTTGGCTGCAATGGTAGGGGAGCAAGTGGCAGAAATTGCTTGGGGCCTAAAGAGGAGTGGCTGCTGCATTTTGTGGGTAGTCAGAGAATCGGAAAGGAAAAAACTTCCAATCAACTTTGCGGAGGAGCCATCAGGGAATGGTCTGATTGTGAACTGGAGCCAGCAGCTAGAGGTTCTGGCTCACAGGTCGGTAGGTTGCTTCATGACACATTGTGGTTGGAACTCAACACTCGAGGCGTTGAGCTTAGGAGTGCCAATGGTGGCCATGCCACAGTGGACTGATCAGCCAACAAATGCAAAGTACATTGCCGATGTTTGGCAAGTAGGGGTTAGAGTGAAGGCAAATGAGAAGGGGATCATCACTAAAGAGGAGGTAGAAGGGTGTATAAGGGAAGTCATGGAAGGTGAAAGAGGGAATGAGATAAGAAGGAACTCTGAGAAATGGATGAAACTGGCCCAAACAGCAGCTAATGAAGGTGGAAGCTCTGATAAGAATATCACGGAATTTGCAGCAGAACTTCCTAGGAAGTTCCATCATGAAACCTGGAAATGATTCTATCAATGTATCTTACCTCAGTTATAAACTACTGTTGCAGCAAATTCAACTAGATCAACACCATATGTATAAGCATGGTTTCAATCTGAAGAATAAACTTTCAGGGTCCTGCCAAAAAGTAGAAGGCAATATCTAGAAAAACGAGCAGCCTAAAACTCCAAAGAGTATCAGCACCACATACCTGATCCAAAAGCATGTCAGAATAGTGCTGTGATGTTTCTTTGTATTTGAAGGAAGATTTCACTGCCATCAAATCAGCGAATAAATATGAAAGCATTGATGGAATCTTTTCATCTGTATTTTGTTGTAAATTTTACCCACAATTTTTTCTATCTCCTTCTCCATCAGTAATTACCAATGGAAAATAAAAAAATATAAAATAACATTTGATTTTTATAGACATTATTATTATCGATGAAATGTTTTTGTCGGTAAATATCACTAGTAAATATAACAAGAGAATTACACTGAGATTCAAAACATCCAAAATAGTACAATAACATGATATTGTTACTAATAAAATTACTGTCAATTTACCAACAAATATATTTTTATTAGTAAATTCATTGGTAATTTTCAAAAACCACAAAAATTGTTGTTCTTATCTTATAATTGTTCATTATAAACATCTCACATGGTATTGCTGACAGATTTATTCTGTTAGTGTTTTTCAATAAGTCAAGGGACCTACGATTCATCGTACTCATTTATTGCTTATTTATTTACTTGATAATATTACCGATAGAATTCAAATTTTTAGATGGGGTTCTAAATGTTTTTGCAAGAGTTTCTAAATTTTTTGTGCAATTTCAAAATCTTAATTTGATTTTAAGAGTTTCTAAGAATTTAAGTCCTTCACAACCTTTCCAACCTTCAGTTGATGATACAAATTTCAAGTCCTTCACAACCATACGAACACAAATGTAGGAGAGTTGTGGCGCATCACACTCCTTGCTAACCGAAGCACGTCTATCACATTTTCTTTGGTCGAGATCATGCTCCGGAAGGTCTATACAAACTCTTTTCAATAATGAGACGAGTATGAGTGTGATAAAACCAACCGATGGAGAGTAAACCTTTTTCATCTCATCCTCTTCGTAGTTGCATTAGAATATCAAGAATGAATATCTTTATTTAAATCGAGTACCTTGGAACAGTGAAAGAGCGAAAGGGAAACATTTCTATTTGAATCTGTTTCATACAAAATATAACAAGATGCATTTAAAGAGAATGCATTACATGCACTGTTACATCAGTGATACAGATCCCGGAGAAATTTATCGATGAAGAATATATGGAAAAGGATATTTGAAGATACGAGGATGAGTATAAAACCGAATGAACACATGAACAGACTTTCACAAGGTACACCAAGAATGCTCGATGTATCTAATTCAATTTTTAACTTTTGATCGCTGCAGGATAGTCCCAAGCACAGAGCGATGCAATACTCTGCAAGAGGAAAAGTTACGAGATATTACACCCAGCCACCACATTGAACCTATATTCCTTAGTGATTATAAATTAACTCCGTGTGTTTATTCGAGATAAAAGTAAGGAATTTTGTCATATGTTGCCCTCGTTGTCTCCATTTATCAAAGAAAACTTGCAAAAACACATCTTTTATATTCTAGAGGCAACTATATTGAAACGCCTTGATGAATGCATCGAGTTTAAAGAAGACAACAAACACATTTTATCTTTTACATTTCGATATATGAAGTAAAATGCCTTTGCTCAAGCGATTATTTTTGATGAAAACAGTGATACTTCCAGGTAAATAGATATGTCGTGGAAGTGTAATCAACTCACCAAAACATTGCAGTGAGCTGGAATATACGAGTTGCTATCTCGTGATAATGTAGACATCTCAAGCATATGTTGTAGATGGTCTGGTTGTTGTAGATGTTGTAGTAGGATAAGGTGGCGGCTTGGGGATGTCACGGGCATCGGACTACGAAGATGTGGTAGCTTCCAGCACCTTTACATTATTGGTTGATTTGACCTCATCAATTTGTATATTGAAACATCCACCAAAAGATTCACTAGCAGCACATAGCCAACGAGAATTGACATATGGTGAAGCCATAACTTTTATGTTGCTCTAATATGATTTTAAGATTCATTGGTTTCTAACAAGTGATTTTGGTTTTGGATAAATAAATATTTGTTTTTAAATCTATCATGAACTTGTATTCTAAAAGAAATTTTATTTGGAGGGCATATATAGGTACTCTACAAAGTTTAGTATCAAGGAGATATGATTACTAAGACCATAATACTCTCAATTTATGTTGATAAATATTTAAGATAATTTTGAGATTTTTGTACATAAATACATAATATTTAAATACCAACCTACCATGATGTCTAACATTTTATCAACATTAAACTCAAATTACAACAACACAGAAGTTAAATTCAGAACATTTTTTTTTATAATTTTCATTTTTATTTTTAGATCATTTTGATGTATTGATCTTAAAAATAAATTTAAATAATAATAATTTAAGAAAAAAACAACCACTATTATAATACCGAATAAACTTGTAGTGCTATTTAGAAATATATTAAAATAATATATATATTTTATTTTTTAAATTAATTTTTGATATATCATATCAAAATGATCTTGAAACATTTAAAAAACCTAAACGGAGATGAATTGAAAGTGAGATCTCTTAATGAAAATGAGAGACATGTTATCTGTCGCACCCCAAAAAAATGATGAGTGTGGCATCGTGACAACCTATCCCGTGAGTGGGGGATTAAATGTCGGGAGGGTTCTCTATTTTCGTAAAAAAAAAAGAGTCGCCACCTAGTATTATGGTTACTAAGAAACTTAAAACTGATCTTTCAGATATTCTAAGGCAAGGGACTGGTTGCATAAAGGGAAGGTTTTAGCACCTCTAGTACGCCCTACCTAAGGTAAGCCGCTTGGTGTTTTTGTTTGATTATGACTAGCTCTCTCAAAACATATGTTAAATAAATGGCAAATGGGATATTACTCCACCGAATATTTTGGATATTAACCCCTTATGATTTATTTATCCAATTACCGATAGTGAATAATAAATTATCATTCCCGCCGAATATTTTGGATATTAACCCCTTAGGATTTATTTATCCAAATACCGACGGTGAATAATAAATTCCAAAAAAAATAAGATTTTTATATTTTTTGAAATATTGGGCAATACCCTTTGTATTTTACAAACATCTTGTAAAATCTCAAAATGCAAGAAATGATTTTTCTTTGCGAAATCTATGCTACAACTCATTTTCTCTTCAAAACTCAAGACAATATATATTTTTCAAAAGAAAAACAATTGTTAAAATATGCTAGTGTATTGGCCGTATGCAAGAAAACAACACATTTTTCTTTAATAAAAATATTTTTGAAAATTTTGTATTTTTATTTTTTCTTTATTTTTTTTCGGTGGGCTGGCTGTCAGCCCACCTAAATTCGGGTTGGGCTGACAGCCTAGCCCACCTTGCCTCCAGGCTGGGCTGCTAGCCCAGACTCATATGGACTAGGCTTAAGCCCATGAAGCCTCTTGGTTGGGCTCCAGTCGGGCTGAAAGCCCAACGTTTTAAAGGTCAGGCCGGGCGCAAAGCCCGACCCCAGTGACCCGCCGGGAGTGACTTAATTCACTCCTCGCGTTTCGTTTCAAAGGAAGAAGGTGAACAGTAGCATACCGATTTTTGGAGTGTGACGAAAGGCTGACCTGTTAATACCGTTGTGTATAGGGCTTCAAGGTGGTTCTTCTGGTCGTGTTGGAATCGGAGATGGTGGCCTGTGGTGGCCGGAAATTGTGTCGGAATGGAGACGTTTCACGTTGCAGCTACCCCTTGTTGCTACTGCCTCCTTCGCCTAAAAGATGGCAGAACTACTGGAGTAATGGTGGAGAGGCTGGTGACAAAGTAATGGTGCGAAGTGGTCGGAGTGCTGCAACCGAGAGGGAGAGAGAGACAGAGGCCTGGTTTTACAGAGAGAGAGGCAGAGAAAAAAAACGAGAGAAAGATGCTAGGAAGAGTAGAAAGAAGATTAACGAAAGGCTCTGAAATTTCTCTCTATTTCTCTACATGTTTTCACAAATTTCTCACGTAAATCTCTTCTCCGTTTTCCTCTCCTTTTCTGTCACCGTGCACTGCTATTTATAGCAAAGGAGACCCAACTTGCCATGCATAATGTTTAATGTAGTGTTGAGGAACAACTAACAAATCGATAAAATCAAAGGAGAATTAGGAAGGAAATCACGGTGGAGATAATTTTGGGAAGGAAATCACGCTGGAGATAATTTTGATCTGCCTTGCTGTGATCACCGTGAATTGGGAAGAAAATCAAATTGAAAAGGAAGAAAAATTTGATTGATCTGTTGTGATCAATGCGCCTGAAAACGCAATACACGCTAGAACACAGTGATGCTTAATTTTTTTAAAATGCAGATTTCAAATTTATTTTTTCTATCATTTTTTTTAGGAAGGAAAAGAAAATGATTTAGTCCTCTAAAAATTCTTTAATTGCACCCAATTGGATTTAAAACTTTATGTTATGCAATTAAATCCCATCAAAAATTCAATCTCAACTTTGGCTTTCCGTGACTTTCTTATCTAGCCCTTGGCTCCTAATTTTCATGATTTAACCCTCAATCGACCATTAAAACTCTCAATTTGCTCAATTTTGCCCTTAAACCAAGATATGTATTTTTTTGGATATATTTCCGAAACATAAAAATAAAGAGTCAAAAATTGGATAGCAACATTATCGATGAGATTCATGGGCCAAAAACTGATCAACAACATAGTCCCATCACTTGGGTCCATCTTTGCTAGGATTAAAAAAATATTGATAAAATAATAAGAAAAAAAATATTTTTAAAAACAATATAGTTTAGAGAATATTTGTGACTCCTGATTTATGTGTTAAGTGAGACCTTTTTCAAATTAAAAAAATTATTAGACAAAAGATTCAATAAAAAAAAGGCAAGGAAAGAGAGAAAAAAGGCTTCGAAAATATACTAAAATTTTAATAATAACACCACTATTGCCGTTGAAAAATTCTTAATAACACCAAGAAAAATCACCAATAGTCTATGATGATAATTAGTTGTTTAGGGTCTCCATTAATCATTTATTGAAACATTTCCTTTTAAGAAAAACCAATTTTTAGGCTTGATAGAAAATTTTGACTATGGATTGCCATATATGTTTTTTATCACGAGTTTTTTATCTCATTGATTAAAATTCTTTGTGGATGAATTGATGATCAATTAGTCTTGATTTGTTGAAAAAGAGCATGATTGAAAGATGGAAGATCGAAGTAGAAACAAACAAATAAAATAGGTGGCAACTTGAAAGTTTTCATAAAAAGATTCAATTTAGTCTTTATACTTTCGATGTTTTTCTTTTGACCCTTTGGTTTATAAATTTCAATTTTAGTATAGAACTTTACCTTATGATTTAACAGGAGAGAGAGGGTTAATGTTAGAAAAAAGATACAAATTGAGATCATATGTTAAAGAAACAAAATATAAAGGTAAAAGCTTGAAGAAAGTAAATGAGAAGCTATTTATTCCCTTTGTTTTGGTCTATCTTTTAGGTTAAAAAACAATATTTAACATATTTTTCAACTTAAGAAAAAGAAATAGAAGTTGCTTAGACTAAGGCAATCAAAAGGAATATGTGGAAATTGCATCATAGGATGAACATCAATATAACTTGTTTCTTACGTAGTAGTAATTATTATTTTGTTTGACTAATGCAAAGATATTTGGGGAAGTTGCATCATGGGATGGAAGGAATATCTGTCGTTGATCGACAAGAAAATTGTTATTTTCACTAGAGAGCACTACATTTGGCCTTACATGTTGATTGCTTCGTTAAAAACACTAATGGTAGCATCCCTTTTCTTTTCTTTTATGTCTACTTGATTAATTTTTTGTATTTTTTTAATTGAATATTATTTTTATTTTTAACTTTTAATATTTAGTTGATTATAATTAGACTTTCAAATTTGAATACTACTTAATTGGCGATCCCCATTTGATTAATTAAACAACAACACAAAGTTTCTTGATAATCATCACAAGTAACGTCGTATGAATGTTATTTATTGAATAAATCACACACTGTAATTCATCATTAAAGCATAAAAGGTATGGGCCAACAATTTGAAATCAATTTCAATATTAAAATGAATTATAATATCAAGATAACAAAGAAGAAAAAGATAACATATACATGTTTTATTGCGAGGTCGATACATGACTAGTGTAAATTGGATGCTTTGTAAGCTAGTTAATTGCAAGTTTTAACAGACATCCATACGATTTGACCAATCATCAACACTCAAGAGAGTTAAGGCATACAAAATTAACATATTATTTAAATCAATAAACAGACGAGAGCATTTGTATCAACGACCAAACTGATATGAAGAATCGATGCTACAATCATTCGATGGATCTCTTAAACTTGGTGGATTAACCATATTGATTCTATGATCATCATTTGATGTATGTTGTGGAACGAGAAAAGGCTTAGGAGGTATTTCTAGAGATTCAATATCTGCTACAAGCATCTGTACAACTTTGTGCATTGAGGGACGATCAATAGGCTTCAATTGTATGCACCATAATGCCACTATAGTCATATTTTTTGTTGTTATCTTTTCTTGCTCCGTGGCTTCGTCGTCTAGTATATCCTTTCCTTCACTAACTTGGTCATAGATCCATGAGGGGAAGTACATTTGGCTCGAATGATCTGCCAATGCATTCAAGTTTTTTCTTCTCCCTACCATCTCCATTAACAACATCCCAAAACTATATACATCGGCTTTGTAAGAGACACCTCCGATGCTTTTGTAAAATAATTCAGGAGCCATGTATCCCAATGTTCCTCTAGCCATAGTGAGGGGAACAATGCTATTATTAGCTGGATACAATTTTGCAAGTCCAAAGTCTGAAACTTTTGGAGTGAAGTTTTCATCGAGAAGAATGTTGTGAGGTTTGATGTCAAAATGCAAAATCTGCATATCACAACCTTAATGCAGATACTCAATACCACGGGCCACCCCAAGAGAAATTTCATATAGTTTGTGGTTGCTTAGCGGGATGCTACCTTGTCTGGAAAAAATATACTTTTCAAGAGATCCATTCGGCATAAACTCATATACAAGGGCACGTTTTGATCCCTCAGCAGTAAAGCCTATGAGTTGCACCACATTGCAGTGGTGAATTCTTCCAATGGTGGAAACTTCATGATAAAATCTTGCCCTTTAGTTTTTTCTTGGCGCAACAATTTTACAGCCGCAAAAGCGACCACTCACGAAGTTTTCCTTTGTACACCGAGCCATAACCTCCCTCACCTAACTTGTCACTGAATCCATTGGTTATCTTCTTAATCTCTGAGTAAGAATACCTTATAGGCATGAGATTATGATAATCACTTTGCAAGAATTCTTCAATGTTATCATACATTGATAAATGCCTTCTTCGCCATATATAGACCAATAAGGTTATGAGACATGGAAGCCCACAAAGGAATAATAATGTATGATAGATCACTGCATAAAGATATTATAAGAGCATTAATCAATTATGGAAATATATTATTTGTTATTAGATTTCCATTTAATTAATTTATTTTATTTTATAAATGAAATTATGATTCTTAGTTCAAAAGCATAAAGTTTCTTCAAATTTGAAATTCTTATCACCAAATAAAATTTAACTTAGATTTCATTGATTTTAGGGAAAATGAAGAACAAAAAAAACAAAAACAAACTCTAGTTATTCTGCCTATATTGTTTTCAATATTTATCTTTTATTGATTTGTTAGTTTATTAATTACCATATAATTTCTCCCTATTTATTTGTTAGAGAAGTCATAAATACGAGTCTTTAATACCTCTATTTGGGATATTTTTTAATGTTTTTATACAATCCCTTTACTCTAGGTATTTTAAATAAGATACCTCTATTGTGATCTGATCATTTTTCCCTTAAATGTGAACGTGTGTCAAGAATATAGATTTTATGCACATTTTTTTTTAAAATGAATAATTTAAAAATGTATAAAATAAAAAAAATGTGAAATATTAGAAAAAAAACCCAAAATTTGAAAACTCAAATAAATTTGAAAAAAAAACAAATTGAAAACTGAAATTGATAAATTAACCATTATAAAAAGAAACACCATGGAGTATTGTAAATATTATTTTTCATAGTTTAGAAAAAAAAGAATATGTTAAGTCAAAGATATTTATTGACATTTTTTCACTTTTTAATAAATTTTTAAACACCATTATTTTTTCTAGAAGCTTTTCAATTAATTTTTTTTTCTGTTTTTAATATGATATAAAGTTTTTAGTGGGTTATTTAATATTTCTTGTATCCTTGATAAGTTTTGAGCTTGAAGTTTTATGTTTTTTTATGCTTGTACATATTTAAAAGAGAAACTGATAGAATCATAAATAAGAGACCACATTAAGAATATATCAAGAGTAGATATTTTATGTGTTTAATATAAATGGGTGAACTTAAGAAAATATGAAGAGTATAGAAATGAAATATCTTTTAAAAATGAATTTATGCCAGTTTGTATATGCCTCTATGATACAAACAATAGAGTTTAGGAAAACTTACCGATGGGAACAAGTATCACAAGCAGGGTGATGAGCAAAACTATGAGAATGCTTGGAAAATCTGAATAGATAGTCTTCTTGATAGTAAAAGTTCCATCTCCTGCCAAATAAATACATGAAGAGAATAAAAACAAATAGAAACACAATCAATATTACGTAAGATCAGCAATGCTCTTGACAGTTGCCTCGGGCACTCTCTTCCTCTGCAACAAGCCTTAAGTTTCAAGAAATTCATCAACATGTTTCACTTGTTAATTCTCCTCTAATGTGAAGAGAGAAACTAAGATTGACATTTAACCTCCTAAAATTGTAAGAGGAAGATTGTAAGTGAGCCTACTACAACATGCATGCATGGACTAATCCTCACCTTTATAATCGTAGAATTCCAGTCGTGGTTTTCCTACAATAACAGAAAAGGAGTTAAGTAAATATGTGAAATATTGTAGGATCCATACATACATACATACATACATACATACATACATACATACATACATGTGTGTTTGTATGGATTAAGTGAAAAACTAGAATGAACCACATGTAGGATACTAAGACCTATAGGCTTTGTTCTCATATATCACAACTATCATATATAAAAATTTATTCAGCCACTTTTTAGGTTCACAAAAAAAAAAAAAAACTCACCGAAGCTGTGATATTGTATCCAGATGCCTATATTCAACAACAAAAAAGGGTATTGTCAGTGTCTAAAATTGTGATGAATAAAGAACAAGCCATGATTAAAACAAATAAAAGGAAAAGCCTAAGGTATACGTATCAAAGTCAACACACACACACACACACATATATATATATATATACTTTTTGCAAGATTGAACCATGATAAATAAGAGATAATAAAAAATAGTCCTCACCTCGTAAATGCCTCTTTAGCGGCCATTTTGCTACATTTCAAGGAAAAGAAAACATGGTGTCAATGTTCAGAATATTATTATAAGATTACTGATTCGTGAAATTAACTGAAGGAAAGAGCACGCAAGTCTTTTTTGATATTCAAATACGTTATTTTTTTTTTGTTCTTTTGGATTTAGCGTATGAAGTGCGTAGACATCTCTAATTTCTTTTCTCATTTGGAATGCTCGTTGAAATGGGTAGAGTGGATATATATACTCACTTCGTTCTCAACCTAGCTAGTACTGTCTTACATGTAATTTCTCAAGTTATAGATAGAAAGATTTCATAATATTCTTGAATTGTGAAGTTTCGAATTAAGGATCTAGCTCTCCAATCCACACCTTCAATGTCTTACACCTTGTTTAGGTTTCATGTTTAACATTTTATCTAACCAGAAGAAATGTTCTTACCAAGGTACGCGAGTATACGATTAGCCAGAAAATCTGCAAGAAAAACAAACAGCTGTTAAAGAGGCTAGGTGGCCTTCATGGTATTTTTTACCGGGGCTTATAGAATAATTTTTTTCATATCACCCAGTTGCATCCAGTTGTACAAAAACAATTAACGATTTCAAGGAGATGCTTACCTATTGCAGCTCTGATGGGAGCACTGTTTCCTGTGTTCATTTAAAAAAAAAGAAACAAAGAAAGAGTCAAATAAATAAAATTAATTGAAATCCTCTAAAGAGATAATTAATCGGCATGCATGCGTGCAGAAAACTTAGTTCATGTGAAGTTTTGTTTGGAAGGGTTTGACTTACATGTAATGGAGAGATTTGATATATAAATGCAGTTAATTAATCAAATACAAAATGTACATCATAAACACATGATGAGGTGATTTGGAGAGAGAGAGAGAGAGAGTAACGTACTGCGTATATCATCACGACAGTTGTAGTCGCGGCGTATGGTGTCGTTATCAAGGTTGAGGTGGTTCTCTTTGGCATAATCACAAGCAGCCTCGAACCATATAAGCTCAAAGCCATATGCCAAAAAATCATGGACTTTTTCTATCAAAGGCATATTTTCTTTTGAAGAAATAAACTTACTTCATAAGTCAAATCTATACGGCATAAGTCCGGCACTTCAGCAATTTCTACATCATTCCTTTCTATCACATAGGAATAAATACTGCCATTTTTGCAGGAAGAAGTATTGACGACATAATCAGGAATCGGTATTGAATTTGGGCAGCTAATAAAAGTTAATGCACGAGTGACCAGGACATATGGGTAGTAGTTAAGTAAAGAGATGTGGTCATTGACATAACTAAATGGATAATAGTGACCGTAGTCGAAGAAACTACCCTGCTGAAAAGAATGACGAGGGATGGAGAGGCAACCATCATTTTGAAAATCAGCCTCCACAAGTCGAATTGTGAATTCAGGGTAATAATGGATTGCCTGAACATAGTATTTTACACTCTGCAAGTATAAAGTTGTGCGGTTGTTTTCACAACCAAGCTCAAATTCTTTGCGGCCGCAGCTTCTGTGATCGGTTTGCAATCGAAAAGGGTAGCTAATACGAGTGATATGACCACAAGAAGAGGGGGCACAGTTAGTTGATGCACTGCAACTATGGTGGCCGGCTAGGATGACTAGAAAAAGAAGGGCCGAGTATGCACCAGAAAGCTGCTCAAACATTCCACTCAACATTGAGAGATATCTTGCAGGGAAATGAAATAATGGGTTGTTCTTGAGAGCAATACTCTTTTATAAAAACCATCTGGCTACTGGGTCCATCCTCATTCAATACAAATTCTTGAAAACAATACTTGTGTACAAACACCAGCTAAGTGGGTCCATCGGCATTCAATACAAAAGGAATCGATAGGCAGAAAGTCCACTCGATGGAAATTACATGAGTTGGTTCCCACAAAAGAAGGAAGCTTCTATGACTTTCAAATTCATCGCAAAACGAAGGTGATAGAGAAACTGAATTAAAGCCATTTTCTAAATATATACTTGCAGACAACCCCAAAGAAGATTTTTTTAGATTATTAAGTAAATTGGAGAGTATTTTACAATGCGTTTAAATGGAGAATACATTAAAAAATCTTCAACCTACAAAAATATCTAAAAGCCAAGAGATTCCGAAATACAAATGCAGGAAAGGATTACAGAAAAGGGATCTCTAAAACCTAATCAAAGAAAAAGAAGCAGTTTAATGAAGCATTAGAAAAAGAAGGGCAAGATATATGGCTCTCGGCTGCAAAGTCAAGCTAATAATGCATTGAAAATGAACAATGGTCGGACTACTGTACCAAGTCTACTAGTAGAAGTAGAACACACGGTAGGAAGTCTTTGTTTCCCAATTTTCCAAGTCAATAAGAGAAAAGGTCGCATCACGCAAACCTCGCGGCCCCGGCAACAGGTAGAAGAAGATTATTTTCAGCCACAGGCTTCATATAAAAAAATTAATAATTCATTTATTAAAAATAAAAAATAATATTTTCACGTAACAAGAAACACGTCAACATTACGTTACTGTCCTGGAGTGTAGTTGATATAGTTTTTAAAAGTATTTTTTATTCAAAAATGTATTAAAATAATATATTTTTGTATTTTTAAAAATCATTTTGATATAGAACATAAATATTATCTATAAACACTAATTTTTTTATTTAAAATAAAAAATAATTTTTTTTAAATTTATTCGAAAACAATATTAAAACAGAGTGCCAAACAATTCCTAAAAATATTTTGCATGACAAAACAGAACCTTCATTGAATTAGAACACTCATCGAATGTTTCATTTGTCTTCTCTCATCGAATGTTTCATTTGTCTTCTCTCATAATTCCAACATGGAAATCATACGAAACGAATAAAAAGTAAAGGAGAATAGATGTTAATTAGTTTTCGATATTATTTTCTTGAGTTGTCAGCTAATGTATGAGTTGAAATTAGTAATTAACTAACATAAATCTAATAATTAAAATAAATTATTTAAATAATGTTTAATGTGTTATAACAAACCTAAATTAGAAATAATTAGTCAACATTAAATAAATAAATAAAATATAACAACAAAAATAAAGTTTTCATACTAAGATTCTTCATATAATCTAAATCTATACAAAGTTAAAAGAACTTCATATGAATCCATCGTTTCCTTTTTTTTTCTTTTCTTAAAAAAATTCAAAGTCTTTAAAATTGAATTAAATATATTTTTCATTAGAAAATTACATCAAAATGATTTCCTCTAATTTTATGATAAATGTGTACCGAGTTAGTAGAAGAAAAAGATCGAACTTGATTTAAAGTATGTGTCCCTAGCCAGTAGACACGGTAGTAAGTCTTCGTTTTCGAATTTTTCAAGTCAACCAGCGGGCCAATCAGAGAATACATGTCAACATAATTCGTTTTTTTTTTAAATTAGAGATATATTAAAATAATAAATATTTTTTATTTTTTAAAAATTATTTTTATATTAACACATTAAAATAATATAAAAAAATCAAATTATATTTATTTAAAATAAAAAATAAAAATATTTTTTAAAACTTTTTCAAAAACGATATTATGGTGCAAAATCGTGTGGTACTTGGGACCATTGAAGCAGGCGTTAAGCCCCGACCTTTTACCAAAAAAAAAAAAATATGGAGAGAAAGGAGTTTTTGCCTAATTAAAACTCCAAGGAATAAGAAATAATAGAGAAAGGTACCCCATGATTAAGTTTATTCTCTTCCTTTTTTTTTCTTCCAAAAAGCCAAACAATGATAAAGATGCAAGTGATGTCAAGGCCTCATTGGTCCCACAAATCACCACTTATAAATGTCCTGCAATTGCAAGTTTTGTTGTAAATGAATGGGTTGGGAATAAATATTTTTTATTTAAAAATATATGAAAATAATATTTTTTATTTTTAAAAAATTGTTTTTGATATTTTAAATAAAAAATAAAAAAATATTTTAAAAAAACAATTTTGAAATGCATCGATAAACACCGGAATTAATATTTCACAAAATAAATAAATAAATATGTAAACATTTCAATGTGGGATCTACACAAAGGTAGTGTATGCTTGGACCACTGTGCCAAGTCAGTAGAAGACACGGCAGGAAGTCTTCGTTTTTGAATTTTCCAAGTCAATAGAAGACCAGCAGACCGGCCAATAAGAGCAGTTTATTGATACTGTTTGTTTTGTTTTTTATTGGTATGGAATGTTTCGGTTTTGAAGCATTTCACAGCATCATGTTTCAGGTTATACTGTTTATAAATAAATAATTATATATAAAAATAAAAAATAAAAATATTAATTTAACAAACATAATTCAAATTCACCAAAGATTATTCTTCTTTTAAATTAAATTTTTTATATATCTTTATATTATTTTAATGATTGATGCAATTTTATTTTTAAAATTGATAAGTTTTCATGATAAATATAATCCTGATTTTGCTGTTAGCTACTACCACTTTATTTATTTTTACTTTACTTTATTTTTTTATATTAAAATACAGGGCCCACAAATTTCATATTCTTAAGTTTATACCCAAAACCCTAATGTATTACACCATTACCAAAACCCTAGCCGCTAGCCCCTCTTTCTCTCTTTACCAACTAGCTAGATTACCTTAGCCGCCAACCCCTCTTTCTCTCTTTCTCTTTTGTTGATTCAAGCCTTGAACTCTTGATATTAGAAGGCAAGTGAGAAGCAAATTAACGAAAGATCCTCAACTCAATAGGTCCGGCCCTTCCCAACATCTCCTCATCATTTTCGGTTTTGAAGATTGAACTGTTGCTTTGTCCAATGATGAATATTGAGCTGAAGGCGAAAACAATGGAGAAGACAAAACGAAGGACCATGCATTTTTTTTATACTTTGATTTAATTATTTTTTTGTTGCCCTTTTCGTTAATTTAATTCTTTGATTTTTTTATGCCGAAACGGTACAACAAGTATGATACCTAGGTGTTTCGGCCGGTATTTGGCGGTCTTTCCGGTATTTAAAGCGAGACAAAAACAACGTCATTTTGTCTCGTTTTAAATACCTGATCAAGATCTGAAACATTTCGGTCGAAATGAAACGAGATTGATAACCTTGAATAAGAGAAAAGATGGGGGTAGAAAAGGTTGCATCACGCAAGCGTATTTGTACTGAGTTTTAAAAATAGTTGTTTTTTTAAAAAAAATAAATATTTTTTTATTTTATTTTAAATTAACAAAATTTAATGTTACAAAATTATTTATTTATGGTGATGTCAAAAATAATATTTCCATCTTAAAATGTGGATTTAAAGCCACTACATTCATATTTATGATGTTAGCTAATGAAAGACTAATAATACAGAAATCCATTACCATTATTACTAGAATTAATTCCTTAACTTTGTAGCTTTTAAAACTGGTTATAAACAAGGAGTGGGGGAGATAGCTTAGATGCTCCATTCAAGGTGTGAGGTTTTGTTTCAATATGGTATATTGTGGTTTGTGTTTTTTTAATTATAAATTTAAGAGTGTTTAATTGATTAATTAATATATATTATAGTTTTGTATGGGTAGCATTTAATTTTTTTTTTAAATCTTAATTTTAAAAGTGTTTAATTAATGTTATGACATCTTTGGCCCATTCTCATTGAACATATTCAATAATTCAATGACTTTGCAACCCCACTCGATGGAAATTACATGAGTGGGTTCCCACGAAAGAAGGAAGGGCAAGGAAGCTTCTATGACTTCGCGACAATTACAAAAGCAACGCAAAATGAAGCTGATAGAGAAATTGAATTAAAGCCATTTTCTAATTGCCTGCAGACATCCCCAAAGAAATTGAATTAACAATAAATCTATATGTATGGGAAATTCACTTTACAAGATACACTGTAGGTTCGTGATACACTATTCATAAATGTTATTTAACATTTAAAAATTAATAAATGTTTTTTTTAACATAGAGCATTAATATTATTTAAATAAATTACATATGAATAAGAAATTGTTCTAAACAAACACTTAGGCCGTGTTTGTTTCCCGGAAAGTGAATTCCGGGAAACCACTTTCCAAACTTTCCTGTGTTTGTTTGCTTTCCGAAAAGTTGGTCAACGGAAAACACTTTCTTGTCAACGGAAAACACTTTGAATTTGGCTTGGTTTTCAGGAAAGTGTTTTCCAGAAAATTTGGGAGGAAAACACTTTCCGGAAGTTGTGAAAAATGTAGAAATATCATTATTTGTTGATTATATCAAATTTGATCCTCAAACTTTTGATTGCTATACATAATATGTGTTGAATCATCTCTTAAAATTTAATTTTTATATTAATTTTGGTCCTTATTTTTATAATTGCTATTTGTTTTTTTCTTATCATTTTTTATTGAAATTTTTTATCTATCAAATTTGGTCCTCATTTTTTTATTGTTACTTATTTAATCATTTGAAGTAACTTATGAAATTGGATTTTATTATTATTATTTTAATTTATTCACCTTTTGTTTTTTTTTAGATTTGATGTTTATTATTTTGATCTTTATTTATTTTATTTGAGATAATTTATGAAATTATATTTTTTTTCAATTTCATTCTCATTTAACTTTTTAATTTGTAAGATTTGTTCCTCATTATTTTAATCAACTTGAAAAAAATAATTTATTAATCAATTATTTTTCAGTTTATTTTCCATAACACAAACAAACACTGAAAAGTGTTTTCCAGTTCATTTTCCATAACACTGTCAAACATCGAAATTCACTTTTCAGGAATTTACTTTCCAGGAATTTACTTTTCCCGAAATTCACTTTCCAAAAAAAAACTACTTTCCAGCAAACAAACGGGTAGTTGATATTTTTTTGGTGAAATCCAAAATCTTTTAAAAACATTATCCTACATTAAAAAATGTAGATTTTGTTGAATATTATCTATAAATATTATCAGTCTCTTCCAAAAACTTTTGTTGCAAATTTAAATAATCTTTTCAGCTTAAAATGTACATTTAAGTCCACTATATTCAAGTTTATTATTTGATTTATGGTAGTTAATCAAAGGTTAATATTATGGGAATCAATTATTATTATTACTAGAATAATTATTTTTTTGAACTTTTAGCTTTGAAAATCAACCATCAATCTTGTTTACCATATGACTTCAAATTTGGGGTAAATTGCAATAAAAGATTTCGGATTCTAATTTATAATTATATATTTAATTAATATCTTTATCAAAAGATATAGCTATAATCTAACAACAAAATTCCATCCTCTAACCCAAAAACCTTTCCATTCAGCTAATCACAAATAAGATAGCCTATTTTCTTTCCTCACGTCCCCTCATTTTCTATCCCCGCAAAAATTTCCAAGCACAGTGTAGACTACAAAAATGCAAGTTAAATGAGGAAATGATCGAGACACTTTTTATGGCAAGTAATCCCAATTTAAATGTGAAAGATCACAATGGAAGGCGCCACTCCCTTCCTTTGCTGAACCAGGAGAATAGAGTGCTTCCTCTGCTCATAGAGGGATCTTATTTTTCCCATGACATGCAGTGTTCCCCTTGTTAGTCCAAAGGGTCAATCTTTGTCTACTTGGATAATGTCTCTCTGCTACTAAGAGTACTAATAACAGTGATGAGTGTGTTTTTGTGTGCGCATTATTGGTGAGATAGAGCAATGCAGTTGTTCAACCTTTCACTGACGTGACAGCTATATTGCATGAACACGCACTGATATTGTTTTTTTGTTTTGGTATAAACCATTCTGATACTCCAGACCACTGTCGACTAATCTGAATTTAAGCCGGGTAATCTGAATTTAAGCCGGGTAGGACCCTTAAGGGTAGCAAAGGTCTCCAAGCGAGTTTTAAAGCAATGATATTATTGATTCATGAGAAATTCTTCTCAAATTTAATGATGCCAATAACATCTTTTCACTAATCCATCCGTGGATTCACAATCACCCCCATGAAGATGCTTTGATGTCTACATCATCTTTTACAAGAACAGATTGAGAAGCTCATAAAAATTGAAATGAATTTATCGATATGCCTATAGCATCTTATAGTAGCCCATCATGGAATCACTCTATGATTCCTTTGGACTTGCACGCAACCTCAGTTGCAAACTCCTCAATATTCTTATCAGAGCTTCCACCTTCATCAGCTGCTGTTTGGGCTAGTTTCATCCATTTCTCAGAGTTCCTTCTTATCGCATTCCCTCTTTCACCTTCCATGACTTCCCTTATACACCCTTCTACCTCCTCTTTAGTGACGATCCCCTTCTCATTTGCCTTCACTCTAACCCCTACTTGCCAAACATCGGCAATGTACTTTGCATTTGTTGGCTGATCAGTCCACTGTGGCATGGCCACCATTGGCACTCCTAAGCTCAACGCCTCGAGTGTTGAGTTCCACCCATAATGAGTCATGAAGCAACCTACAGACCTGTGAGCCAGAACCTCTAGCTGCGGGCTCCAGGTCACAATCACACCCTTCCCTGATGAGTCCTCCGCAAAGCCTCTTGGAAGTTTTGTACTTTCCGATTCTCTGACTACCCACAAAAAGCAGCAGTCACTCCTCTTTAGGCCCCAAGCAATTTCTGCCATTTGCACCTCTCCCAGTATAGCCAAGGTTCCAAATGACACATAAACCATTGAGGCAAATTCCTTTGAATCCAGCCACTCATTGCATTCGTCCGGATTAGGTTTGAAGAGGACGAGACCGTACTCTTTATCGTCCTCCTGCTGCTTATCACCGTAAAAAGATGGGATCATTGGATCTATCGGCCTTATTGACCTTTGGCTTGCCACCTTAGATAAAAACATGCTTCTCCCTGATGATTTAGAGGAGATCATTAGGGGTACCTCTTCCTCCAGTGCTTTGAAAGTGTTGACAAAGATCCAATCAGCTTCCATGAAAGTTGAAAATTGGCTAACCACCATGTTTAATATAGACAAATATTCTGGTTTTGACTCCAAACCTTGCACAAATGATGGCAGATCTGTAATTTCTAGGACTGGCTGACTTGAAAATGTTAGAGGCAACTTCTCTAGTGGAATCTTAAGCTGCCCCTCATGAATGTGGTAGTAGACAGTGTCAACAGCACACGACTGTGTGAAGAACGAAGCCCCAATGAGGCCAAGGTGTCTAGCTATCTCTAGAACCCAAGGCATCAGGGAATCATACACAAGGCAGCTTATTGGATACCCTGAAGAATTGTTTAGTTCTGCAACGAGTTCTGTCAACTTTCGTGTCACCGTAGCTTGGAATTGTTTCAGGTAGTCATCCACCGAAATCTTGGCTGCCTCGTAAATGTGAAAATCTATGGCTACAACTTCGACCGAGCCAAGCTGGGTATGCTCGAGCAGCGCCTGGCTTGAGAAGATGACTGCTGTTACCCGGAGTCCTTTGGAGGCTAGATGTTTGGAGAACTGGATCATTGGGTTAATGTATGTGACCTTGAGCCGGATAGGGTATCACCAGCACATGGCTCTCACTCATTATTTTTTGCTTCTTCATTTCTCTTCACCTCACCTGTCTATTTGCTTCTCATTTTATGGAGGAGGACTGCTACTGCATGTATACATACATGTATGAATCCTGTATCCAAATTGTACTGGCATACGTATTCTTATACCTGTCTTTTGACGTGTCACAGCATGACTGGAAGCTAGTTGGTCGTCTCTACTCTGAGCTTCAACGTATCAAGATTTAAATCACTTCTTCAAGATTTTAATATATTTTTCCAACCCCACCCCACCCCCCCCAATAAATTCTATCATCCAGCTGGGAAATATTTCTGACGGTCCAATCCGGAGGACAGTGACTGGAGCATAGTCATGCTGTGCGTGTTTTATATCCTCACTATATCATTGGTCTGTAAAATGATGCGCGTCTTCTTTTCATTCATTTATTTTAATATAAAAAAATATTAATATATTCTTAATGTTTTTAGTATACCTTTTTAATCGTGTGATGATTTATTTTATATGTTATTGTCAACTTAATGAATTTAAAATATTTTAAATTATTAGAAATAAAAATATAATTCTACTCAAAATAAATATTTAAGATGATATTTGAAAATCTAAGATGATATTTTTTTAAAATACTGAGATAAAAAATATTAGATGAATTCGAATCAATTTAGGCTAATATGTTAATTTACATTTAGAACAATTATCAAACTACAATAGCCTTATAAAAATTAAATTAAAATAAATCACGGGGCTCCATTTTTTATGAATTCAATAATGAAGAATAAAATAAAAAAATCAATTAAAAAAAACACAAAAAATAACATATCCGAAGTCAACCTGTCAAACTTATGGCATGAGTCATGAGACCGGAGTAGCCCAACGAAAAGAAATATGAAATAAATTACAAAGTCTGATTCTTAATCAACACGATATTTAAAAATAAAATTGAAAACATAACTGATAAAAAAGGACATAAAAACCATTTCGAGTCCACTTGAGTTAACCAGTCAAAACGGTGAATCTAGTTATGAGCTTTAGATAAATTCACAAAAGAACAAATCAAAAAAATAATAAAGTATAGTTTTCAATCAATTAACTATTGAAGAATTTAATTAAAAAAATAATTAGAAAAAAAAACATAACTAGAAACAACCAAATGAACCTGTTGTTGGACCCATGATTTAGGTAATGAAACTAAGATAAACACATAAAAAGTAAATTGCAAACAAATATGAAGTGTAATTCTCAATGAATATAATATTAAATGATAAAGTTGAAATTAAAAATTAATAAGGAAAATAGAAAAAAAAACTGTAGTGTTAATTATGTGATGAAGGATACACTCAAATCTCTCTCCCAAGACAAGGAAGAATGTAATATACAGAGAAACATATTCAACAATGAATTGGTGGCTTCCTCAAATATGGGGAATGACTTTGCTAAGAAAGCCATTCGTTTCATGCATTTATATTAAACTCAGCTTCGCATATCAACTCGTTTATTTAATGACTCGAGAGGATGATTAAAATTAGGTTTCATTTCTCAAGAGGATGCATCCTTTTGCATCCAGGAGAGGGAGA
This sequence comes from Salix exigua, assembly GCA_032356905.1. NCBI lineage: Eukaryota > Viridiplantae > Streptophyta > Magnoliopsida > Malpighiales > Salicaceae > Salix > Salix exigua. The sequence continues at coordinate 741,425 of CM063594.1, read as the reverse complement.
AAGCAAGTCCAAGAGGAAAATGAAATTTGCTTCCCAGCTTGAGATTTTGGACAAAATCTATTAAGGTTTGTTTGATTCAAGTTCTGAACTTCTGCATTTTTTATTTATGGTTTTGTTATAAATTTGTGATATTAGCTGTGTTTTCGGAGAAATTATGATTTTTCGGAAGCTAAAATGTTGTGGTAGTTTGTGAAGTGTCGAGCTTTTTAATAGGGTTTGTATAATTTGTTTCATCTGTGCTCCTTTTTAGGTTAAATTTATGTTTTTCTTTTGTTCATTTGTACAGGTTGGGTTTGTGTTTTGTACACACTTGTCTTCAACTATTTTTGGTGGTTTATATTGATCTTGGAACTGAAATGTAAAACCTGTTTGTGAAATGCTAACTTTTGTACCTCATTTGCTTTTTTCCTTTAAGAAAAACCATTTTTTAGACTTGATAGAAAAATTCGACTATGGATTGCAAAATATTTTTTTATCATCACTTTTTTCTCTCATTAATTACAATTATTTGTGGATGAAATGATGATCAATTAGTCTTGATTTGTTGAAAAAGAGCATGATTGAAAGATGTAAGACCGAAGTAGAAACACATAAATAAAACAGGTGGCAACTTGAAAGTTATCATAAAAAGATTCAATTTAGTCTTTAAACTTTTAATATTTAGTTGATTATAATTGGACTTTCAAATTTAAATACTACTTCGTATTTGATTAATTAAACAACAACACAAAGTTTCTTGATAATCATCGCAAATAACATCCTATGAATGTTAGATATTGAATAAATCACACACTATAATTTATCATTAAAGCATAAAACGTATGGTCAAGAATTTGAAATATATTTCAATATTAAAATTAATTATTATATCGAGATAACAAAGAAAGAAGAAGATAATATAAACATGTTTTATTATGAGGTTTGATACATGACTAGTGAGAATTGGATGCTTTGTAAGCTAGTTAATTGCAAGTTTTAACAAACTTCTATATGATTTCAACTTTCATTGAAGTTTCAGAGAACATATAAAATTAACATATTATTTAAATCAACAAACAGAGGAGAGCATTTGTATCAACGACCAAACTAATACGAAGAATCGATGCTACAATCATTCGATGGATCTCTTATACTTGCTGGATCGACTGTATTGATTCTATCGAGATTTGATGTCTGTTGCGGAACAAGAAAAGGCTTAGGAGGCATTTGTAGAGATTCAATATCTGCTACAAGCATCTGTACAACTTTGCGCATTGAGGGACGATCAATAGGCTTCAACTGTATGCACCATAATGCCACTATAGTCATCTTTTTTGTTGTTATTTTTTCCTGCTCTGTGGCTTCATCTTCTAGTATATCCTTTCCTTCACTAACTTGCTCATAGATCCAGGAAGGGAAGTACATTTGGCTTGAATGATCTGCCAATGCATTCAAGTTTTTTCTTCTCCCAACCATCTCCATTAACAACATCCCAAAACTATATACATCTGCTTTGTAAGAGATTCCTCCGATGCTTTTGTAAAATAATTCAGGAGCCATGTAACCCATTGTTCCTCTAGCCATAGTGAGGGGCACAGTGTTATTATTAGCTGGATACAATTTCGCAAGTCCAAAATCTGAAATTTTTGGTGTGAAGTTTTCATCAAGTAGAATGTTGTGAGGCTTGATGTCAAAATGCAAAATCTGCATTTCACAACCTTGATGCAGATACTCAATACCATGGGCCACCCCAAGAGAAATTTCATGTAGTTTGTGGTTGCTTAGCGGGATGTTACCTTGTTTGGAAAAAATATACTTTTCAAGAGATCCATTCGGCATGAACTCATATACAAGGGCACGCTTTGAGCCCTCAGCAGTAAAGCCTATGAGTTGCACCACATTGCAATGGTGAATTCTTCCAATGGTGGAAACTTCATTGATAAAATCTTGACCGTTAGTTTTTTCTTGACGCAAAAGTTTTACTGCCGCAAAACGGCCACTACGAAGCTTTCCTTTGTACACCGAGCCATAACCTCCCTCACCTAACTTGTCACTGAATCCATTGGTTATCTTCTTAATCTCCGAGTAAGAATACCTTATGGGCATGAGATTATGGTCATCACTTTGCAAGAATTCTTCAATGTTATCATACATTGATAAATGCCTTCTTCGCCATTTATAAACCAAAAAGGTTATGAAAAATGGAAGCCCGCAAAGGAATAATAATGTATGATATATCACTGCATAAAAATATTATAAGAACATTAATAAATTATGGAAATGTATTATTTTTTATTAGATTTATATGTAATTTTTTCTTTTATAAATGAAATTATGTTTCTCAGTTCAAAAGCATAAAATTTCTTCAAATTTGAAATTCTTATCACTAAATGAAATTGATTTTAGGGGGGGGGGGGGGGGGATCTAGTTTTTCTACTTTTCTTGTTTTCATTTTTTTGTCCTTTTATTGATTTGTTAGTTTATTCATTACCATATAATCTCTCTCTATTTGTTTGTTAGAACATTCATAAATACAAGTCATTAATACCTTTATTTAGGAATTTTTTTAATGTTTTTATACAATCCCTTTACTCTAGGTATTTTAAATAAGATCCCTCTATTGTGATTTGATCAATTTTCCATTAAATGTGAACATGTGTCAAGAATATAGAATTGTATGCACAATTTTTTTTTTAAATGTGAAATATTAGAAAGAAAAAAAACCAAAATTTGAAAGAAAAAAAGAAATTGAAAACTAAAATTTATAAATTAACCATTATAAAAACAAACACCGTGGAGTATTGTAAATATTATTTTTTATAGTAGAGAAAAATAGAAAAAAAGAAGAATATGTTAAGTCATTGACATTTTTTACTTTTTAATAAATTTTTAAACACCATTTCTTTTTCTTTTTTTCTAGAAGCTTTTCAATATATTTATTTTAGTTTTTTAATATGATATAAAGTTTTAGTAGTTTTCTTAATATTTCTTGTATCCTTGATAAGTTTTGACCTTGAAGCTCTATGTTTTTTTTTTTTTATGCTTGTCCATATTTAAAAGAATAATTGATAGAATCATAAAAAAGAGACCACATTAGGAAATTGTCAAGAGTAGATATTTTATATGTTAATATAAATGGGTGAATTTAAGAAAATATCAAGATTATAGAAAAGAAATATTTGATTAATCCAGTAAACACCTTTTAAAAATGAATTTATGCCAGTTTTTATGTGCCTCTATGATACAAACAATAATGTTTATAATAAATAAATAAAAACACTCTGGATATTTTATATGATTAAAAGATATTCATTCAATTGCATTATAAGTCATTGTTTATAGTTAAGAGAAAATAAGGATATTACTACATATTTAACCTGAGGCTAAAACAATATAAATTTAATTGATTTGCAAGAAAACAAGTAAATAGAATTGAAAAATTAAGATTTGAAATTACGAAAATAAGCAAAGGATATTGCACTTAATTAACGGTTTTGCGTCTTAATACATAAATTTAATGCCTCACAGTTAGTCCAAGAAAGCAAAGGAAAATACTAACCAATGAGAAGAAGTAGCGCAAGTAGGGTAGTGAGCAGAACTATGAGAATGATTAGAAAATGTGAAGAGATAATAGCCTTGGTAGTAAAAGAACGTGTGTTTTCTGCAAAATAAATACATGAAGAGAATGAAAACAAATGGAAACACAATCAATATTACGAAGAGCGTGCATACATCTTCCCTTACTTGTTAATTATTTCTACTGTGAAGAGAGAAACTAAGATTGAGATTTTAACCTCCACAACATGCATGCTATCTAGAACTGATCCTCACCTTTATAAGTTTGGAATACCAGTCCTGGTTTTCCTATATCAACAGAAAGGTAGTTAAGTAAATATGTGAAATATTGTAGGATACATGTAATGTTGCATCCAGAAGCCACCTATATTCACCCAAAAACAAAAAACTCACCTGGGAATGAGACGACATAATCTATCGCGTAATAACCATCTATATTCAACAACAACAAAAAAGGGTTACGTATCAAATCCAAGGCATATATATATATATATATATATATATATATATATATATTATTTCTTTTTGCAAAATTGATCCATGATAAATGATACATAAGACATGATCAAAAATAGTCCTCACCTGGAAAATACTTGTTTAGTGGCCATGTCCCTGCATTTCAAGGAAAAGAAAATGTTGTGTCAATATTCAGAATATCTTTTTCGATATTCAAATAACATAATTTTTTTTGTTCTTTTGCATTCAGAGTATAAAGTGCGTAGACATCTCTAATTTCGTTCTCATTAGACATTCTTATTGAAATGGGTAGAGTGGATATATATACTCACTTCATCCTGGACCTAGCAGTACCGTCTTGTAGGTTTTCTGTCAATTGATGAATTATCGTTACTGATTAACTCAATTAATCTTTGTAGGTATTTTGTTTGTGTTTGGTAGAAAAGGATTGAAGAGAATTGAAGACCAAGAGATAAGCTTCTATATATTTTTGCTTATCATCTGTTTGATTTTATGTCTTTTTTTTATACACTTAGACTTCACACACGTTTTTTACATGTTTAACAGATTGTAACTGAATTGTAACTAATTAGTTAGTTACAATAAGCTCTCTACACTAAATGCATGTTCAACACATTTAATACATGATTAGAGTTTGTATATGAATTTGCTTCTCCTTCTTCTCCTTCACTGCCAGTTAACACTGCCTTCATCATGCATATATGTGAGTGGCTTACTCTCCAACACGTCTTACATGTAATTTCTCAAGTTATACATAGGAAGATAACGTAGTATTCTTGACTTGTGAAGTTTCTAATTAAGGATCTCTCTCTCTCCAATCCACACCTTCAATGTCTTACACCTTATTTAGGTTTCATGTTTAACATTTTAATTATGTAACCACAAGACGTGTTCTTACCAAAGTAATAAAGAATTTGATTATCCACAGAATCTGCAAGGAAAGCAAATAGCTGTTAAGAAGACCAGGTGGCCTTCATAGTACTGCAAGATAGTAAGATACCAATAGAGTAAAAAAGTTGAGGAGTTGGAATGAAATGGAGGAGATATTAAGATTCAATAAAACACCATCAAGCCGTACATGGAGAAAGGAAACACAATATATATATATATATATGTTGTTTCTAACACTTGCAATGGTCATTAATTATTAGTTCTACATTTCAAACAAAAGAGAGAAAAGGATCAAATAAGAAAATAAAAAGTTTACACAGTTATTTTTTTTGAAAGGAGTTTGATCACAATTATTTCAAATTCCATCTAGTGGGTTACGATTAACGATTCGAAGGAGATGATGCTTACTTATTACAAATTCGATGAGAGCATCGATTCCTGTGGGCACTTGGAAAAAGAAGAAGAAAAAAACAAAGAAAGAAAGAGTCAGATGAAAAAAATTACCTGAAATCCCTTAAAGAGATTATTAATCGGCATGTTATGCGTAACACAATTATTAAACCCAGCTCAGCCTGTAAATTCCATATCCTAACTAGAATTGCATGTTTTTTTATATATATAAAAAATAGTTTACTCCACTAATTAATCTAATCAAATCTAAATTTTTATTTTTTATATAAAGAAATGATCGAAATTTATATATGCAGTTAATTAATCAAATACCAAAAGGACGGTACATTTTAAACCAACCAAACAAGCTAACTTATGCATTCAGATGAGGTGATTTGAGAGAGAGAGAGTAACGTACTGGATGCGACACAGGGGTATTCATCACGTTTGATATAATCACAAGCAGCCTCTGATGACCATGAAAGCTCAAAGCCATATGCCAAAATCTCATGGACTTCTATCATAGACATATTTGTAATCTTTTCCAATAGCTGGATACTTGAAGCTGGTTTATAAATCAAATCTATACTGCAAAAGTCTGGTACTTCAGCAATTTCACCACCGACATAGTGATCAAACATCCAATAGCGAAAACCAGCCATCACATAGGAATAACCTTCCATATGGCGGAAGCTGGGAGAATAAATACTCCCATTTTTGCAGGAAGAAGTATTTATGAAATTAAAAGGAGGACTCGGTATTCGACTTGGGCAGCTAATAAAAGTTAATGAAAAGTCTGTACCTGTAGAACGAAACGGATAATAACGATCGTAGTCCAAGTCATCACTCGAATGAAGAGGGATGGATAGGCAATCATCCTTTTGAAAATCAGCCTCCAAAAGTCGAATTGTGAATTGGTCATAATCGATTGCCTGAACATAGTATTTTACCCTCTGCAAGTATACAGTTGTGCGGTTGTTTTCACAACCAAGCTCATATTTTTTGCGCCCACAGCTTTTGGGATCGGTTTGTAATCGAAAAGGGTAGCTAATATCAGTGATATTACCGCAAGAAGAGGGATCACAGTTATTTGTAGCACTGCAGCTATGGTGGCCGGCTAGGATGACTAGAAAAAGAAGGGCTTGGTATGCACCAAGAAGCTGCTCTAACATTCCACTCATCATTGAGAGATAACTTCGAGGGAAATGAAATAATGGGTTGTTCTTGAGAGCAATACTCTTTTTATAAAAACCACCTGGCTACTGGGTCCATGCTCATTCAATACGAATTCTTGCTGAAGCTTAGGAAATGACGTGGAGAGTTTCCCACCATAGAAGCCAGTTTTATGGCTCACTAGCATTAAATCGATGGGCACAAAGTCTACGAATTATTGAATATATTGTCACCGCACTCGATGGAAATTACTTGAATAAGAAATTGATCTAATCAAACACTTAGTTGATATTTTTTTTTCGTGAAATCCAAAATATTTTAAAAAAAATTATAGTGTTTATGATCTGTGTGGTTTAAGAATTAAAATTGGATTCAAAAAACACCCAGGAGATCCTAGGCAAAGGCCTAAACCACAAATGCATGATATGTGTGGCTTCCATACAAAATAATGTTTGGGATTAGGCTTAGGTTTATTGTAAAATAATATTTTAGGTTATAAAAGATTTTTTCTAATTAAAATGTAAACTCGGGTCTAGTCCATGAAAAACTATTTCTAAACTCGGGTTATTTGTTCAGTTTAACCTGTAAATGTTAACAGTCACTTCCAAAAGCTTTTGTTGCAAATTTAAATAATATTTCAGCTTAAAATATGGATTTAAAGACACTATATTCAAATTTAAAAATATAATTTTAAAAGTGTTTAATTGATGTTTTTGTTATGATAAATCAAACATGATTGCTCACTAGTTTAATATTTTTAGAAACATTGAAAAACAAATAAATTTGAATTGTATAGATATTTGAAAGAACATTAGGGAAGGATAGAGATGCTTTAATATTTTAGCATGAAGAGAACTTGTGGCATGTTTGAGAGTGTGATTGAGGTTGTTTTATAAAGTGTTTTTCATTAAAAATGTATCATAATAATGCTTTTATTTTTTAAAATGATTTTTGACATCATTACATCTAAATGGTCTAAAAATATAAAAAAAATTATTTTTAACATTATTACATCAAAATAATCTTAGCACAGTTCCAAATACTATTTTCTTCCCTCACGTCCCTTCATTTTCCACAATTCTCCTCCTTTTCTCTCCCCGCAAAAGTTCCCAAGCACAGTGTAGACTAGAAAAAAATGCATATAAAAACATTATTAAAAAAACACAAACTTGATAATATTTTATTTCAGAAAGGAAATGAAATTTTAGAGTTGTTTTTATGTTTTAAGTTTAGCTCATTCATCTTCCAATGTTGTCTTGTTGTGCTTCCATTTTCATCAATTTATTGACACTACGCCTCAGCAAGCAAGTGTGGCCTTACTGACAAGTGGTAAGGAAGGTAGCTTAGATTTTCTACTGAAGCTGTAAGATTTTGTGTTAATATGGTATATTGTGGTTTGTGTTTTTTAATTATAAATTTAAAAGTGTTTAATTAATTAATTAATTAAAACACAAAAGATGCTCGGACCACTGTACCAAGGTAGTAGAACACACGGTAGGAAGTCTTCGTTTCCCAACTTTCCAAGTCAATAGATGAGCAGCAGGAAGGCCAATCGGAGATAAGGTCGCATCACGCAAACCTCGCGGCCCCGGCAACAAGTAGAAGAAAATTATTTTCAGCCACATGCTTTTTATAAAAAATTAATAATTCATTTATTAAAAATAAAAAATAATATATTTTAAAAAAAATAGTTTTGATATTAGCTCATGGAAATTATCTATAAACACTACTTTTTTAATTTAAAATAAAAAATAAAAAAAATATTTTTTATAACTTTTTCAAAAACAATATTAGAAACAATTCCTATAAATATTCTGCATGGCAAAACAGAACCTTCATCGCAAGTTTCATTTGTCTTCTCTCATAATTCCAACATGGAAATCATAGTAAACGAATAAAAAGTAAAGGAGAATATGTTAATTAGTTTTCGATATTATTTTCTGAACTATATAATACGAAAAAAAAGGAAAGCAAGAGCATGGGACCTGTTGACTGGCAAAACCGTGTGATATCTGGGACCATAGAAGCGTAATTAATATCTAGAGAAATGAGCTATCTGCCTAATTAAAACTCCAAGGAATAGGAATAGTAGAGAAAGGTACCTACACGCTTATAACTTCAGGCCCATGTCCTTAAATTCCAAGTTTTGCCGTAAATGAATGGGTTGAGAATAAATGTTTTTTATTTAAAAATATATGAAAATAATATATATATATATATATATATATATGATATTTGAAATAATAAATAAAATAATTTAAAATAAAAAAAATAATTTAAAAAAAAACAATTTTGAAATGTATCGATAAACACCGGAGTTAATTTGTCCCGTCTCAGAGATAGCAACATTTGGCACCCTTTGCATTTTCCAAAAGTTCTCCACCAATCCCTGGCTTCACAAGTGCCCTTCTGATTTTATCAACTATCACTATGAATCTTCATGAATGGTTGGAAAGTAATAATACGTCCTGGTTAGAGCAAATCACTGGGTTTTGTCGCAAATCTGATGAGGAAATTTCACAAAATAAATATGTAAGCATTTTATTTTATTTTTAAAAAAATAATTAAATATCAGAAATCCTATCGGAATTATTTGTATCAAAATGCAAAAACAAATGGTGATGTGTCTACCACATTTGTCTCTAGTTGCATGTCGAATAAGTTTTGTTGAATATTATCTATAAATATTATTAGTCTCTTCCAAAAGCTTTTGTTGCAAATTTAAATTATCTTTTTAGCTTAAAATGTAGATTTAAGGCCACTGTATTCAAATTTATTATTTGATTTATGGTAGTTAATGAAAGGTTAATATTGCGGGAATCAATTATGATTATTACTAGAATAATTATTATTATTTTTAACTTCTTAGCTTTCAAAATCAATCATAAATCTTGTCTATCATATGACTTCAAATTTGGGGTTAAGTGCTTAAAAGATTTCGGATTGTAATTTATAATTATATATTTAATTAAAATTTATATCAAAAGATATAGCCATAATCTAGCAACAAAATTCCATCCTCTAACCACACTTTGGTCCAAATATACGGATGGAACTGTTGGTCCAATCGTCAATGTTGGACAAATTTTTGATATTGTATCCACTGTGTGTCCAGATAAATATTCAAAATAATATATATATAGCAATCAAAAGTTTGAGGATCAAATTTGATATAATCAACAAATAATGACATTTTTAAATTTTTCACAACTTCCAGAAAGTGTTTTTCGCCCAAATTTTCCGGAAAACACTTTCCTGAAAACCAAGCCAAATTTTTCTTTGATTGGAAAGTGTTTTCCGTTGACCAACTTTTTTAATGGCAAACAAACACAAAAAAGTTTGGAAAGTAGTTTCCCGGAAACCACTTTTCAGAAAACAAACACAACCTAAACGAATAAAAAGGAAAGGAGAATATATGTTAATTAGTTTTCGATATTATTTTCTGAACTATATAATAAAAAAAAAGGAAAGCAAGAGCATGTGGACCTGTTGGCTGGCAAAACCGTGTGGTATCTGGGACTATAGAAGCGTAATTAATATCTAGAGAAACGAGTTGTCTGCCTACTTAAAACTCCAAGGAATAGGAATAGTAGAGAAAGGTACCCACATGCTTATAACTTCAGGCCCATGTCCTGAAATTCCAAGTTTTGCCGTAAATGAATGGGTTGGGAATAAATGTTTTTTATTTAAAAATATATGAAAATAATATTTTTTTTTGATATTTCAAATAATAAATAAATAAAATTTAAAATGAAAAAAAAAAAACAATTTTGTAACGTATCGATAAACACCAGAATTAATTTGTCCCATCTCGAGGATAGCAACATTTGGCGCCGTCTGCATCTTCCAAAAGCTCTCCACCAATCCCCGCTTCACAAGTGCCCTTATGATTTTATCAACTGCCACTATGAATCTTCATGAATGGTTGGAAAGTAATAATACGTCCTGGTTAGAGCAAATCACTGGGTTTTGTCGCAAATCCCTGGGTTTTGTCGCAAATCTGATGAGGAAATTTCACAAAATAAATATGTAAGCATTTTATGTTATTTTTAAAAAAATAATTAAATATCAGAAATAATTATTTTTTTTAAATAATTTTTTTTTTAATTTTTTAGCTTTCTAAAACAATCATCAACCTTGTTTTACGACATCACTTCATATTAGAGGTAAAGTGCTTAAAAGATTTCGGATTCTAATTTATAATTATATATTTAATTAAAATTTATATCAAAAGATATAGCCATAATCTAGCCACAAAATTCTGTACTCTAAGTCCAAGTATACTGATGGAACTGTTGGTCCAATCGTCAATGCTGGACAAATTTTTGATATTGTATCCACTGTGTGTCCAGATAAACACACAGTTCGTTGCATGAATTGACAAATCTTACCTGTAGTACATGGATGGAGCTTTTTGATGGGCTTCTTGGGCTGGGCCAATGGCTTAGGAATTAGGGGTGGGCTAGGAGCTTTTCTGCCTTTCATATGATATGATTTGCATCAAGATCATTTATAAATGTTTGGAATTCAATTAAAATTAAAATAGCCATAAACTTTGGGAAGTCCACAGCCCATCGACAGAAAAGAATATTACCAAATCTTTAAAAGCTGGAAGACTTGCTGATCTTTAATACTTTTTCTTCAAAGGTTAATCTTCAACTCACTCATATTTTGTTTTTCAAAAAAAAATAGAGAGAAACTGAATGATGCCTTCTTGATAATGTGGGTATAAAAGAAATGCGATTTGCTCAAAGAAGTAGTGGGTTTTTTCATAGTATGGTGTGCTGCTGATCGAGACAGAAAGGAAACAAGAAGAAACTAAAAGGGGTACGGTGTGGCACATGAATAAGTGGGCAGGGAGGAAAGAAACAGAGAGCATAGAAGGCTAGTGCATGCTCGGAGAACTGTACCAAATATGTGATTGAGATTGTTTTTTAAAGTGTTTTTTTAAAAATATACTAAAATGATATTTTTTATTTTTAAAAATTCAATAAAAAATTATTTATTTTTGAAACATGATATCAATCAAGTAATTTTATTATTGAGTGAGCTCACTTATTAGAATTATTAGGAAATTCTAAATTTATGCTCTTTTAGGCTTAAGTAAAATAATATATTTCACAGATAGAATGCTTTTATTCAATGGTTTCTAGCATGTGATTTTGGTATTGGATAAATAAATCTTTCTTTTTAAATATGTCGTGAACTTGTATTCTAAAATAAATTTTATTTGGAGGGCATCATTTGTGACAAAGTTTACCAAGATGGGATAAATGACTACTATAATATTAAATGGATCTTTAGTGTTGTTTAGAAATACATTAAAATAATATATATATATTTTATTTTTAAAACTAATCTTTGATATACCTTATCAAAACGATCTTGAAAACCTAAATGGAGATGAAATGAAAGTGAGATCTCTTAAACAAAATGAGAGATGTGATCGATGAGATACTAGACTCAATTACAAGCAATAAAATAGGATCTAGATATACTTTATTTGTATATATATTTGTATAATGCACCAAAGATAACACACAAGAAATACAATACATATTCAATTCTTCATCCTCTGTAAATCAACATCTTCTTCAAAATATTCCCTTTGTCTAAGTCTATCTTTCAGGTTAAAAAACATTATTTCACAACGTAAAGAAATAGAAATAGAAATAGAAATAGAAGAAGCTTAGACCAAAAACGACACGAGTTATGAACATCAACCCAACTTGTTTCTTACGTGGTAGTAATTATTTTGTTTGACCAAGGAAAAGAAATATGTGGAAGATGCATCATGGGATCGACAAGAAAATTGTTATTTCTAGTAGAAAGCACACATTTATCCTTACATGTCCCTTTTCTTTTCTTTTATGTCCACTAGATTAAATTTTTGTATTTTTTAATTGAATATTATTTTTAATTTTAGCTTTTTAATATTTAGTTATTATAATTGGAGTTTCGAAGTTGGACACTACTTCTTCATTGTCAATCCTCATTTGTTAAATTAAACAACATCACAAAATTTCTTAATAATCATCACAAGTAATATCGTATGAATGTTATTTGTTGAATAAATCACGAACTCTTAATTCATCATTAATACACAAAAAATATGGGCCAAGAATTTAAAATCTACCCCCAAAGCTCAACCCATCAAATAGATTTTTTTTTTCTAATTCAAATTTAAACTCGGGTTTAGTCGAATTCTTAGAAATCTTTAACCAAACACTAAGATCAATTCAGTGTCTATATCAACGAAGATTATCACATAATCTTGTCAAGATTGATTCAGTAGAAGCTCAAACCGTGAGAATTTGGGATTTCTTGTAATATGAAGAGTAAGTTTGAAGAAGCAGATTTTTGGAAGCAAAGATTGAATCAATTAATTTATCTGCGCGAGTACTTGTGCTCTGATATCATGTTAGGATTATAAAGGTTTGCAGATAAGTAGAGTAATTGAAAGGAAGAAGATGATGATCACACATACGGCAGAGAAGGGAAGAGAGAAAAGAGAGGGAGAAGAGAATTTGAATTTGTATTCTGTTTAGTATTCTTTACACACATATTTCGTGTGTTCAACAGTAGCTATATACACACACTACAAACTCCGTACATATGGGTGAGAATAAAATTTCCATTCTGATGATGATTTCGGCCATCCTGTGTTAGCTCCCTTCTGCATTTATTGTTCGGAGAAATGTGTTCCGTTGATTAAATCTATTTGAGTAACGAGAAAATGATTGAAGAACAATTAAAGTAAATTATATTTTTAAAACTCGGTGATGCTACCAAATCAGTGGAAGAGCAGCAGGCAGGCCAATAAGAGAAAAGTTGGAGAACTCGAATTTTGATTCCGAGTTCCTTGACACAATTAATTCTAATTAATGCCTTAAAACAATCCAATTCAATTATCAACGATGACGCCTACACTTGGAAAAAATAAAGAAAAGAAAATGGAGTGGCCTCCAGCCTTTGTAAACTTGGCTACCAGGTGTGTTCCTTCCTTGTCAACCAAGTCTTTTGATCAATTTGGTTACAGCATGCATGCATGCATGCATGCATATATACGCAGTAGTAGTCCTGCTCAAGAGAATGGGATGCCGAGAGAAATGGAGAAGCAAAATACACAGGTTGGTAGGTTGCTTCATGACACATTGTGGTCGGAACTCAACGCTCGAGGCGCTGAGCTTAGGAGTGCCAATGGTGGCCATGCCACACTGGACTGATCAACCAACAAATGCAAAGTACATTGCAGATGTTTGGCAAGTAGGGGTTAGAGTGAAGGCAAATGAGAAGGGGATCGTCACTAAAGAGGAGGTAGAAGGGTGTATAAGGGAAGTCATGGAAGGTGAAAGAGGGAATGAGATAAGAAAGAACTCTGAGAAATGGATGAAACTAGCTAGCCCATACAGCAGCTGATGAAGGTGGAAGCTCTGATAAGAATATCACGGAATTTGCAGCAGAACTTGCTAGGAAGTTCCATCATGAAACCTGGAAATGATTCTATATCAATGTATCGTACCTCAGTTATAAACTACTTTTGCAGCAAATTCAACTAGATCAACACCATATGTATAAGCATGGTTTCAATCTGAAGAATAAACTTTCAGGGTCCTGCCAAAAAGTAGAAGGCAATATCTAGAAAAACGAGCAGCCTAAAACTCCAAAGAGTATCAGCACCACATACCTGATCCAAATGCATGTCAGAGTAGTGCTGTGATGTTTCATTGTATTTGATGGAAGATTTCACTGCCATAAAATCAGCGAATAAACATGAAAGCATTGATGGAATCTTTTCATCTGTATTTTGTTGTAAATTTTACCCACAATTTTTTTCTATCTCCTTCTCCACCAGTAATTACCAATGGAAAATAAAAAAAATATAAAATAACATTTGATTTTTATCTAACATGGTAATGCTGTGCAAATGTAAAACCTCCGCTCAGAGGGATCTTATTTTTCCCATGACAATTTTCCTATTGTTAGTCCAAAAGGTCAATCTTTGTCTACTTAGATAATGTCTCTCTGCTACTAAGAGTACTAATAACAGTGATGAGTGTGTTTTTTGTGTGCGCATTATTGGTGAGATAGAGCAATGTAGTTGCTCAACCTTTCACTGACGCGAACAGGAAATTTAGATACTCTGGGGACAGCTTCTTGAAAGCTTGTTAAGGATGGCTCCAACCAAAGAAGAAGAATACAAATTAAAAGACTTCAAGGATGAATCGCCATTCAAGCTAGGTGCTGCAGAGAAATTCCTCAAGGAAGTGCTTGATGTTCCCTTTGCATTTAAAAGGGTTGATGCAGTGCTTTATATTACTAATTTTGATTCTGAAGTTGAGTACCTGAAGAGGTCTTTTGAAACACTGGAGGTAATTCTTCATTTGGCTTTTAGATTTTATTTTCTTTATTTATAACTTATATGGTAATGTAGCTGACATTGAAAAGCAGGTGTTCCGTTCTGTTTCATGCTGTAATTCTTGCTTCTTTTTCTTGTCAACATAAATTTCATTTTTACTTTTAATCGTGGATGGTGTTTGTCATAACCCAATTTTTGGGTTACTCCTCAAAATCTACCAAAAATAACAAAAATAAAATAAAAGGGGCCGACATGGGTAGAAAAATCAATGTGCAAATTTTGGTTCTTTTCGAGAGTCTAATTGTATATCTTTTGTTCCAAAAAATGAGAGAAAATACAAATTCGAGGTAAAAATTAAGTCAAAAATTATAATTATATTTTTTATAGGCCAATTCGATTTAATCATGGGCTAATTCAAAATATTATTATATTTGAGAATTAATTTAGGGTCCAATTGAAGAATTTAATTAAGTACAAGGACTTCATTATGTCTTAAATTGATCAAATTAATTTTATTAAGGGCTTAATTGATGAAAAATGAGATTCTTGAATTTTATTCGGGTTTAATTGATAATTTTAGAATTTTTGGAGACCCGATTGAATTTTTTCCAAGCTAATTGTGCAAATTAAGGGTCAAATTGAAGTTTAATTGTCAATTGAGGGTCAAAATGCACAAATCAAAAGAGAAGGACTAAAATGAAAAAGCATGCAATGAGATAAGTTTAAGTTGAAATTTGGCCAAGGGTATAATTGCACGAAATTACAAATTTAACTTCAATTAAGGATGCAAATAATACAATTACAAATTGAAGGACCAAAGTGTAATTGTCCATTGACTATTTTCAACAACGCTGCCGACCGACCACCAACAAGTCGCATAGCGACTTGACTTTTTCTCGCCATTAATTATCCATCGAAAGCAAGCTCGTCATCCTATAAATAGAAGAAGTAAACCGAGCACAAAGGGACGAGAGAAAAGAGGAGGAAAACACCGAAAAAGAAAAAGACGAAACAGAGGAACGGGAGGCAAAGAGGAGACAGGAACGAAATTTTCATCATCGGCAAACAGGCCTTCATCAAACTTCTCCAACTCCGCGGCTTCTCCAGGCAACTTCCATCTCCCTTTTCATCTTCGTTGTCCACTGTCGAACTCTCCCTCTCTACCTTCATTTTCTCTTCTTCTCCCTCCCTGCCATTTTTTTTCCTTTTCTTCTTCCCCTCCCTCTCGGTCGACATACCTCTGCCTCTCCTTTCTCTCTAAAACAACCCCGTCTTCTCCTTCTCTCTCCACCATACAAGGCCATAAAACCACCCAACACCTTCCTCTTCACCACCTCAAGCTTCGGAAAGCCATCTCCCCAGCTCCGGCGACGCCACAGCAGCAGCAACGACCGACAGCCCGAACAGAGCATAAACCGGCGACTTCAGACCCTTATTCCGGCCGCCACAGACCTCCGTTTCCAAAACCACGACGACAGGAAAGACCACATCGATCCCCTCTACACGGCTGTATAATCAGGTAACCCTCTTGTTGAAGTTGACCATTTCACATGAACAGTGCTAATTCTGCACTGTTCATGTTCTTCTCCGTTTTTTTTTTTATTTATTTATCTGGATCGGGCCGGGTTGGCCCGACCGGATCAAGTGGGATGGGTCGTCACCCACTATGGTCGACAACCTGACCCACAGTTCGTGGGCTTCCAGCCCTCACGGGCTGGAAGCCCATCACGTTCAGTGGTCGACAATTCATAGTGATCATAGTAATCTTGACCCAATAAAAAATAAAAATAAATAAAAAATAAAAAAATAAAAAAAATAAAAAAAATAAAAAATAAAATACTTTTTTTTTTGAAAGACATATATATTTTTTTTATTATTATTATTATTATTACAAAAAAAATTCAAAATACAAATGTTTTCGTGCATACGGACGAATCCCAAAACTTTTCTCATTGTATTTTTCGTAAAAAATATGTGCATATTTTTCCATATTTTTAAAACGAAATTTCGGATATCGTAACCGGTTTACGATTATCCATTGGTATTCGGCCAAAATGTCAAAAATAATTCAACCATATGTTCGGTCTTAGCTTTCGTGGTGTAAATTTACATAGTAAAATACACCCGCAAATAAAATATTTTTACAGTGTAAAATTACATTGTATAATACATCCAGTAGATTAAAATAATTTTAACTACGATTGTAAAATTGCATTGTAAAATATATTCGTAGATAAAATAAAACTTATAACTCATGGTGTAAAATTACAATGTAAAGTACACTGCAGACAAAAAAAAATGTTTTCTTTGAAAATACAAGTGTAAAAATTCTAACCTAGAAAAACAATCAAACAACAATGCGACTTACCTTAGGTAAGGTGCATCTGAAGTGATGCGTCTTCCCTTGCACAATAACTCTCCTTACCCTAGACTCTCGCAGACCAATAGGTTCCTAGTAACCTTAATACTAGGTGGCGACTCCCAATATTTATAGTTGTAAATTTTACGACTAATAAACCCCACATTTTCACCGCGCGCCGTTGTCCCCCGAATCAAGGGGTGAAGGCGGGGCGCGAAGCGCGTCCCAAAATCGCCGTCGCGACAGTGTTGATCAAAAGGGCTGCGTCACTCTTGTTCAGCCAAAAATAAAGATAATCCTTCAAACATTATAAATTTTTCGATGCGTTTTAGTTACTCTCTCTCTCACTTTTATATCTTTTTTCTTCGAGTTTTTCATACCAGTAGCTCTGTGTAGAATCTGTCCCTTCCCTCCTGCCTTGATCACGAATTGGGTGTTTAAGGTTGTGCTGGTGCCTGATGTTTGTACCATCTTTCTGTGATGGTCATTTTAGTTCAAACCACAGGACAATATTTCATGCCCTGATGTTCAAGGGGCCTCTGGAATGCATGACTAAATGAACTTCTGCATAAAACATCATAGATGAATTTGGATGTGAGGTCTGTATCTTGCATGGTAGTTTGTAGTTCACATTTATCGAGTGGCCTGAATTCAATCTAGATAACTTCTCAATTGGGCATGACTTTCTAAAGGCAGCAACATTGCCAGCCACCTGGGCAGGTAAACTTTCTTGATATCATACCAGAGGACTGCGACTTCCTTCACTCTGAGATCCCTGGGGATGGAGTGCTACCTTGTTACGTTTCTGATTGGGTGGGAACCAATCTAGATAACATCCAGAGGTGCCATAGTGATGGAAATGGCTGGTAGCCAAGTTTCCAGTCATGATGTTTACAGGTAGTGAGAAAATGAAGGGGAAAGGGGAGATAGAAGCAGAATTCCATGAATTCAGCTCAACATTCATTCATTATGATTTTTTCATGCTCTCTCTCTAAATAGCTGCAAAATAACAATATCACTTCCTTATTTTCCAGGAGTCCCCAAGTCTTGCTAAGATCCAGCAATTTGGTTTGATAGGGGAGAAATTTATAACACTGTAGCAATGCTGACATGACCCAGTTTTTTCCCAAATACTGCACTGTCATTTAGCTGGCTTCAAATGTAGAATGACAAGGATCAAATTGTGTTTTTCAGAGTGTTGTTTTTGCACGTGTTTCTTGACTTGGATACCATTTAAGGGGCTTCTCTTGCAGTTCATTATCTATTCTCTTGAGCACATGATCATTTCCTATTGCTGCAATCTTCCAGCTGCTGCTCATATATCTTCCTTGTTCTACAGGCAGCTTGCGAAGAATTAAGGAACAGCAGAATGTTCCTGAAACTTCTGGAAGCAGTTCTCAAGACTGGGAACCGTATGAATATTGCATGACAAAACGGAACCTTCATTCAATTATAATTCCACATGGAAATCATACTAAATGAATAAATACTAAATGAATAAAAAGTAAAGGAGAATAGATGTAAATTAGTTTTCGATATTATTTTCTGAACAATATAATAAGAAAAAGAAAAAGGAAAGCAAGAGCATAGGACCCCTTGACTGGCAAAACCATGTGGTATCCAGGTCACAATCAAACCCTTCCCTGATGACTCCTCCGCAAAGCCTCCGATTCTCTGACTACCCACAAAAAGCAGCAGTCACTCCTCTTTAGGCCCCAAGCAATTTCTGCCATTTGCACCTCTCCCAGTGCAGCCAAGGTTCCAAATGGCACGTAAACCACTGAGGCAGTTTCCTTTGAATCCAGCCACTCATTGCATCCGTCCGTATTAGGTTTGAAGAGGCTGAGACCGTACTCTTTATCGTCCTCCCGCTGCTTATCCAAGTAAAAAGACGGGATCATTGGACCTATCGGCCTTATTGACCTTCGTCTTGCCAACCAGTTTACCGCCTGATGGAAATCAGCAAAATTTTGAGTTTTGCATTAGTAAAAGCAGCATGTTTTGCCATCTTATTAACAAAGAATGGAGAGGCAAAACGTGTTGTCTACATACATGTATCCAAATTGTACTGGCATACGTATTCTTATACCTCTCTTTTGACGTGTCGCAGCATGACTGGAAGCTAGTTGGTCGTCTCTACTCCGAGCTTCAACATATCAAGATTTAAATCACTTAAAAAAAAACACACAAAAAATAACTCAAGTCAACCTGTCAAACTTGTGGCATGAGTCATGAGACCGGAGTAGCCCAACGAAAAGCAAAATAAAATAAATTATGAACTCTGATTCTTAATCAACACGATATTGAAAAATAAAATTGAAAACATATAGGATTAAAAAAGGACATAGAAATCATTTCGAGTTAACTTGAGTTAACTAGTCAAAATGGTGAATCGAGTTATGAGATTTAGATAAGTACACTAAAACCATACCAAAAAAATAATAAAGTATAGTTTTCAGTCAATTAACTATTGAAGAATTTAATTAAAAAAAATAATTAGAAAAACAAACTAGAAACAACCAAGTTGACCCATGATTTAGGCAATGAAACTGAGATAAACACATAAAAAGTAAATTGCAAACAAATATGAAGTGTAATTCTCAATGAATATGATATTAAATGATAAAGTTGAAATTAAAAATTAATCAGGAAAATAGAAAAAAAACTGTAGTCTTAATTACGTGATGAAGGATACAGTCAAATCTCTCTCCCAAGACAGGGAAGAAGGCAATATACAGAGAAACAAATTCAACAATGAATTGGTGGCTTCCTCAAATATGGGGAATGGCTTTGCTAAGAAAGCCATGCGTTTCATGCATTTATAAGAAAGTTTAATGTACATTATCAGAAAGGAAATGAATCAGTTGCAGAAATCCTTCCCTAAGGACTTGTAGACCATTAATTCACAGAGTTTCCTATGATGAAGAATCAAAAATCGTTTTTTATTACAACCCATTCTCAGGAATCTTCATGAAAGAAACAAGAACAAGCCGCGCGCAAGGAGCCACGAACATGCAGAACCTTTTTATTTCTCTATGCTCGGTACAACCATGCACAAATTGAAAAGCCACGTAACACCATTGTTGTCGTTGAAAAATTCTTGATAGCACCAAGACAGATCACCAATAGTCTATGATGATAATTAGTTGTTTGGGGTCTACATTAATCAATCATGGGATTACCAAGTCTTGGAACAATTTCCTTTAAGAAAAAACAATTTTTAGGCTTGATAGAAAAATTCGACTATGGATTGCCATATTATTTTTTTATTATCACTTTTTTCTCTCATTAATTAAAATTCTTTATGGATGAATTGATGATCAATTAGTCTTGATTTGTTGAAAAAGAGCATGCTTTAAAGATGTAAGATCGAAGTAGAAAATAAAACAGGTGGCAACTTGAAAGTTATCATAAGAAGATTCAATTTAGTCTTTAAAATTTTAATATTTAGTTGATTATAATTGGACTTTCAAATTTGAATACTACTTCTTAATTGGTAATTCTTGTTTGATTAATTAAACAACACAAAGTTTCTTGATAATCATCGCAAGAAACATTATATATTGAATAAATCATGCACTGTAATTCATCATTAATGCATAAAAAGTATGGGTCAAGAATTTGAAATCTATTTCAATATTAAAATTAATTATTATATCGAGATAACAAAGAAAGAAGAAGATAATAATAAACATGTTTTATTGTGAGGTTTGATACATGACTAGTGAGAATTGGATGTTTGTAAGCTAGTTAATTGCAAGTTTTAACAAACTTCTGTATGATTTCAACTTTCATCGAAGTTTCAAAGAACATACAAAATTAACATATTATTTAAATCAACAAACATATGAGAGCATTTGTATCAACGACCAAATTGATATGAAGAATCAATACTACAATCATTCAATGGATCTCTTAAACTTGTTGGATCAACCATATTGATCCTATCATCATTTGATGTCTGTTGTGGAACGAGAAAAGGCTTAGGAGGCATTTGTAGAGATTCAATATCCGCCACAAGCATCTGTACAACTTTGTGCATTGAGGGACGATCAATAGGATTCAATTGTATGCACCATAATGCCACTATAGTCATCTTTTTTGTTTTTATCTTTTCCTGCTCCGTGGCTTCATCTTCTAGTATATCCTTTCCTTCACTAACTTGGTCATAAATCCATGAATGGAAGTACATTTGGCTCGAATGGTTTGCCAATGCATGGTTTTTTCTTCTCCCAACCATTTCCATTAACAACATCCCAAAACTATAGACATCGGCTTTGTAAGAGGCACCCCCGATGCTTCTGTAAACTAATTCAGGAGCCATATATCCCACTGTTCCTCTAGCCATAGTGAGGGGCACAATGCTATTATTAGCTGGATACAATTTCGCAAGTCCAAAATCTGAAACTTTTGGAGAGAAGTTTTCATCAAGAAGAATGTTGTGAGGCTTAATGTCAAAATGCAAAATCTGCATATCACAACCTTGATGCAGGTACTCAATACCACGGGCCACCCCAAGAGAAATTTCATATAGTTTGTGGTTGCTTAGCGAAATGCAACCTTGTCTGGAAAAAATATACTTTTCAAGAGATCCATTCGGCATGAACTCATATACAAGGGCACGTTTTGATCCCTCAGCAGCAAAGCCTATGAGTTGCACCACATTGCAATGGTGAATTCTTCCAATGGTGGCAACTTCATTGATAAAATCTTGCCCTTTAGTTTTTTCTTGGCACAAAAGTTTTACTGCTGCAAAACGACCACTACGAAGCTTTCCTTTGTACACCGAACCATAACCTCCCTTACCTAACTTGTCACTGAATCCATTGGTTATCTTCTTAATCTCCGAGTAAGAATACCTTATAGGTATGAGATTATGATCATCACTTTGCAAGAATTCTTCAATGTTATCATACATTGATAAATGTCTTCTTCGCCATTTATAGACCAGAAAGATTATGAAAAATGGAAGCCCACAAAGGAATAATAATGTATGATATATCACTGCATATAGATATTATATAAATATTAATCAGTTATGGAAATATATTATTTGTTATTAGATTTCCATGTAATTTATTTATTTTTGATTTTATAAATGAAATTATTATTCTTAATTCAAAAGCATAAAATTTCTTCAAATTTGAATTTCTTATCACCAAATAAAATTTAACTGATATGTCATTGATTTTAGGGGAAATGGAAGAAAAAAACAATATCTAGTTTTTCTGCCTATACTATTTTCATATTTTGTCATTTTATTGATTTGTTAGTTTATTCATTACCATATAATCTCTCCCTATTTATTTGCTAGAACAGAACAGTCATAAATACGAGTCATTAATACCTCTATACGAGATGTTTTTAATGTTTTTATACAGTCCCTTTACTCTAGGTATTTTAAATAAGATCCATCTATTGTGATTTGATCAAGTTTCCATTAAATGTGAAAATGTGTCAAGAATATAGAATTTTACACACAATTGATTTTTAAAAAAGAATAATTAAACAATGTATAAAATAAAAAAATATGAAATATTAGAAAAAAAATCCAAAACCCAAAATTTTAAAATTCAAATAAATTTGAAAAAAAAAACATATTGAAAACTGAAATTGATAAATCAACCATTATAAAAAGAAACACCATGGAGTATTTTAAATATTATTTTTCATAGTAAAGAAAAATAAGAATATGTTAAGTCATTGATATTTATTGACATTTCTTACTTTTTAATAAATTTTTAAACACCATTTATTTTTCTAGAAGCTTTTCAGTTTATTTTTTCCAGTTTTTAATATGATACAAAGTTTTTAGTAGTTGTTTTTAATATTTCTTGTATCCTTGATAAGTTTTGAGCTTGATGTTTTATGCTGTTTTTTGATGCTTGTCCATATTTTAAAGAAAAATTGATAGAATCATAAATATGAGACCACATTAAGAAATTATCAAGAGTAGATATTATATGTGTTTAATATAAATGGGTGAATTTAAGAAAATATCTTTTAAAAATGAATTCTTGCCAATCTTTATGTGCCTCAATGATACAAAGAATAAAGTTTAGAAAAACTTACCGATGGGAACAAGTGTCCCAAGTAGGGCAATGAGCAAAACTATGAGAATGCTTTCAAAATCTGAATAGATAGTCTTGGTAGTATAAGTTCCGTTTACTGCCAAATAAATACATGAAGAGAATGAAAACAAATAGAAACACAATCAATATTATAAGAGCAATGTTCTTGACAGTTGCCTATAATAATCCTCAAGTTTCAAGAAATTCATCAACTTGTTTTACTTGTTAATTCTCTTCCAATGTGAAGAGAGAAACTAAGATTGAGATTTTAACCTCCTAAAATTGTAAGAGGAAGATTGTAAGTGAGCCTACTACAACATGCATGCATGAACTAATCCTCACCGTTAAAATAGTTGAGTTCCAGTCGTGGTTTTCCTACATTAACAGAAAAGCAGTTTAGTAAATATTTGAAATATTGTAGGATACATACATACATACATACATACATATCCATGTGTGTTTGTGGATTCAGTGAAAAAACTAGCATGAACCACATGAAGGATTCAAAGACATATAGGCTTTGTTCTCATTAATCACAACTCACATATATAAGAATTTATTCGGTCACCTTTAGGTCCACCCAAAAAAACACTCACTGAAGCTGTAAGGGAAAGATGGTACGTGAGACTACTACAACATGCATGCATGAACTAATCCTCACCTTTATAAAAGTTGAGTTCCAGTCGTTGTTTTTCTACATTAACAGAAAAGGAGTTAAGTAAATATGTGAAATATTGTAGGATACATTCATGCATGCATGCATGCATACATACATACATATGTATGCGCGCGCGTATGGATTAAGTGAAAAAACTAGCATGAACCACATGTAGGATATAGGCCTTTTAGGTTCAGCAAAAAAAAAAAAAAAAACTCACCGTAGCTGTCATATTGTATCCAGGAGTTATCTATATTCAGCAAAACAAAAGAGGTATTGTCAGCGTCTAAAATTGAGATGAATAAATAAGAAGCCATGATATATATATATAAGGATAAGGATAAGGTTGCTAAAACGTTGTGTCAATGTTCAGAATATTATTATAAGATTACTGATTCGTGAAATTAACCGAAGGAAAGAGCACGCAAGTCCTTTTTAATATTCAAATAACATAATTTTTTTTGTTCTTTTGCATTTAGAGTAGACATCTCTAATTTCTTTCTCAGTTGACATGTTTATTGAAATGGGTAGAGTGGATATATATACTCACTTCAAACTCAACCTAGCTAGTACCATCTTACATGTAATTTCTCAAGTTATAGATGGAAAGATTACGTTGTATATATTCTTGAATTGTGAAGTTCCTAATTAAGGATCTTTCTCTCTCCAATCCACACCTTTAATGTCTTACACCTTATTTAGGTTTCATGTTTAACATTTTATGTAATTAGAAAAAGTGATCTTACCGAGGTGAGCGAGTATACGATAAGCCAGAAAATCTGCAAGAAAAACAAACAACCGTTAAACAGACTAGGTGGTCATCATAGTACTGTTTACCAGGGCTTATAGAATAATTTTGCATGATATCAGTAGAATAAAATGTGAGCGTGAGCTATACAAATTAGGAAGTAATATTGTCATGAGCTGTAGAGTCCCATATAGGAAATTATATGCTGTAAATTATTGTATCCCGATTTGTATGGGATTCTTATTACTTGCCGTATTAGAGTCACCCTTGTAAAGAGTTCTCTACAAAAAGAGAGACTCTGTAACAGATTGTAATATGAAACAATATTCCCAGAATTGTCATGGTATCAGAGCAAAGGTATATTCTTTGCTATACAGAACTCTGACAGTAGGCCTAAGGAAGAACTCAAGACATGGAGACACCACCCGATATGACAGAACAAGAGCAGCAAATTACAGCTGCAACACTTGACGATCTCACGACAAAAATGACTCAGATGGTAACTCAGAACCAGATCCAGACCCCATCAGTGATCTACGACACTACGACTGCATCAATTGGTATCAAACTTGATGGTACCAACTATGCTTTGTGGTCCCAAATTGTGGAGATGTATATCTCTGGAAAGGACAAGTTGGGATACATAAATGGAGATCTTCCCCAACCAGAACCGAATGATCCTCAGTTCAGGAGGTGGAGAACAGAAAACTCAATTGTAAAAGGATGGCTAATCAACTCCATGGATCCATCTCTCATCAGCAACTTTATTCGATTCTCTACTGCAAAACAGGTATGGGACTCAATTGCCACTACTTATTTTGATGGTTCTGATACTTCTCAAGTATACGATCTAAAGCGACGAGTAACAAGGATGAAACAATCAGGAGAGTCAATTGAAACTTATTACAATTGCCTTCAAGGTTTATGGAGGGAAATTGATTTTCGTAGACCAAATCCTATGGAATGTACTGCTGATATACAAAGATACAATGATTTAATTCAAGAGGACCGAGTGTACATCTTTTTAGATGGACTGGATGAAAAACCTGACCATATTCGTAGTGATGTTCTCCAACTCCAGCCCTTCCCAACGGTTGAACAGGCGTATGCCTATGTCCGAAGGGAAGCAACCAGACAGACTGTAATGCTTACCAACACCAGACTCTCCTCTGCTACAGCAATGGTCTCTAAAGGGGGAAAAGAATTTTTTCCACGACAGCAAACACTCAGTTTGAACAAAGCTGGGATAGCTTCAACAGGAGGGCGTAACATGTATCACGTATCTAAGGCTAAAGGACACGGGGAGAGTGAAGGCAGTGGCTGTTCTCATTGTGGAAATTTGAAGCACACACGGGAAACCTGCTTCAAATTGCATGGTTATCCCGAATGGTGGAATGATTTGAAGACACGCAAGCAAAGACTCTCTACTGGAAACATAGGGCAGGCATCACTGGCAGACACTAAAGCCTAGCTATCGTTAGCCCCACTAGTTGAAAATAGAGAAGCTGCTACTTCTTTGCCTAAAAATCCAGGTAACGCAGACTCTAACACTGACTGGATTGTGGACTCTGGGCAACTGACCACATGACATACTCTTCAGATGACTTTGTTGATACCACAGAACCAAGAAGAACCGGTATTACCAACGCAAATGGGGTAGTTTACCCAGTAACAGGGGCTGGCACAGTGTAGATATCTCCATCTATTTCCTTAAACAACACTCTATTAGTGCCCTCTTTTTCAAACAAATTGTTATCTGTCAGCCAAGTTACCGAAGATTTAAATTGTGTAGCACTAATGTATCCACAATTTTGTATTTTTCAGGATATTCTCACGAGGGAGATCATTGGGCGTGGTACTAAGAGAGAGGGGTTATACTACATGGATGATTTCAATCTCGGTAGTGCCAACACCATGAGGAGATCACTCATGACGAAAGAAAATCAGATTTGGCTATGGCATTTTCGGTTGGGACATCCATCCTTTAGTTATATGAAGCACTTGTTTCCAGAACTATTTTTGAATTTGAATTATTCAGACTTTAAATGTGAAACTTGCATTCTTGCCAAGAGCCATCGTGTATCCTTTCCGATTAGTTTGAATAAAAGCGATACCCCTTTTTGCCTTGTTTCATTCTGATGTTTGGGGACCGTCACCAATCACCACTAGTTCTGGCATACGCTGGTTTGTTACATTTGTGGATGATTGTACTAGGATGACATGGCTATATCTATTGAAGCGTAAAGATGAGGTGTTTGATGTGTTTTGTATGTTTGAAGCTATGGTTCATACTCAGTTTTCAGCAAAAATCCAGATTCTTCGATCGGATAATGGGGGGGAGTACGTGAATCATAACTTTGCAGAATTATTCCAAAAGAAAGGGATATTGCATGAATCATCGTGTAGCCATACTCCATAACAAAACGGAGTGGCGGAATGAAAAAACCGACACATCCTGGAAACAGCAAGGGCTTTATTATTTGAAGCACAGGTGCCGAGTAGATATTGGAATGATGGCATCACTACTGCTGTCTATTTATTGAATAGAATGCCATCTAAAGTCTTGGACTTCAAGACACCTCTACAAGCATTGTCACAACATGTTTCTCTTCCATCCATCTTGTTGCTCCCACCACGCGTGTTTGGTTGCGTAGCATTTGTTCACATCCATAAACATCTACGAACAAAGCTTGAACCGTGTGCTGTGAGGTGTATATTTCTGGGATATGGTTTTAATAAGAAGGGATTCCGCTGCTATGACCCTAAAACAAGACGACTCTATACAATAATGGATGTTACTTTTCTGGAATCAGAATACTTCTATACACCCACGGTATCTACTTCTCCTCTCCAGGGGGAGACACGGAATGAAGATGAGAAGTGGTGGACTGTGACCAAAGCAGTTGATGGTGGTGATAATATTGTCGTGACCAACAATGTTGATGGTGAAGTTACAGCCGTGACTAAGGCTGATGGAAATGGTAATATTATTGAGGGTACTGGACCCGTGACCGAAGCCCATGGTGATGAAAATTTTACAGCCGTGGTTGAGGCTAGTGGAGGTGGTGATATTAATGAAGAGGAAACTGGACCTGTGAATAATGTGGCATTGATAGAAAGAGTGACAGATGAAGATGATGAAGAGGAAACTGGACCTGTGACCGAAGCTCATGGTGGTGATAATTTTGAGAGAACTGAAGCTGCTGAGAACAATGGGGTGATAGATGAAGATGGTGCAGATATAGAAAGCATTGCATCTGACAGCAGAAGCAAATCCCCCTCTCTTCCCTCTTTAGTACCTGACAATGACACTCCTCTACATGAGAATATTCCTGAGGTAACCTCTCATACACTTCCCACCGATAATGTTTTGAATTCTCCAGTTACATACAACTTACCTTTCAGGCAGAATAGAGGCAGACCTCCATCCAGGTACTCTCCAGATAATACAGGAAAAAAGGCGAAGTACCCCGTCTCCAATTATGTGTCCACACGAAGGCTGCCAATACCACTCAAGGCCTTCGCATACAAGCTGTCCACTAACAACATCCCCTCGGGAATTCAAGAAGCAGTAGCAAACCCTAAATGGTCCCAAGCAATCCAAGAAGAAATGACAGCCTTGGAGAAGAACAAAACATGGGAAATCGTCACACTACCACAAAGGAAGAGAACCGTTGGGTGTAAGTGGGTTTTTTCAATCAAATATCAGGCAGATGGATCCATTGAGCGACACAAGGCAAGGTTGGTAGCGAAGGGGTACACACAAACCTACGGGATAGACTATCAGGAGACGTTTTCCTCAGTAGCAAAATTGAACACAGTCAGAATTTTATTATCCTTGGCTGCAAATTTGGATTGGCCATTGCATCAATTTGACGTAAAAAATGCTTTTCTCCATGGAGACCTTGAAGAGGAGGTATATATGGATATCCCACCAGGATATAGTTCAAACACACCTGGAATGGTCTGCAGGTTGCAACGGGCATTATATGGACTAAAACAGTCTCCACGTGCATGGTTTGGTCGATTTAGTGTGGCTATGAAAAAGTACGGGTTTCAGCAAAGCGACTCTGACCATACTCTCTTCCTTAAGCAGCAACGAGGAAAGGTAACTGCCTTGATAATTTATGTAGATGACATGATCATTACAGGAGATGATGGAGAAGAAATTAGAAGATTACAAAAGCAGCTATTTGCCGAATTTGAAATGAAGAATCTGGGAGGACTTAAATACTTCCTTGGGATTGAGGTGGCTAGATCAAATCGGGGAATTTTTCTTTCACAGAGAAAATATGTTTTGGACCTCCTAACTGAAGTAGGAATGCTTGACTGCAAGCCAGCCGACACCCCAACTATTCAGAATCAAAAACTCGGAATGTATCCCGATCAGGAACCTGCTGACAAAGAGAGGTACCAAAGGTTGGTAGGTAAATTAATTTACTTATCCCACACTCGTCCAGATATCTCATATGTTGTCAACATAGTTAGCCAATTCATGCATTGCCCTAGCAAAGACCACATGGATGCAGTTAGCCGAATACTACAGTACCTAAAATCAGCCCCAGGGAGAGGGCTTATGTTCTCCAAGAATAGTCATTTAAATGTTGAAGGTTACACAGATGCTGACTGGGCAGGAAATGTGGTTGATAGAAAATCTACATCCGGATACTTCACGTTCGTTGGAGGAAACTTGGTTACATGGAGAAGTAAGAAACAAAAGGTAGTAGCGTTATCAAGCGTAGAGGCAGAATTCAGAGGAATAGCTAAGGGTCTTTGCGAACTTCTTTGGGTTAGAAAATTACTCTCCGAAATTGGCCTCACTCCTAAATCAGGAATGAATCTATATTGCGACAACAAGGCCACAATTGCAATCTCTCAAAATCCAATCCAGCATGACCGAACAAAGCACATCGAGATAGACCGACACTTCATCAAACAGAATCTTGAAGAAGGAGTGATCCACCTTCCTTTTGTCAGATCAGAAGATCAACTCGCGGATATGCTCACAAAGGCAGTCTCAAACAAAAACTTTCATGGCTCACTTAGCAAGTTGGGCATCGAAGACATCTTTGCACCAACGTGAGGGGGAGTGTGAGCGTGAGCTATACAAATTAGGAAGTAATATTGGCATGAGCTGTAGAGTCCCATATAGGAAATTATATGCTGTAAATTATTGTATCCCGATTTGTATGGGATTCTTATTACTTGCCGTATTAGAGTCACCCTTGTAAAGAGTTCTCTACAAAAAGAGAGACTCTGTAACAGATTGTAATATGAAACAATATTCCCAGAATTGTAATAAAATAGTTGAGGAATTGTAATGAAATGGAAGAGCTAGCTATTTATATAGAATAAAACACCACCAAGCCGTACATGGAGAAAGGAAACAAAATATATATGTTGTTTCTAACATTTGAAATGGTCATTAATTCTTAGTATTATCTCTACATATCAAACAAAAGAAAGGATCAAGTAAGAAAATAAAAAGTTTACAAAGTTATTTCTTTGAAAGCAGTTTGATCACAATTATTTCAAATCACCCAGTTGTATCCATTGGGTGCACCTAAAAAGAAACAATTAACGATTCGAAGGAGATGCTTACCTATTGCAGCCCTGATGGGACCACGGTTTCCTGTGTTCATTTTTTAAGAAAAAAATAAACAAAGAAAGAGTCAAATGAATAAAATTAATTGAAATCCTTATAGAGAGATAATTAATCGGCATGCATGCGTGCAGAAGACTTAGTTCATGTGAAGTTTTGTTTGGATGGGTTTGAGTTACATGCAATGGAGAGATTTGCTGGATGTTTATGCGAGTGGTAACCATCCCATATCTATATCTATATCTATATCTATATCTAAAAATGAGCAAGTGAAGTGCTTAATTGTATATAAATGCAGTTAATTAATCAAATACCAAAAGGACGATACATTTTATAACTACCGAACATTGTAACATTTACTTCTTATGCATTCAGATGAGGTGATTTGAGAGACAGAGAGAGTAACGTACTGCCTGTACCAAAACAGTAGCGTATGGTGTCGTTATCAAGGATGATGTCGTGCTCATTGGCATATTCACACAAAGCCTGCTGCTGTGAGAGTGAAGTACTGCGTCTACCAAAACAGTAGCGTATGGCGTCGTTATCAAGGATGATGTGGTTCTCTTTGGCAAAATCACACAAAGCCTGCCGCCGTGAGAGTAACGAATCACTGGGTGTCTCACAGACTTGGTTATCAAGGTTGATCTGGTTCTCTTTTACATAATCACAAGCAGCCTTCCACCATGAAAGCTCAAAGCCATATGCCAAAATATCATGGACATCTATCAAAGACATATTGGTAAAATTTTCTTGTCGAAAAATGAAAGGTAGTTGATAAATCAAATCTATACGACATAAGTCCGGTACTTCAACAATTTCATCAACCCTCACATGGCCGTCACCAACCAGCCTCACATAGGAATAACCTTCCATATGGCGGAAGCTGGGAGAATAAATACTCCCATTTTTGCAGGAAGAAGTATTTACGAAATTAAAAGGAGGACTCGGTAATGGACTTGGGCAGCTAATAAAATTTAATGTAATTGGAGAGTAATAGTCATTACTGAACGGATAATAGTGACCGTAGTCGAAACCAATACTATCCTGCTGAACAGAATGACGAGGGATGGAGAGGCAATCATCCTTTTGAAAATCAGCCTCCACAAGTCGAATTGTGAAATTACTGTAATAATCGATTGCCTGAACATAGTATTTTACACTCTGCAAGTATAAAGTTGTGCGGTTGTTTTCACAAGCAAGTTCATATTCTATGCGGCCACAGCTTATGGGATCGGTTTGTAATCGAAAAGGGTAGCTAATATCAGTGATATTACCGCAAGAAGAGGGAGCACAGTTATTTGTAGCACTGCAGCTATGGTGGCCGGCTAGGATGACTAGAAAAAGAAGGGCTGCTGAGTATGCACCAAGACGCTGCTCTAACATTCCACTCAACATTGCAGGGATATGAAATAAAGGGTTGTTCTTGAGAACAGTACTCTTTTTATAAAAACCATCTGCCGACTGGGTCCATCCTCATTCAATACGAAAGGGTCATCTCTACGTACGAATTATTGCTGAAGCATTCGGAAATCACGTGAAGAGTTTCCCGCCATAGAAAGGGGAAGCTAGTGGCCCATTCTCATTGAATATATGTTAGACACGCAACTAAAGTTGTTAAAATTACTTTTCAACACCACACAAAAATTATTTTTTTTAACTAATTATATTAAGAAATTCAGCCTATAAATTAAATTATATTAAAATATAATAAACAAACTCAACAATATTATAAATAATCAATAAGTGATCTAAATAAATAACAAAGATATATAATATAAATTGAAGAAAAATATACATAAAAAATAAAATATTTTAAAATAAAACTTTCTAATACAGGGAAATCACTTAAAGATAGAAAATACACAAAACCAAGTGACAACTTAGTTGTACCTATTTTGTTTTGAACAAAACTAGTTGGTCCTATCATGACAAGCTCTAATGAATTTTTTTTAGGTTCAAAACTCACGTACGAGTCAAAATTAGTAATTAACTAATATAAATTTAATAATTAAAATAAATTTTTAAATAATATTCAATATGTTATAACAAATCTAAATTAGAAATAACTAGCCAATGCCCCCGCGCCTCGTCACGAGCGACACTATTTTTTTAATGCATATTTGTTTTAACGCAAAAAATATAAATTGTATTTTTTTTTTTGTTATAATATAAATTTAGTCAAAATAATAAATATGTGCAACATTACTGTAAAGTGCAATTTTTCTATAAAATACATGTATTTTAAATTGATATAAATTTATCTGTTTAATATATTTTAACGAAATAACCAACATAAAATTATCGTCACCATCAAAAAAGTAAGAAGATTCTCATATTTGAATTATTGAATTCATTGTATTAAGATCAATTCATTTTATAATTCAATTTAAATTATATTTAAAAACAAAATAAAAATTGTGAGAAGACCTGCAATCATCAAATAAAAATTGAAAATTGATCCCTGCGTTATCGTCATTTTCATTATTATAGCAGTTAAAATTATTATCAACATTACTACTCAAATAATTAAAATCATTAAATTACCTCAAAAAATAAAATTTCAAGACAGAACTTGATAAAAATAAAACCCCTATAAAAAATAAATAAATCTAAAAATATAAATAAATAAATACCGACAAAATAAACCCCCACAAAAGAAGGAAGCTTCTACGCAAAACGAAGCTGACAGAGAAATTGAATTAAAGCCATTTTCTAAATGCTTGCGGACAATCCCTTTATATAAAACAAGCTTTATATTCCGAAAAATAATATAATGAAATGAAAAAAAAAGCAATCTAGAATTAAATTAAGCACCTGTCCCTCTAGAAAATTCGTATTTCAATGTGGGATCGATAGAAGGCTAGTCATGTAGAAGACGGCAGGGAGTCTTCGTTTTCGAATTTTCCAAGTCAATAGAAGAGCAGCCGGCAGGCCAATAAGAGAAAAGATGGGGGTAGAAAAGTTAGACAACGCGGATTTCGATTCCGAGTTCCTTGGCACAATTAAATCTAATTAACGCCTTATAATAATCCAATTTAATTATCAACGATGACGCCTAGACTTGGAAAAAAAATGTAATGTATTTGAAAAAAAATTCAAAGTCTTTAAAATTGAATTAAATCTATTTTTCATTAGAAAATTACATCAAAATTATTTCCTGTAATTTTTATGGTAAGTAATCCCAATTTAAATGTGAAAGATCACAATGGAAGGCGCTACTCCCAACTCCCTTCCTTTGCTGACCCAGGAGAATAGAGTGCTTGATCCAAAGAAGTCCCAGAATATTGCAATATTGTTGAGGGCTCTTAATGTGACCATCGAAGAAGTCTGTGAGGCCCTTTTGGAAGGTAAAAACCCGAAATATAGAGGAGCCTCTTTTGGACCATTTGAAATTATTCCTACAATGCATTGTTAGTGCTTGTGCTGTCTGCATCATTGGAGTCAGTCTTACTGTTAAATGCCTGCTTTATTACCTTAAATAATGTTTGCTTCCTCTAGTTTCCCTCCAGATTGGCTTGAAATTGCTACCCATGCCAAATGTTCAAAACGTCTAGGCTTGAAGTTGGCCCATTTTAAGGGTTCTTTTGACTGTCATGTGATGATGTGTGCCACATTTCTAAAACCAGCAACAGCGACAAAATCTTTGGCGGTGGTGGCTCACTTTCGAGAAAGTCTTAAATCAAGGAGGTAGAGGGATGCCTTGCATTATTTGTTATTTGTGATTGAGGTTAAAAAATAAAAATTTAAAATGCATTATTTGTTATTTGTGATTGAGGTTAAAAAATAAAAATTTAAAAAAACGTTTTCTTAATGTGGTTAAAAAAGCTCTTTCAGACAAAAGCTTTTCGGCTGCCACAAAGCAATTCAAAATGCTGAGT
This sequence comes from Salix exigua, assembly GCA_032356905.1. Classification (NCBI taxonomy): domain Eukaryota; kingdom Viridiplantae; phylum Streptophyta; class Magnoliopsida; order Malpighiales; family Salicaceae; genus Salix; species Salix exigua. The sequence goes on along the minus strand of CM063594.1, from coordinate 707,264 downwards.
GTAATTGACTGTGTTAATTATAATTCTATGTGGTCCCTACTTTGTTGGATACATTTGGAATAGTTGAGAAAAGAATAATCTCTCTTCATCTAACATGGTAATGCTGTGCACATGTAAAACCTCCGCTCATAGAGGGATCTTATTTTTCCCATGACAATGTTCCCCTTGTTAGTCCAAAAGGTCAATCTTTGTCTACTTAGATAATGTCTCTCTGCTACTAAGACTAAGAGTACTAATAACAGTGATGAGTGTGTTTTTGTGTGCGCATTATTGGTGAGATAGAGCAATGTAGTTGCTCAACCTTTCACTGATGTGAACAGGAAATTTAGATACACTGGGAACAGAGCTGCTTGAAAGCTTGTTAAGGATGGCTCCAACTAAAGAAGAAGAATACAAATTAAAAGACTTCAAGGATGAATCGCCATTCAAGCTAGGTCCTGCAGAGAAATTAATCAAGGAAGTGCTTGATGTTCCCTTTGCATTTAAAAGGGTTGATGCAATGCTTTATATTACTAATTTTGATTCTGAAGTCGAGTACCTGAAGAGGTCTTTTGAAACACTAGAGGTAATTCTTCATTTGGCTTGTAGATTTTATTTTCTTTATTTATATCTTACGTGGTAATGTAGCTGATATTGAAAAGCAGGTGTTCCGTTCTGTTTCATGCGGTAATTCTTGCTTCTTTTTCTTGTCAACATAAATTTCATTTTTACTTTTAATCGTGGATGGTGTTGATCAAAAGGGTTGCGTCACTCTTGTTCTGCCAAAAATAAAGATAATCCTTCAAACATTATAAATTTTTCGATGCGTTTTAGTTACTCTCTCTCTCACTTTTATATCTTTTTTCTGAGTTTTTCATACCAGTAGCTCTGTGTAGAATCTGTCCCTTCCCTTCTGCCTTGATCACGAATTGGGTGTTTAAGGTTGTGCTGGTGCCTGATTTTTGTACCATCTTTCTGTGATGGTCATTTCAGTTCAAACCACAGGACAGACTTCATGTTCTTAGTCCCGATATTTCATGCCCTGATGTTCAAGGGGCCTCTGGAATGCATGACTAAATGAACTTCTGCATAAAACATCATAGATGAATTTGGATGCGAGGTCTGTAACTTGCAAGGTAGTTTGTAGTTCACATTTATCGAGTGGCCTGAATTCAATCTAGATAACTTCTCAATTGGGCATGACTTTCTAAAGGCAGCAACATTGCCAGCCACCTGGGCAGGTAAACTTTCTTGATATCATACCAGAGGACTGCAACTTCCTTCACTCTGAGATCCCTGGGGATGGAGTGCTACCTTGTTACGTTTCTGATGGGGTGGGAACCAATCTGGATAACATCCAGAGGTGCCATGGTGATGGAAATGGCTGGTAACCAAGTTTCCAGTCATGGTGTTTGCAGGTAGTGAGAAAAAAGAAGGGGAAAAGGGAGATGGAAGCAGAATTCCATGAATTCAGCTCAACATTCATTCATTATGATTTTTTCATGCTCTCTCTCTAAATAGCTGCAAAATAACAATATCACTTCCTTATTTTCCAGGAGGCCCCAAGTCTTGCTAAGATCCAGCAATTTGGTTTGATAGGGGAGAAATTTATAACACTGTAGCAATGCTGACATGACCCAGTTTTTTCCCAAATACTGCACTGTCATTTAGCTGGCTTCAAATGTAGAATGACAAGGATCAAATTGTGTTTTTCAGAGTGTTGTTTTTGCACGTGTTTCTTGACTTGGATACCATTTAAGGGGCTTCTCTTGCAGTTCATTATCTATTCTCTTGAGCACATGATCATTGTTGAAATTTCAAAGAAAGAACTGAAAAATGTGTAAAGAACAGGTACTGTAGAAATTGAGAACTAAGAATGGAAATTTCCAGAATTACAGAACTTGGGGATTTGGAGAACTTTAGCAGAAAGAACAAACACACATTGGCAGAATATGATTCAGTGGTTACTGCCATCCCACAAATTTTATTTATATAGGAAAAATTACAACGGCTATAAAATTCAAAAACAAGCTATAATTTCCTATTTAACAATTGTTGACCATAAACTGAAAATAACTAAAAACATTGACTTAGAACCTTTAAACATACTTATTACAATGAGAATTTAACCCTAACAACTAATTCTTCAATCTTCGATTCTTCAGTCTTTAATTCTCCTGCGTCAGCTTTGAAGACAGGACCAGACGGTCAACCGGTTTAGTTTTATCTTCCAAGCGGTCAACCGGTTTACTTGAGCCCAGGCGGTCGACCGGTTCAGTTTATTTTGTAAGCGGTCGACCGGTGTACTCGGGCAGTTCTGGAATCACCTCAGGTTTCAACACTCCCCCTTGATTCCTGAGCTGCACATTCCCACCATTCTTCTTAACTCTTCGAATCTTTCCTTTGCTAAGGTCTTCGTGAACAAATCAGCCAGCTGTTCTTGTGAACAACAATACTTCATCTCCAACTCCCCTTCTTGCTGAAATTGTCTTATTGCATGAAATTTTATTTTCATGTGTTTTGTTCTATCATAGAACACGGAATTTTTGAAATAGCAATTGCAGACCATGTTGTCACTGAAGAGTTCGATTGGTTCCCCTTGATCACGATTTAAGGCCCCGTTTGTTTGCTGGAAAGTGGTTTCCTGGAAAGTGAATCCTGGAAAGTGAATTCCTGGAAAATGGTTTCCTGAAAAGTGAATTCCTGGAATTCACTTTCCTGGAAAGTGAATTCCTGAAGGTGGTTTCCTGGAAAGTGAATTCCTGAAAAGTGAATTCCGATGTTTGGCAGTGTTATGGAAAATGAACTGAAAAATAATTTATTAATAAATTAATTTTTTTTCAAGATTATCTAATATATATAAAATATTTAATATAAAATATTTAATCACTTAAAATAAAAAAAAAAATCTAAAAAGTATAATGATGAATTTTTTATTATATCCTATATTCATACATAGCTTATTTTATAAAATATAACAATATATGTCATATCATATTATAGAGAAATAAGCTTGTGAAATATTTTTAAGTAAAACTTATTATTAATATATATTTTTCCAATTTTAAAAGCTTAAAATAAGTTTTTTAATTTTAAATCAAAATCTCAATGCAAAAATTTAATTTAGGGTGATTAAAAAAATAGAATTTTTAAGATTTAAATTATTAGTTTTTGTGTTTTTAATTGTTAATATCAGAATTATTATTTTTTATATAAAAATAATACTAACATGTTTCTATTTTTTTAAAAAAACAATAACTAGCTAGCTCACGGAAAGTGTATTCGGATGTTTGACAGAGGAGTACACTTTCCTTTTCCAGAAAGTTGTTTCCAACAAACAAACATCTGAAAGCAAGGAAAGTGAATTCAGAATTCACTTTCCTTGAAACAAACAAGGCCTAAGTCCTTTAAAACTTTCCTTAACCACACTAATTGGTTTGTCTGCCACAAATGCAGAGATGTACTCTGCTCAGTCGCTGAGTGTGCCACCACAGATTGCTTCTTCGAATTCCAGCAGAAAATACACTCTCCCATTGAGAAACAATAACCTGAGGTACTCATCATCTCTTCATCACTCCCAGCCCAATCACTGTCACAAAATCCTCTTAAGTTGACAGTGTTCATCCTGCTGAAGAACAAGCCAAAATCCAGTGTTCCTTTCAAGTACCTCAGCACCCTTTTTGCTGCTATGTGATGTGTTTGACTAGGATTTTGCATGAATCTTGAAAGGTAGTTTACTGAGAATACAATGTCTGGTCGAGTGGAAGCTAAATACAACAAACTTCCAATCAAACTTCTATACATTCTGCCATCTACACAGGGGGCACCATCATCCTTAGTAAGTTTCATTCCAAGCACCATTGGTGTGCTAACAGGTTTGCAATTGTCCATTGCAAACTTGTTTAGTAGTTTTGAAGTAAATTGTTTCTGACATATAAAGCACCCTTCACTTGACTGATTTATTTCCATTCCAAGGAAATATGCTATCAAACCAAGTTCATTCATTTCAAACTTGTTCTTCATGTTAAGCTTAAATTCCATAACTGAGTTTTCATCATCACCAGTGATTAATAAGTCATCTACATAGACTGAAACTATTAATATGTGATTATCAACTTTCTTCACATATAGAGTAGCCTCATTCAAGCTTTTCTCAAATCCCAAGCTTGCTAAATACTCATCTAACTTGCTATACCAAGCTCTAGGAGCTTGTTTCAAGCCATATAAAGCTTTCTTTAACAAGTAAACTTTGTCTAAATTGGGTTTAATTTCAAATCCTTCTGGTTGTTCTACATATATTTCTTCACTCAATGTACCATTCAAGAATGCAGATTTGACATCCATTTGCCAAACCAGCCATCCCTTTTGAGCAGCCAACATGAGTAGCAACTTGATTGTGTCCATCCTAGAAACTGGTGCAAAGGTATCATGGTAGTCAATCCCTTGTTCTTGTGCATACCCTTTGACCACTAATCTAGCCTTGTTTTTGTTGATACTCCCATCAACATTTAGCTTAGTTTTGTATATCCATTTGACCCCAATTACTTTCCTATGTCTCGATCTCGTCCACTAAGTGCCGGTATCATTTTTTTCAATCATGTTTAGTTCTTCTTTCATGGCTGCCACCCAAGTTTGTGATTCCATTGCTTCACCAACATTTGTTGGTTCACTTGCAACTAAATTACATCTTTCATATATATCACTTAGAGGTCTTGTTCCTCTCACAGGTATGTCATCTGCCTCTTCTATCAATTCTTCTTCAACAGGCAAGTCTTCTAATACCTCTTCATTTTCAGTTTGTATTTCAGCCCTGTTTTCTTCAAGTTTCTGTTCTTCCCAATTCCATACTTGATTTTCAGCCACTTTGACATCCCTAGCAATCACAGCTTGGTTGGTTTTTAAATCATAAACCTTATACCCCTTTGACTTTGAACTGTAGCCAATTAAGATTCCCACCTCTGATTTCTGGTCTAATTTCCTTCTCTTTGCTTCAGGTTGCAGCACATAACATGGACTCCCGAATATTTTCAAGTGATCTAGGTTGGGTTTGTAACCATGCCATCCTTCAAATGGTGTTTTATCTCCTAATGATCTTGAGATCATCCTATTTAGGAGATATGAGGCTGTGCTTACAGCCTCAGCCCAGAACTTCAAAGGTAAACTTTTCTCATAAATGAGGCATCTTGCCATCTCCATTAGAGTTCTATTTTTCCTCTCACTTACCCCATTTTGTTGTGGGGTGTATGGGACAGTCAACTGGTGTTTAATACCTTCCTTAACTAGGTATTCTTCCATTTTATGGGAGGTAAACTCCCCCCCATTATCTGACCTCAATACTTTCAAGCTGCAGTTAGACTCCTTCTCGGCTGCAGCCTTGAACTTCAGAAAATATTCAAAAACTTCCCCTTTGGTTTTAAGGAAGTATACCCAACAAAACCTAGTGAAATCATCTATAAACAACAAGAAGTACCTTGCACCATTCAATGATTCATTGTGCATAGGTCCACACAAATCAGTGTGCACAAGTTGTAACTTGACAGTTGATCTAAGTGTGCTTACACTGAATTTACTTCTTGATTGTTTTCCTAGTTGGCATGCTTCACACACATCATCTAGTTCATGTATCATAGGTAGACCTTCAACCACATGTAATTCAGCCATTTTCTTCAAAGAGACATAATTAAAATGTCCCAACCTCTTATGCCATAACACTGAATTTTCAGTAGCATTAATATTCATGCTTATGAGTTTCAATTTTTCTTCAATACTAAAGCATCTATTAAGCATTTTGACAGTGAATAAATGTGTCACATGATCATCTTTGATTGTGCACACACCATCTATGAAGTATAATGCAAAACCTTCTTCAAGCAATTGACCAACACTTATCAGATTTTGATCAATTTCTGGTACATACAACACATGCTCAAAGTTTCTAATACCAGCTAAGGTTTTGTATGTCAACTTCCCTTTGCCCTCTACTCTTACATACTGTCCATTAGCCACTTTCACTTTTGATTTGTAGTTTAAATCAAGGTTATTAAACATGCTTGATTCTGCAGACATATGATTTGAACAACCACTATCTATCAACCAAGTTTGTTTACTAACCTCTGTTTTGTTGCAGCTGTGATTTGTAATGGCGAGAAAGAGTTGTTCATCCTGGGGTTCCATCACCTCAGCATCATGTGCTTGTCCATTAGTTGTGTTGTTCTTGCAAAATTTTTGGATATGCCCAAATTGCTTGCATTTTCGACATTGGGCATTCTTGAGCCAACAAAATGACTCAAGATGATTTGTCTTTTGACAATACTTACATGTAGGGAATTGTTCTCTTCTATCATTCCCTTTGCATTGAAGTTGTTGACAAGTGATTGATTATTACGCCATTTCTTGTTACGCCATTGTTTCCCGAATTGTTCTTATTTTACGGGTTTTGAAGAACACACGGGATTTTGTTCTTCCCTTGAACCTTGCTACAAAAACCTCTTCTCCATAGTTTTCTTGCCTGAACTGTTGCCTTTGTTCCACAGCTTGTAGGGCATTTATCAACTCTTGTAGGCTTAGCTCATTGAAATCCTTAGAATCTTCCAATGAACATATTTTGTTTTCGAACTTTTCAGGTAGGCTTACAAGTACCTTTTCAACCACCCTTGCTTCTTTAATTTCTTCCCCTAGCAGAGCCATTTGATTTACAATGTTGGAGATGCTTGAGGAAAACTCTTTGATAGTGTCTGAGTCCTTCATTTTTAGACTTTCGAATTGCCTCTTCAAGTTCAGAATTTGCATCCTCTTGGACTTCTCATCTCCTTGAAACTCAGATTTCAACTTATCCCATGCTTCCTTTGCAGTTTCACAATTCATTATCCTTGTGAACATTTCTTCACTGACTGCATTGTGAATGCATGTGAGTGCTTTGAACTTCTTTGCTTTCTCTTCATTAAAGAATTTCATCTGAGCCACTGTAGGATTGTTGTTTAGGGGTGTTGGATCCCTGTTAAATTCCACAACATCCCACAGATCATAAGCTCTCAGGTAGGTTGCCATCTTTACAGCCCAGATGCCATAATTCGATCCTGTGAAAACTGGAGATTTCGGGGAAAAAGCTGAATCCATTCTTCCAGTCTAAAACTTGCTTCTTGCAATCTTTAATCTTCCAGGTATGCCACAGAGTAAAGAACACGAATAACAATTGGGAAATTCTTCCAATTATTGATTCTTTAAAAAGAAAGACCAATTCAAGATCGATTTCTTGATTGTCAAATTCGGAATTTTCGAAAAATTAGCAACCCTCCCTTTCAAGGTTTAATCAATCCTTGATTACTTTTCACTCGTGTATACCTTTCAATCCCTTCTCAAAGACCTAATTTTGCTCTGATACCATGTAGAAATTTCAAAGAAAGAACTGAAAAATGTGTAAAGAACAGGTACTGTAGAAATTGAGAACTAAGAATGGGAAATTCCAGAATTACAGAACTTAGGGATTTGGAGAATTTTAGCAGAAAGAACAAATGATTCAGTGGTTACTGTCATCCCACAAATTTTATTTATATAGGAAAAAATTACAACGGCTATAAAATTCAAAATTCGGTTACAATTTCCTATTTAACAATTGTTGACCATAAACTGAAAATAACTAAAAACATTGACTTAGAACCTTTAAACCTACTTATTACAATGAGAATTTAACCCTAACAACTAATTCTTCAATCTTCGATTCTTCAGTCTTTAATTCTCCTGCGTCAGCTTTGAAGACAGGACCGGACGGTCGACCAGGTTTAGTTTTATCTTCCAAGCGGTCGACCGGTTTACTTGAGCCGAGCGGTCGACCGGTTCAATTTATTTTGTAAGCGGTCGACCGGTGTACTCGGCGATTCTGGAATCACCTCGAGTTTCAACAATCATTTCCTATTGCTTGCAATCTTCCAGCTCGCTGCTCATATATCTTCCTTGTTCTACGAGCAACTTATGAAGAATTAAGGAACAGCTAGAATGTTCCTGAAACTTCGAAGCAGTTCTCAAGACTCGGAACCGTATGAATGTTGGCACCAATCGTGGTGATGCGACGCCTTCAAGCTTGACACGCTCCTTAAGCTTGTAGATATTAAAGGCACCGATGGGAAAACCACTCTCTTGCATTTTGTTGTTCAGAAATCATCAGATTGGAAGGCTCTTGTCTTTTGGTACGAACCAGAATCAAACAGTGAGAAAACCCCAATATCTGCATTCCAGGATGAAGTTGAATTTAGGAAGCTTGGTCTGCAAGTAGTTTCAGGTTTGGGTGGAGAGCTTATGAATGTAAAGAAAGCTGCTGCAATGGATTCGGATGTGCTTAGCAGTGAAGTTGCAAAACTAGCCTCTGGAATTACAAAAATTACAGAAGTTCTGAAATTAAATGAAGAAATTGCATTGAAGGAGAGTAGCTGGAGGTTTTCAGAGTCAATGAACGGGTTCATGAAGAAGGCAGAAGAAGAAATTGTAATGCTTCAAGCACAAGAAAAGGCTGCCCTCTCTCTAGTGAAGGAAATAACTGAGTATTTCCATGGGAACTCAGCAAAGGAAGAAGCTCGCCCTTTCCGGATTTTTATGGTGGTGAGGGATTTTCTATCCATTCTTGATCATGTATGCAAAGAAGTTGGAAAGATCAATGAGAGGACCATCTGCAGTTCAGTCCGTCCCATGGTTTCGAATCCAACACTTCCACCAGTTTTTCCGGGTCTCACTGGTAGGCATCATTATAGTTCATCAGATGATGATGAAAGTTCATCTTTATCGGCATTAGAACACTCCATGTGATTCTGTTGAATCTCCCGCTGGAATGCTTAATGGAAATTAGTGGTGCGTGCAGCAGACTAATTGAATTGAGCTACTGCATCTTGTCCGTCACCCAGTTTTTGGCTGGCCTCCTATTTTGTACCTAAATATATTATTTACTCAAAGAATTCGGATTTGTTTACTTAATATGTAACATACCCAAGGGAACATGTAAGGACATAATAAAGAAGTAATGGCAGCATAGTCGACCCATCTTGTAAATCTATCAGAAGCTAAACTAAGGTATTTTGTGGCTTCACTAATATTTCTTCTAATTTTTTCAAATTTCAATATAAAAGCAAATAAATTCGTAAGCTCAGCCATGTAACATGTGCAGCAGCTGACAGATTATCAGAGGTTCAGCAGGGTTCTCAAGCTCTGTACAAGACACATTCCGTCAAGTGGAGGAAATATCCAGCATCCACCTGCTTCAGTGAAATGGATTTCGCGATCCATGCAGTATGAAGTAAGAATAATTTTGCAGCAAGTCCCCGATATAAAAGAATAAAACTCAACCTCTGCATGCACCAAAAGAATTTTCTCGAAAACATTTGATTAATTTGTTAGTAATTGCATGTCCTATTAAATCCTGCATCTAAAGATTGTGATATGTGAATTTCTCCTGGGAAGAACTTGAGTGAATTGGTAGACTGTGCAAGCCGAGTTTACTTTCCTTCATGGGTTTATGAGCAAGTTTTTGAAGGAAAGAAGTAGCAGGAGACGCCAGAGTATGAAAAGAAGATTACAAAAAGAGATAATTATACGTGAAAGCTCGCTGATTGTCTCTCAATCAATGCATGATTTCATGATTATCTATCAGCAATCACGTCCACAGAAAAAAAATATTTGTTAAAAAACAAAAAAGAAGTCTACTGTTCATGAATCAACTAGTCTCGGACATGATCATAGGGCCCTTTTTCCATAAAATCATTCCGTCTCAATAATGGTGATTAATTTGCTATAAAAGTTACAATAGATTTCAAAACATATTTTTAAAGACTTACTTGAATGCAAAGAGTATATATAAGACATTATCTCACATTGGAAAAAAAAGACTTTCATTAGGTGTTTATATACTTAAACTTAAGATGGAATAATAACCAGCAAAGAAAGTAGAGTGAGCTCACGTGCACAAGGATGAGTGAGTAAGAGAAAAATATCCGATCACCCCCTTGAGCGTGAGGCAACACCTATACTCTCTGAAATCTTTTTATTGTTTTATTAAAAATATTTTGGTTACCCTTAAACTGAAAACATTAAATTTGTAACCACTGAAAATTATTTATAATAGTTACAAATTTCAAAGCAAATTCAGTTTTGATTCTCTTAATTATCACAAACATAAATTTTATAATTGTCCCCGTGCATTTTATAACACCTATAATTTAAATTATTATAACAACTATAGCATGGTTGTTATATTATAGTGACCTATAAATACTATACAATATTTTTCTAGCATGCATACGAAAAATAGTTCTTCTTATTTGTTGGACTCCTCTTATTTTATTTCTTTGCTGTAATTGTGTTCCCCTCTTTGAATCTTGAAAAATACCTTATTGTTAGGGAAATATAACACTTTTAAGCACGCCTCAAGTTATTTGTTTTGGTTCCTTGTATTTCATTATTTATACAACATAATTTTGGGACGCAACTAGTAAGGATATATACTGTGGATTAAGAAGCAACACATTTTATCCTCGCCAAGTTCAAGTTGTGTCCAAATGACTTCAATACAGATGTCTTGACAGATATATTACATGAACACCAACAAGCAGTGATATTGTTGATTCATGATAAATTCTGATCAAATTCTGATCATTGGGTTAATGTGACCTTGAGCCGGATAGGGTATGACCAACACATGGCTCTCACTCATTATTTTTTGCTTCTTCATTTCTCTTCACCTCACCTGTCTATTTGCTTCTCATTTTATGGAGGAGGACTGCTACTGCATGTATACATACATGTATGAATCCTGTATCCAAATTGTACTGGCATACGTATTCTTATACCTGTCTTTTGACGCGTCACAGCATGACTGGAAGCTACTTCGTCGTCTCTACTCTGAGCTTTAAATATATCAAGATTTAAATCAGTTCTTCAAGATTTTAATATATTTTTCCAACACCCCCAATAAATTCTATCATCCAGTTGGGTAGTCATGCCGTGCGTGTTTTTATCCTCACTATATCATTCATTCATTTTAATATAAAAAATATTAATATATTCTTAATGTTTTTAGTATATTTTTTTAATCGTGTGATGATTTATTTTATATGCTATTGTCAACTTAATGAATTTAAAATATTTTAAATTATTAGAAATAAAAATATAATTCTACTCAAAATAAATATTTAAGATGATATTTTTTTTTAAATACTGAGATAAAAAAATATTAGATGAATTCTAATCAATTTAGGCTAATATGTTAATTTACATTCAGAACAATTATCAAACTACAATAGCCTTATAAAAATTAAATTAAAATAAATCACGAGGCTTCATTTTTTATGAATTCAATAATCAAGAATAAAAAAAAAATCAATTGAAAAAAAAACAAAAAATAACATAACCGAAGTCAACCCGTCAAACTTGTGGCATGAGTCATGAGACCGGAGTAGCCCAACGAAAAGCAAAATAAAACAAATTATGAAGTCAACCCGATATTGAAAAATAAAATTGAAAACATATCTGATTAAAAAAGGACATAAAAACCATTTCGAGTCCACTTGAGTTAACTAGTCAAAACGGTGAATAGAGTTATGAGATTTAGATAAATTCACAAAAAACAAATCAAAAAAATAATAAAGTATAGTTTTCAATCAATTAACTATTGAAGAATTTAATTAAAAAAATTATTAGAAAAAAAACACCTAGAACAACCAAGTGAACCTGTTGTTGGACCCATGATTTAGGCAATGAAACTGAGATAAACACATAAAAAGTAAATTGCAAATAAATATGAAATGTAATTCTCAATGAATATAATATTAAATGATAAAGTTGAAATTAAAAATTAATAAGGAAAATAGAAAAAAAAACTGTAGTGTTAATTATGTGATGAAGGATACAGTCAAATCTCTCTCCCAAGACAAGGAAGAAGGCAATATACAGGGAAACATATTCAACAATGAATTGGTGGCTTCCTCAAATATGGGGAATGACTTTGCTAAGAAAGTCATGCGTTTCTTGCATTTATATTAAACCCAGCTTCGCATATCAACTCGTTTATTTAATGACTCGAGAGGATGATTTAAATTAGGTTTCATTTCTCAAGAGGATGCAGTCTTTTGCATCCGGAGAGGGAGAAAGCAAGTCCAAGAGGAAAATGAAATCGCTTCCCAACTTGACATTTTGGACAAAATCTATTCGAGTTTGTTTGATTCAAGTTACGAACTTCGCATTTTTTATTTATGGTTTTGTTATAAATTTGTGATATTAGCTGTGTTTTCGAAGAAATTATGATTTTTCGAAGCTAAAATGTTGTGGTAGTTTGTAAAGTGTCGAGCTTTTTAATGGGGTTTGTATAATTTGTTTCATCTGTGCTCCTTTTTTAGGTTAAATTTATGTTTTTCTTTTGTTCATTTGTACAGGTTGGGTTTGTGTTTTGTACACACTTGTCTTCAACTATTTTTGGTGGTTTATTTTGATCCTGGAACTGAAATGCAAAACCTGTTTGTGAAATGCTAAGTTTTGTACCTCATTTGCTTTTGTCCTTTAAGAAAAACCATTTTTTAGGCTTGATAGAAAAATTCGACTATGGATTGCAAAATATTTTTTTATCATCACTTTTTTCTCTCATTAATTACAATTCTTTGTGGATGAATTGATGATCAATTAGTCTTGATTTGTTGAAAAAGAGCATGATTGAAAGATGTAAGACCGAAGTAGAAACAAATAAATAAAACAGGTGGCAACTTGAAAGTTATCATAAAAAGATTCAATTTAGTCTTTAAACTTTTAATATTTAGTTGATTATAATTGGACTTTCAAATTTAAATACTACTTCGTAATTGGTAATTCTTGTTTGATTAATTAAACAACAACACAAAGTTTCTTGATAATCATCGCAAATAACATCGTATGAATGTTATATATTGAATAAATCACACACTATAATTCATCATTAAAGCCTAAAACGTATGGTCAAGAATTTGAAATATATTTCAATATTAAAATTAATTATTATATTGAGATAACAAAGAAAGAAGAAGATAATATAAACATGTTTTATTATAAGGTTTGATACATGACTAGTGAGAATTTGATGTTTTGTAAGCTAGTTAATTGCAAGTTTTAACAAACTTCTATATGATTTCAACTTTCATCGAAGTTTCAGAGAACATATAAAATTAACATATTATTTAAATCAACAAACAGATGAGAGCATTTGTATCAACGACCAAACCGATACGAAGAATCGATGCTACAATCGTTTGATGGATCTCTTATACTTGCTGGATCGGCCGTATTGATCCTATCAAGATTTGATGTCTGTAGTGGAACGAGAAAAGGCTTAGGAGGTATTTTTAGAGACTCAATATCTGCTACAAGCATCTGTACAACTTTGTGCATTGAGGGACGATGAATAGGCTTCAATTGTATGCACCATAATGCCACTATAGTCATCTTTTTTGTTGTTATCTTTTCCTGCTCTGTGGCTTTGTCTTCTAGTATATCCTTTCCTTCACTAACTTGGTCATATATCCATGAGGGGAAGTACATTTGGCTCGAATGATCTGCCAATGCATTCAAGTTTTTTCTTCTCCCTACCATCTCCATTAACAACATCCCAAAACTATATACATCGGCTTTGTAAGAGATGCCTCCGATGCTTTTGTAAAATAATTCAGGAGCCATGTATCCCATTGTTCCTCTAGCCATAGTGAGGGGCACAGTGTTATTATTAGTTGGATACAATTTCGCAAGTCCAAAATCTGAAACTTTAGGAGAAAAGTTTTCATCAAGAAGAATGTTGTGAGGCTTAATGTCAAAATGCAAAATCTGCATTTCACAACCTTGATGCAGATACTCAATACCACGGGCCACCCCAAGAGAAATTTCATGTAGTTTGTGATTGCTTAGCGGGATGCAACCTTGTCTGGAAAAAATATACTTTTCAAGAGATCCATTCGGCATGAACTCATATACAAGGGCACGTTTTGATCCCTCAGCAGCAAAGCCTATGAGTTGCACCACATTGCAATGGTGAATTCTTCCAATGATAGCAACTTCATTGATAAAATCTTGACCATTAGTTTTTTCTTGACGCAAAAGTTTTACTGCCGCAAAACGGCCACTACGAAGCTTTCCTTTGTAGACCGAGCCATAACCTCCCTCACCTAACTTGTCACTGAATCCATTGGTTATCTTCTTAATCTCCGAGTAAGAATACCTTATGGGCATGAGATTATGGTCATCACTTTGCAAGAATTCTTCAATGTTATCATACATTGATAAATGTCTTCTTCGCCATTTATAGACCAAAAAGGTTATGAAAAATGGAAGCCCACACAGGAATAATAATGTATGATATATCACTGCATAAAAATATTATAAGAACATTAATCAATTATGGAAATATATTATTTGTTATTAGATTTATATGTTATTTTTTTATTTTATAAATGAAATTATGATTCTTAGTTCAAAAGCATAAAATTTCTTCAAATTTGAAATTCTTATCACCAAATAAAATCGATTTTAGGGGGATCTAGTTTTTCTTCTTATCTTGTTTTCATTTTTTTGTCCTTTTATTGATTTGTTAGTTTATTCATTACCATATAATCTCTCCCGATTTGTTTGTTAGAACATTCATAAATACAAGTCATTAATACCTTTATTTAGGAATTTTTTTAATGTTTTTATACAATCCCTTTACTCTAGGTATTTTAAATAAGATCCCTCTATTGTGATTTGATCAATTTTCCATTAAATGTGAACATGTATCAAGAATATAGAATTGTATGCACAAATTTTTTTTAATGTGAAATATTAGAAAGAAAAAAAACTAAAATTTGAAAGAAAAAAAAGAAATTAAAAACTAAAATTTATAAATTAACCATTATAAAAATAAACACCGTGGAGTATTGTAAATATTATTTTTCATAGTAGAGAAAAATAGAAAAAAATAAGAATATGTTAAGTCATTGACATTTTTTACTTTTTAATAAATTTTTAAACACCATTTCTTTTTCTTTTTTTCTTGAAGCTTTTCAATTTATTTATTTTAGTTTTTTAATATGATATAAAGTTTTAGTAGTTTTCTTAATATTTCTTGTATCCTTGATAAGTTTTGACCTTGAAGCTCTATGCTTTTTATTTTTATTTTTATGCTTGTCCATATTTAAAAGAATAATTGATAGAATCATAAAAAAGAGACCTCATTAGGAAATTGTCAAGAGTAGATATTTTATAAGTTAATATAAATGGGTTAATTTAAGAAAATATCAAGATTATAGAAAAGAAATATTTGATTAATCCAGTAAACAACTTTTAAAAATGAATTTATGGCAGTTTTTATGTGCCTCTATGATGCAAACAATAAAGTTTATAATAAATAAATAAAAACACGCTGGATATTTTATATGATTAAAAGATATTCATTCAATTGCATTATAAGTCATTGTTTATAGTTAAGAGAAAATAAGAATATTAATACATATTTAACCTGAGGCTAAAACAATATAAATTTAATTGATTTGCAAGAAAATAAGTAAATAGAATTGAAAAATTAAGATTTGAAATTACGAAAATAACCAAAAGGTAATGCATGAAACCATTGAAGAGCGAAAGTTGGAGATAATATTGCACTTAATTAACGGTTTTGCATCTTAATACATAAATTTAATGCTTCACAGTTAGTCCAAGAAAGCAAAGGAAAATACTAACCGATGAGAAGAAGTAGCGCAAGTAGGGTAGTGAGCAGAACTATGAGAATGATTAGAAAATGTGAAGAGGTAGCCTTGATAGTAAAAGAATGTGTGTTTTCTGCAAAATAAATACATGAAGAGAATGAAAACAAATGGAAACACAATCAATATTACGAAGAGCGTGCATACATCTTCCCTTACATGCATGAATGTTAATTATTTCTACTGTGAAGAGAGAAACTAAGATTGAGATTTTAACCTCCACAACATGCATGCTAGAACTGATCCTCACCTTTATAAGTTTTGAATACCAGTCGTGGTTTTCCTGCTATATCAACAGCTAGAAAGGTAGTTAAGTAAATATGTGAAATATTGTAGGATACATGCATGCATGCATACATACATACATGTAATGTTGCATCCAGAAGCCACCTATATTCACCCAAAAACAAAAAAACTCACCTGGGAATGAGACGTCATATTCTATGCTGTAATAACGATCTATATTCAACAACAACAAAAAAGGGTATACGTATCAAATCCAAGGCATATATATACACACATACATATGAATTCTTTTTGCAAAATTGATCCATGATAAATGATAAATAAGACATGATCAAAAATAGTCCTCACCTGAAAAATACTTGTTTAGTGGCGATGTCACTGCATTTCAAGGAAAAGAAAATGTTGTGTCAATATTCAGAATATCTTTTTTGATATTCAAATAACATAACTTTTTTTTGTTCTTTTGCATTCAGAGTATGAAGTGCGTAGACATCTCTAATTTCTTTCTCATAACACATTCTTATTGAAATGGGTAGAGCGGATGTATATACTCACTTCATCCTCGACCTAGCAGTACCGTCTTGTAGGTTTTCTGTCAATTGATGAATTATCGTTACTGATTAACTCAATTAATCTTTGTAGGTGTTTTGTTTGTGTTTGGGAGAAAAGGATTGAAGAGAATTGAAGACCAAGAGGATTTCAGAAAGAGATAAGCTTCTATATATTTTTGCTTATCATCTGTTTGATTTTATGTCTTTTTATACACTTAGACTTCACACACGTTTTTTACATGTTTAACAGATTGTAACTGAATTGTAACTAATTAGTTAGTTACAATAAGCTCTCAACACTAAATGCATGTTCAACACATTTAATACATGATTAGAGTTTGTATATGAATTTGCTTCTCCTTCTTCTCCTTCACTGCCAGTTAACACTGCCTTCATCATACATGTAATTTCTCAAGTTATAGATAGAAAGATAACGTAGTATTCTTGACTTGTGAAGTTTCTTATTAAGGATCTCTCTCTCTCTCCAATTCACACCTTCAATGTCTTACACCTTATTTAGGTTTCATGTTTAACATTTTAATTATGTAACTAGATGACGTGTTCTTACCAAAGGAAGGGAGGATTCGATAATCCACAAAAGCTGCAAGAAAAGCAAATAGCTGTTAAAAAGACCAGGTGGCCTTCATAGTACTGTTTACCGGGGTTATAGAATAAGTCTGCTAGATACCAATAAAGTAAAAAAGTTGAGGAGTTGGAATGAAATGGAGGAGATATTAAGCCGTACATGGAGAAAGGGAACACAATATATATATATAAACAATATGTTTATATATATATATTGTGTTCCCTTTCTCCATGTACGGCTTGATGGTGTTTTACATATAAAACACCATCAAGCCGTACATGGAGAAAGGAAACACAATATATATATATATATATATGTATATGTTGTTTCTAACACTATCAATGGTCATTAATTATTAGTTCTACATTTCAAACAAAAGAAAGAAAAGGATCAAATAAGAAAATAAAAAGTTTACACAGTTATTTTTTTGAAAGGAGTTTGATCACAATTATTTCAAATTCCATCTAGTGGGTTACGATTAACGATTCGAAGGAGATGATGCTTACTTATTACAAATTCGATGAGAGCATCGATTCCTGTGGGCACTTGGAAAAAGAAGAAGAAAAAAACAAACAAAGAAAGAGTCAGATGAAAAAAATTACATGAAATCCCTTAAAGAGATTATTAATCGGCATGTTATGCGTAACACAATTATTAAACCCAGCTCAGCCTGTAAATTCCATATCCTAACTAGAATTGTTTTTTATATATATATAAAATAGTTTACTCCACTAATTAATCTAATCAAATCTAAATTTTTATTTTTTATATAAAGAAATGATCGAAATTTATATATGCAGTTAATTAATCAAATACCAAAAGGACGGTACATTTTAAACCAACCAAACAATCTAACTTATGCATTCAGATGAGGTGATTTGAGAGAGAGAGAGTAACGTACTGGATGCGACACAGGGGTATTCATCACGTTTGATGTGGTTTTCTTTGATATAATCACAAGCAGCCTCTGATGACCATGAAAGCTCAAAGCCATATGCCAAAATATCATGGACTTCTATCAAAGACAAATTGGCCAAAATATCATGGACTTCTATCAAAGACATATTGGCAATATTTTCCCATAGCTGGATACTTGAAGCTGGTTTATAAATCAAATCTATACTGCAAAAGTCTGGTACTTCAGCAATTTCACCACCGACATAGTGATCAAACATCCAATAGCGAAAACCAGCCATCACATAGGAATAACCTTCCATATGGCGGAAGCTGGGAGAATAAATACTCCCATTTTTGCAGGAAGAAGTATTTATGAAATTAAAAGGAGGACTCGGTATTCGACTTGGGCAGCTAATAAAAGTTAATGAAAAGTCTGTACCTGTAGAACGAAACGGATAATAGTGATCGTAGTCGAAGGCATAAATCGATTGACGAGGGATGGAGAGGCAATCATCCTTTTGAAAATCAGCCTCCACAAGTCGAATTGTGAAATTAGGGTAATAATCGATTGCCTGAACATAGTATTTTACACTCTGCAAGTATAAAGTTGTGCGGTTGTTTTCACAACCAAGTTCATATTCTATGCGGCCACAGCTTATGGGATCGGTTTGTAATCGAAAAGGGTAGCTAATATCAGTGATATTACCGCAAGAAGAGGGATCACAGTTATTTGTAGCGCTGCAGCTATGGTGGCCGGCTAGGATGACTAGAAAAAGAAGGGCTGGGTATACACCAAGAAGCTGCTCTAACATTCCACTCAACATTGAGAGATAACTTCGAGGGAAATGAAATAATGGGTTGTTCTTGAGAGCAATACTCTTTTTATAAAAACCACCTGGCTACTGGGTCCATGCTCATTCAATACGAATTCTTGCTGAAGCTTAGGAAATGACGTGGAGAGTTTCCCACCATAGAAGAAGCCAGTTTTATGGCTCACTAGGATTAAATCGATGGGCACAAAGTCTACGAATTATTGAATATATTGTCACCGCACTCGATGGAAATTACTTGAATAAGAAATTGATCTAAACAAACACTTAGTTGATATTTGTTTTTCGTGAAATCCAAAATATTTTAAAAAAATTATAGTGTTTATGATCTGTGTGGTTGAAGAATTAAAATTGGATTCAAAAAACACCCCGGAGATCCTAGGCAAAGGCCTAAACCACAAATGCATGATATGTGTAGTGGCTTCCATACAAAATAATGTTTGGGATTAGGCTTAGGTTTATTGTAAAATAATATTTTAGGTTATAAAAGATTTTATCTAATTAAAATCTAAACTCGGGTCTAGTCCATGAAAAACTATTTCTAAACTCGGGTTATTTGTTCAGTTTAACCCGTAAATGTTAACAGTCACTTCCAAAAGCTTTTGTTGCAAATTTAAATAATATTTCAGCTTAAAATATAGATTTAAAGCCGCTATATTCAAATTTATTATTTGATCTAAGCTAGCTATTAAAGGTTAATATTGTGGGAATCGGTTATAATTATTACTAGAATTAATTCTTCAACTTTTTAGCTTTTGAAACTATTTATAAAAAGATGGGTGAAAGAAAAGTCTTCAACGATGATGTTTCTTTGCACTCTTCCTCCCCTTATATTTTAGTGTTCTATTTTGTTTGTAAACTTTGACTTTTCTTTCCAATCTAAGACTTAAATGAATTTTATTGAGAGATGTTTGAGTTTCATAATCTTTGGTTTATAGATTTTGTTTGAAAGTGCATATAAAAAAAACATTATTAAAAAACACAAACTTGATCCTATTTTTATTTCAGAAAGGAAGTGAGATTTTAGAGTTGTTTTTATGTTTTAACTACAACTCAATTCACCTTCTAATGTTGTTTAAAAGTATTTAATTAATCAATCAATATACATTATATTTTTGTATGGGTAGCATTGAAATCTTTTTATTTTAAATCTTAATTTTAAAAGTGTTTAATAGATGTTTTTGTTATGATAAATCAAACATGATTGCCCACTAGTTTAATAATTTTAGAAACATTGAAAAACAAATAAATTTGAATTGGATAGGTATTTGAAAGAACAATTAGAGAAGGATGGGGATGCTTTAATATTTTAGCATGAAGAGAACTGGTGTCATGTTTGAGAGTGTGATTGAGGTTGTTTTTTAAAGTGTTTTTCATTAAAAAAATATTATAATGATGTTTTTTGACATCATTACATTAAAATAATCTAAAAATATATAAAAAATAAAAATATATAAAAAATATTTTCAACATTATTACATCAAAATCATCTTACCACAATTCCAAATACTATTTTCTTCCCTCACGTCCCTTCATTTTTCACAATTCTCTTCCTTTCTCCCCGCAAAAGTCCCCAAGCACAGTGTAGACACACGGTAGGAAGTCTTCGTTTTCGAATTTTACAAGTTAATAGTGACCAGCAGGCAGGCCAATAAGAGAAAAGGCCGCATCACGCATACCTCGATCGCGTCCAAGGCAACAAGTAGAAGAAAATTATTTTCAGCCACATGCTTCATATAAAACATTAATAATTCATTTATTAAAAATAAAAAATAATACTTTTCACGTAAGAAGTTACAAGAATATATTAAAATCATTTTAATCATTTTCAGCCACATGCGTCAACATTAAGTTTAAGTTCCTGTTCTATTAAAATTAAAAGAGTTCCTGTTCTATTCTAGATTATAGTTGATGTTTTTTTTTAAAAAAAGTGTAATTTTATTCGGAAATATATTAAAATAATATATTTTTTTATTTTTTATAAATTATTTTTTGATATAAAAATTATCTATAAACATAAATTTTTTAATTTAAAATAAAAAAAATATATATATTTTTTAAATTTATTCTAAAACAATATTAAAACATAGTGTAAAACAATTCCTATGAATATGCTGCATGACAGAACAGAATCTTCATTGAATTAGAACACTCATCGCAAATTTCATTTGTCTTCTTCTATAATTCCAACATGGAAATCATACGAAAGGAATAAAAAGTAATGGGGAATAGATGTTAATTCGTTTTCGATATTATTTTCTGAACTATATATTAAAAAATAAAGGAAAGCAAGAGCATAGGGACCTGTTGACTGACAAAACCATGTGGTATCTGGGACATTGAAGAGAGGAGTTATCAGCCATATTAAGTTTATTCTCTTCCCCTTTCTTTCTCTTCCAAAAAGCCAAACAATGATGAAGATGCAATTGATGTCTGTCATGGCCTCATTGGTCCCACATATCACCATCGCTTATAACCTTACGCCCATGTCCTGAAATTCCAAGTTTTGCCGTAAATGATTGGGTTGGGAATAAATGTTTTTTATTTAAAAATATATGAAAATAATATTTTTTTTATGTTTAATTTTTTTTATATTTGAAATAATAATAAAAAAAATTAAAATAAATTTTTTTTTAAAAAGAAAAACAATTTTGAAACATATCGATAAACACCGGAATTAAATTGTCCCATCTCGGGGATAGCAACATTTGGCTGCATCTTCCAAAAGCTCTCCACCAATCCCCGCTTCACAAGTGCCCTTATGATTTTATCAACTGCCACTATGAATCTTCATGAATGGTTGGAAAGTAATAATACGTCCGGGTTTTGCCGCAAATCTGATGAGGAAATTTCACATAATAAATTAATAAATAAATATGTAAGCATTTTATTTTATTTTTTAAAAAAATAATTAAATATCAGAAATCCTATCGGAATTATTTGTATCAAAATACAAAAGCAAATGGTGACATGTCTACCCCATTTGTCTCTAGTTGCATGTACGGAGTCTACTAGTAGAAGTAAAACACACGGTATGAAGTCTTCGTTTCCCAATTTTCCAAGTAAATAGATGAGCAGCAGGCAGGCCAATCAGAGAAAAGGTCGCATCACGCAAACGTCGCGGCCCCGGCATGAAGTAGAAGAAAGTTATTTTCAGCCACATGCTTCATATAAAACATTAATAATTCATTTATTAAAAATAAAAAATAATACTTTTCACGTAAGAAGTTACAAGAAATATATTAAAATCATTTTCAGCCACATGCGTCAACATTGAGTTACTGTGGTAGTTGTGATGTGGTTTTTAAAAGTGTAATTTTAGTCGGAAATATATTAAAATAATATATATATTTTTTTATTTTTTAAAAATTATTTTTTGATATAAAAATTATCTATAAACATTAATTTTTTAATTTAAAATAAAAAATAAAAATATATATTTTTAAATTTATTCTAAAACAATATTAAAACATAGTGTAAAACAATTCCTATGAATATGCTACATGACAGAACAGAACCTTAATTGAAATCATAGGAAACGAATAAAAAGTAAAGGGGAATAGATGTCAATTAGTTTTCGATATTATTTTCTGAACTATATAATAAAAATTAAAAAAAAGGAAAGCAAGAGCAAGCGAACCTGTTGACTGGCAAAACCGTGTGGTATCTGGGACCATTGAACAGAGGAGTTATCTGGAACCATTGAATAGCAACATTTGGCGCCCTCTCCAACTTCCAAAAGCTCTCTACCAATCCCCGCTTCACAAGTGCCCTTATGATTTATCAACTGCCACTATGAATCTTCATGGGTGGTTGATAAGTAATCATACGTCCTGGTTATAGCAAATCACTGGGTGTTGTCGCAAATCTGATGAGAAAATTTCACATAATAAATAAATATGAAAGCATTTTATTTTATTTTTTTTAAAAATAATTAAATATCAGAAATCCTATCGGAATTATTTGTATCAAAATGCAAAAACAAATGGTGACGTGTCTACCCCATTTGTCTCTAGTTGCATGTCGAATAAGTTTTGTTGAATATTATCTACAAATATCATCAGTCTCTTCCAAAAGCTTGTGTTGCAAATTTAAATAATCTTTTCAGCTTAAAATGTAGATTTGAGGCCACTGTATTCCAATCTATTATTTGATTTATGGTAATTAATCAAAGGTTAATATTGCGGGAATCAATTATGATTATTACTAGAATAATTATTATTTTTTTCTTACTTTTTAGCATTCAAAAACAATCATCAATCTTGTTTACCACATGACTTCAAATTAGAGGTAGAGTGCTTAAAAGATTTCGGATTCTAATTTATAATTATATATTTAATTAAAATTTATATCAAAAGATATAGCCATAATCTAGCAACAAAATTCCATCCTCTAAACCCAATTATACTGATGGAACTGTTGGTCCAATCATCAATGTTGGACAGACTTTTGATATTATATCCACTACCTGTCCAGATAAACACACGGAATATGATTCGTTGCATGTCAATCACAGACTAATCTCCAACACTTGATAACACATGAACTGTATACTAAATCTTACTTATTGCACATGGGTGGAGCTTTTTAATGGGCTTGTAGGGCTGGGCCAATGGCTTAGGAATCAGGGGTGGGCCAGAGCTTTTCTGCCTTTCATATGATATGATTTGCATCAAGATCATTAATGAATGTTTGCAATTCAATTAAAATTAAAATAGCCATAAACTTTGCGAAGTCCCCGGCCCATCGACAGAAAAGAATATTACCATACCTTTAAAAGCTGGAAGACTTGCTGATCTTTAATACTTTTTCTTCAAAGGTTAATCTTCAACACACTCATATTTTGTTATTTAAAAAAAAAACAAGAGAGAAACTGAATTTTTATATTAGAAATGTGATTTGCTCAAAGAAGTAGTGGGTTTTTTCATAGTATGGTGTGCTGCTGATCGAGACAGAAAGGAAACGAGAAGAAACTAAAAGGGGTACTGTGTGGCACATGAATAAGTGGGCAAGGAGGAAAAAAACAGAGAGCATAGAAGGCTAGTGCATGCTCGGAGCACTGTACCATGAAGATTGCATTAAAGCTCCCATGTTGACAATGATATTCCCATGAAGTTTGCCAAAAACGAGAGACACAAATGGTGCCCGACACTCTTATTATTTATTTGGACTCTTGAGTTTTTTCTTTTCTTTTATAGCAAATTTATATATATAGGTTTTTGAAAGTTTTTTTTCTTCTAGAAATATACTAAAATGATATTTTTTATTGTTAAAAATTCATTAAAAAATTATTTATTTTTGAAACATGATATCAATCAAGTAATTTTATCATTGAGTCCCTAGAGAGCACCACATTTGTCCTTACATGTCTCTTTTCTTTTCTTTTATGTCCACTTTATTAATTTTTTGTATTTTTTAATTGAATATTTTTATTATTTTTAGCTTCTTAATATTTAGTTGATTATAATTGGAGTTTCTAATTTGGACACTACTTCTTCATTGGCAATCCTCATTTGTTTAATTAAACGACATCACAAAATTTCTTAATAATCATTAGAAGACGGCAGGGAGTCTTCGTTTCCGAATTTTCCAAGTCAATAGAAGAGCAGCAGGCAGGCTAATTAATGCCTTACAACAATCCAATTCAACGATGACGCCTACACTTGGAAAAAATAAAGAAAAGAAAATGGAGTGGCCTCCAGCCTTTGTAAACCACGTGTGTTCCTTCCTTGTCAACCAAGTCTTTTGATCAATTTGGTTACAGCAAGCATGCATGCATATATACGCAGTAGTAGTCCTGCTCAAGAGAATGGGAAGCCGAGAGAAATGGAGAAGGAAGATAGAATGAGTCATGTACTGGCCATACCCATTCCAGCTCAAGGTCACATTAACCCAATGACGCAATTCTCCAAGCGCCTAGCCTCCAAAGAACTCCAGGTAACCATAGTAATATTCTCAAGCAAGGTGCTCCAGCATACCCGCCGACTTGGCTCGGTCCAAGTTGTGACCATCGATTTTGATGGTTATGAAGGCAAGATTTCGTTAGATGACTACCTAAAACAATTCCGAGCTACGGTGACGCGAAAATTGCCAGAACTCGTTGCAGAACTAAGCACTTCTTCTGGGCATCCAATAAGTTGCCTTCTGTATGACTCGCACATGCCTTGGATTCTAGAGACAGCTAGACAGCTTGGCCTCATTGGAGCTTCGCTCTTCACACAGTCATGTGCTGTTGACACTGTCTACTACAACACTCAAGAGATGCAGCAAAAGAAGATTCCACCAGAGAAGTTGCTGGTAACACTTTCACGTTTTCCAGCACTTGCAGCTCTAGAAATTGCCGATCTACCATCATTCGTGCAAGGTATGGAATCAGAATCAGAATATTCATCTCTATTGAACCAAGTGGTCGGTCAATTTTCGAATTTCAAGGATGCTGATTGGATCTTTGTCAACACTTTCAACACCCTGGAGGAAGAGGTACCACTAAATTAAGATCTCCGCTATATATGAAATGCAAGTCTTGATCTGAATATATATATGAATGTTAACAAATAAAGCCAATGTGCAATCAACCAAGAAACTGATTTACAAACTAAGCAACATAAACGAGAGCAGCAATATATGCTTCAAATTCCTATTTAAACTATTTTTCTTTGTTCATATTTTCTTAATATGCTACTTGTATTTTGGTGGCACTAAAAGTTTTGCTCATTTCTATCAGGCGATAAACTGGTTGGCAAGTCAAAGGTCAATAAAGCCAATCGGACCAATGATTCCTTCGTTTTACTTGGACAGGCAGCTAGAGGACGACAAAGAGTACGGTCCCAGCCTCTTCAAACCTAACCTGGACGGCTGCAATGAGTGGCTAGATTCAAAGGAAACTGGCTCAGTGGTTTACGTGTCATTTGGAAGCATGGCTGCACTGGGAGGGGAGCAAATGGCAGAAATTGCTTGGGGCCTAAAGAGGAGTGGCTGCTGCATTTTGTGGGTAGTCAGAGAATCGGAAAGGAAAAAACTTCCAATCAACTTTGCGGAGGAGCCATCAGGGAATGGTCTGATTGTGAACTGGAGCCAGCAGCTAGAGGTTCTGGCTCACAGGTCGGTAGGTTGCTTCATGACACATTGTGGTTGGAACTCAACACTCGAGGCGTTGAGCTTAGGAGTGCCAATGGTGGCCATGCCACAGTGGACTGATCAGCCAACAAATGCAAAGTACATTGCCGATGTTTGGCAAGTAGGGGTTAGAGTGAAGGCAAATGAGAAGGGATCATCACTAAAGAGGAGGTAGAAGGGTGTATAAGGGAAGTCATGGAAGGTGAAAGAGGGAATGAGATAAGAAGGAACTCTGAGAAATGGATGAAACTGGCCCAAACAGCAGCTAATGAAGGTGGAAGCTCTGATAAGAATATCACGGAATTTGCAGCAGAACTTCCTAGGAAGTTCCATCATGAAACCTGGAAATGATTCTATCAATGTATCTTACCTCAGTTATAAACTACTGTTGCAGCAAATTCAACTAGATCAACACCATATGTATAAGCATGGTTTCAATCTGAAGAATAAACTTTCAGGGTCCTGCCAAAAAGTAGAAGGCAATATCTAGAAAAACGAGCAGCCTAAAACTCCAGAGAGTATCAGCACCACATACCTGATCCAAAAGCATGTCAGAATAGTGCTGTGATGTTTCTTTGTATTTGAAGGAAGATTTCACTGCCATCAAATCAGCGAATAAATATGAAAGCATTGATGGAATCTTTTCATCTGTATTTTGTTGTAAATTTTACCCACAATTTTTTCTATCTCCTTCTCCATCAGTAATTACCAATGGAAAATAAAAATATATAAAATAACATTTGATTTTTATAGACATTATTATTATCGATGAAATGTTTTTGTCGGTAAATATCACTAGTAAATATAACAAGAGAATTACACTGAGATTCAAAACATCCAAAATAGTACAATAACATGATATTGTTACTAATAAAATTACTGTCAATTTACCAACAAATATATTTTTATTAGTAAATTCATTGGTAATTTTCAAAACCACAAAAATTGTTGTTCTTATCTTATAATTGTTCATTATAAACATCTCACATGGTATTGCTGACAGATTTATTCTGTTAGTGTTTTTCAATAAGTCAAGGGACCTACGATATCTGTACTCATTTATTGCTTATTTATTTACTGATAATATTACCGATAGAATTCAAATTTTTAGATGGGGTTCTAAATGTTTTTGCAAGAGTTTCTAAATTTTTTGTGCAATTTCAAAATCTTAATTTGATTTTAAGAGTTTCTAAGAATTTAAGTCCTTCACAACCTTTCCAACCTTCGATTGATGATACAAATTTCAAGTCCTTCACAACCATACTGAACACAAATGTAGGAGAGTTGTGGCGCATCACACTCCTTGCTAACTCAAGCACGTCTATCACATTTTCTTTGGTCGAGATCATGCTCCGGAAGGTCTACACAAACTCTTTCCAGGTGATGAGACAGAGTATGAGTGTGATAAAACCAACCGATGGAGAGCAAACCTTTTCATCTCATCCTCTTCAGTAGTTGCATTAGAATATCAAGAATGAATATCTTTATTTAAATCAGAGTACCTTGGAACAGTTGAAAGAGCAGAAAGGGAAACATTTCTATTTGAATCTGTTTCATACAAAATATAACAAGATGCATTTAAAGAGAATGCATTACATGCACTCGTTACATCGGTGATACAGATCCCAGAGAAATTTATCGATGAAGAATATATGGAAAAGGATATTTGAAGATACCAGGATGAGTACAAAAACCGAATGAACACATGGACAGACTTCACAAGGTACACCAAGAATGCTTGATGTATCTAATTCAATTTTTAACTTTTGATCTGCAGCAGGATAGTCCCAAGCACAGAGCGATGCAATACTCTGCAAGAGGAAAAGTTACTGAGATATTACACCCACCACCACATTGAACCTATATTCCTTAGTGAGTATAAATCAACTCTGTGTGTTTATTCGAGATAAAAGTAATGAATTTTGTCATTATGTCGCTCTCGTTGTCTCCATTTATCAAAGAAAACTTGCAAAAACACATCTTTTATATTCTAGAGGCAACAATATTGAAATGCCTTGATGAATGCATCGAGTTTAAAGAAGACAACAAACACATTTTATCTTTTACATTTCTATATATGAAGTAAAATCCCTTTACTCGAGCAGTTATCTTTGATGAAAACAATGATACTTCCAGGTAAATAGATATGTCAGGGAAGTGTAATCAACTCACCAAAACATTGCAGATGAGCTGGAATATACTGACGAGTTGCTATCTGTGATAATGTAGACATCTCGAACCATATGTTGTAGATGGTTGGTTGTTGTAGATGTTGTACTAGGATAAGGTGGCGGCTTGGGGATGTCACGGGCATCGATACATGAAGATGTGGTAGCTTCCAGCACCTTTACATTATTGGTTGATTTGACCTCATCAATTTGTATATTTAAACATCCACCAAAAGATTCACTAGCAGCACATGGCCAAGGAGAATTGACATCTGGTGAAGCCATAACTTCTATGTTGCTCTAATATGATTCTAAGATTCATTGGTTTCTAACAAGTGATTTTGGTTTTGGACAAATAAATCTTTTTTTTTTAAATCTATCGTTAACTTGTATTCTAAAATAAATTTTATTTGGAGGGCATATATAGGTACTCTACAAAGTTTAGTATCAAGTAGATATGATTACTAAGACCATAATACTCTCAATTTATGTTGATAAATATTTAAGATAATTTTGAGATATTTTTACATAAATACATAATATTTAAATACCAACCTACCATGATGTCTAACATTTTATCAACATTAAACTCAAATTACATAAACATAGAAGTTAAATTCAGAACATTTTTTTTATAATTTTTATTTTTATTTTTAGATAATTTTGATGTATTTATCTTAAAAATAAATTTAAATAATAATAATAATAATTATTATTTAAATTTATTTTTAAGAAAAAAACAACCACTATTATAATACCGAATAAACTTCTAGTGTTGTTTAGAAATATATTAAAATAATATATATTTTTTATTTTTTAAATTAATTTTTAATATACCATATAAAAATGATCTTGAAACATTTAAAAAACCTAAACGGAGATGAATTGAAAGTGAGATCTCTAAATGAAAATGAGAGACATGTTATCGATGAGATTCATGGGCCAAAAACTGATCAACAACATAGTCCCATCACTTGGGTCCATCTTTGCTAGGATTAAAAAAATATTGATAAAATAATATAAAAAAATATTTTTAAAAACAATATAGTTTAGAGAATATTTGTGATTCCTGATTTATATGTGTTAAGTGAGACCTTTTTCAAATTAAAACAATTATTAGACAGAAGCTTCAATTAAAAAAAGGCAAGAAAAGAGAGAAAAAAAGGCTTCGAAAATAAACTAAAATTTTGATGATAACACCACTATTGTGGTTGAAAAATTCTTGATAAAAGCAAGAAAAATCACCAATAGTCTATGATGATAATTAGTTGTTTGGGGTCTCCATTAATGATGGGATTTATTGAAACATTTTCTTTTAAGAAAAACCAATTTTTAGGCTTGATAGAAAATTTTGACTATGGATTGCCATATATATTTTTTATCACCAGTTTTTTCTCTTATTGATTAAAATTCTTTATGGATGAATTGATGATCAATTAGTCTTGATTTGTTGAAAAAGAGCATGATTGAAAGATGGAAGATTGAAGTAGAAACAAACAAATAAAATAGGTGGCAACTTGAAAGTTTTCATAAAAAGATTCAATTTAGTCTTTATACTTTCGATGTTTTTCTTTTGACCCTTTGGTTTATAAATTTTAATTTTACTATAGAACTTTACCTTATGATTTAACAGAGGAGAGAGAAAGTTAATGTTAGACAAAAGATACAAATTGAGATCATGTGTTAAAGAAACAAAATATGAAGGTAAAAGCTTGAAGAAAGTAAATGAGAAGCTATTTATTCCCTTTGTCTTGGTCTATCTTTTAGGTTGAAAAACAATATTTAACATATTTTTCAACTTAAGTCAAAAGGAATATATGGAAATTGCATCATAGGATGAACATCAATATAACTTGTTTCTTACGTAGTAGTAGTTATTATTTTGTTTGACTAATGCAAAGATATTTGGGGAAGTTGCATCATGGGATGGAAGGAATATCTGTCGTCGACGAGAAAATTGTTATTTTAACTAGAGAGCACCACATTTGGTCTTACATGTTGATTGCTTCGTTAAAAACACTAATGGTAGCATCCCTTTTCTTTTCTTTTATGTTTACTTGATTAATTTTTTGTATTTTTTAATTGAATATTATTTTTATTTTTAACTTTTAATATTTAGTTGATTAAAATTAGACTTTCAAATTTGAATACTACTTGTTAATTGGCGATCCTCATTTGATTAATTAAGCAACAACACAGTTTCTTGATAATCATCACAAGTAACATCGTATGAATGTCATTTATTGAATAAATCACGCACTGTAATTCATCATTAAAGCATAAAAGGTATGGCTAAGAGTTTATAATCTATTTCAATATTAAAATGAATTATAATATCCAGATAACAAAGAAGAAAAAGATAATATTTACATGTTTTATTGCGAGGTCGATACATGACTAGTGTAAATTGGATGCTTTGTAAGCTAGTTAATTGCAAGTTTTAACCAACATCCATACGATTTGACCAATCATCAACAATTCATAGAGTTAAGACATACAAAATTAACATATTGTTAAAATCAACAAACAGACGAGAGCATTTTTATCAACGACCAAACTGATATGAAGAATCGATGCTACAATCATTCGATGGATCTCTTATACTTGCTGGATCGGCTGTATTGATTCTATCAAGATTTGATGTCTGTTGCGGAACGAGAAAAGGCTTAGGAGGCATTTGTAGAGATTCAATATTTGCTACAAGCATTTGTACAACTTTGGGCATTGAGGGACGATCAATAGGCTTCAATTGTATGCACCATAATGCCACTATAGTCATCTTTTTTGTTGTTATCTTTTCCTGCTCCGTGGCTTCGTCTTCTAGTATATCCTTTCCTTCACTAACTTGGTCATAAATCCATGAGGGGAAGTACATTTGGCTCGAATGATCTGCCAATGCATTCAAGTTTTTTCTTCTCCCAACCATCTCCATTAACAACATCCCAAAACTATAGACATCGGCTTTGTAAGAGATGCCTCCGATGCTTTTGTAAAATAATTCAGGAGCCATGTATCCCATTGTTCCTCTAGCCATAGTGAGGGGCACAGTGTTATTATTAGTTGGATACAATTTCGCAAGTCCAAAATCAGAAACTTTTGGAGAGAAGTTTTCATCAAGAAGAATGTTGTGAGGCTTGATGTCAAAATGC
The DNA here is from genome assembly GCA_032356905.1 of Salix exigua. Taxonomy (NCBI): domain Eukaryota; kingdom Viridiplantae; phylum Streptophyta; class Magnoliopsida; order Malpighiales; family Salicaceae; genus Salix; species Salix exigua. The sequence continues at coordinate 676,011 of CM063594.1, read as the reverse complement.
AAAATCTGCATATCACAACCTTGATGCAGATACTCAATACCACGGGCCACCCCAAGAGAAATTTCATATAATTTGTGGTTGCTTAGCGGGATGCAACCGTGTCTGGAAAAAATATACTTTTCAAGAGATCCATTCGGCATGAACTCATATACAAGGGCACGTTTTGATCCCTCAGTAGCAAAGCCTATGAGTTGCACCACATTGCAATGGTGAATTCTTCCAATGGTAGCAACTTCATTGATAAAATCTTGACCGTTAGTTTTTTCTTGACGCAAAAGTTTTACTGCCGCAAAACGGCCACTACGAAGCTTTCCTTTGTACACCGAGCCATAACCTCCCTCACCTAACTTGTCACTGAATCCATTGGTTATCTTCTTAATCTCCGAGTAAGAATACCTTATGGGCATGAGATTATGGTCATCACTTTGCAAGAATTCTTCAATGTTATCATACATTGATAAATGCCTTCTTCGCCATTTATAGACCAAAAAGGTTATGAAAAATGGAAGCCCGCAAAGGAATAATAATGTATGATATATCACTGCATAAAAATATTATAAGAACATTAATCAATTATGGAAATATATTATTTGTTATTAGATTTATATGTTATTTTTTTATTTTATAAATGAAATTATGATTCTTAGTTCAAAAGCATAAAATTTCTTCAAATTTGAAATTCTTATCACCAAATAAAATTGATTTTTTTTTTTGGGGGCTACTTATCTTGTTTTCATTTTTTTGTCATTTTTTTGATTTTTTAGTTTATTCATTACCATATAATCTCTCCCTATTTGTTTGTTAGAACATTCATAAATACAAGTCATTAATACCTTTATTTAGGAATTTTTTTAATGTTTTTATACAATCCCTTTACTCTAGGTATTTTAAATAAGATCCCTCTATTGTGATTTGATCAATTTTCCATTAAATGTGAACATGTATCAAGAATATAGAATTGTATGCACAACTTTTTTTAATGTGAAATATTAGAAAGAAAAAAACCAAAATTTCAAAGAAAAAAGAAATTGAAACCAAAAATTTATAAATTTACCTTTATAAAAACAAACACCGTGGAGTATTGTAAATATTATTTTTCATAATAGAGAAAAATAGAAAAAATAAGAATATGTTAAGTCATTGACATTTTTACTTTTTAATAAATTTTCAAACACCATTTCTTTTTCTTTTTTCTAGAAGCTTTTCAATGTATTTATTTTAGTTTTTAATATGATATAAAGTTTTAGTAGTTTTCTTAATATTTCTTGTATCCTTGATAAGTTTTGACCTTGAAGCTCTATGTTTTTTTATTTATTGTTATGCTTGTCCATATTTAAAAGAATAATTGATAGAATCATAAAAAAGAGACCACATTAGGAAATTGTCAAGAGTAGATATTTTATAAGTTAATATAAATGGGTGAATTTAAGAAAATATCAAGATTATAGTAAACACCTTTTAAAAATGAATTTATGCCATTTTTTATGTGCTTCTATGATACAAACAATAAAGTTTATAATAAACAAATAAAAACACTCTGGATATTTTATATGATTAAAAGATATTCATTCAATTGAATTGTTGTTTATAGTTAAGAGAAAATAAGGATATTAATACATATTTAACCTGAGGCTAAAACAATATAAATTTAATTGATTTGCAAGAAAATAAGTAAATAGAATTGAATTCAAAAATTACGAAAATAAGCAAAAGGTGATGCATGAAACCATTGAAGAGCCAAAGTTGGAGATAATATTGCACTTAATTAACGGTTTTGCATCTTAATACATAAATTTAATGCCTCACAGTTTGTCCAAGAAAGCAAAGGAAAATACCAACCGATGAGAAGAAGTAGCGCAAGTACGGTAGTGAGCAGAACTATGAGAATGATTAGAAAATGTGAAGAGATAGCCTTGATAGTAAAAGAATGTGTGTTTTCTGCAAAATAAATACATGAAGAGAATGAAAACAAATGGAAACACAATCAATATTACGAAGAGCGTGCATACATCTTCCCTTACTTGTTAATTATTTCTACTGTGAAGAGAGAAACTAAGATTGAGATTTTAACCTCCACAACATGCATGCTATCTAGAACTGATCCTCACCTTTATAAGTTTTGAATACCAGTCGTGGTTTTCCTGCTATATCAACAGCTAGAAAGGTAGTTAAGTAAATATGTGAAACATTGTAGGATACATCTATGCATGCATACATACATACATGTAATGTTGCATCCAGAAGCCACCTATATTCACCCAAAAACAAAAAACTCACCTCGGAATGAGACGTCATAATCTATCGCGTAATAACCATCTATATTCAACAACAACAAAAAAGGGTATACGTATCAAATCCAAGACATATACACACACACATATATATTATTTCTTTTTGCAAAATTGATCCATGATAAATGATAAATAAGACATGATCAAAAATAGTCCTCACCTGGAAAATACTTGTTTAGTGGCCATGTTCCTGCATTTCAAGGAAAAGAAAATGTTGTGTCAATATTCAGAATATCTTTTTTGATATTCAAATAACATAATTTTTTTTGTTCTTTTGCATTCAGAGTATGAAGTGCGTAGACATCTCTAATTTCGTTCTCATTAGACATTCTTATTGAAATGGGTAGAGTGGATATATATACTCACTTCATCCTCGACCTAGCAGTACCGTCTTGTAGGTTTTCTGTCAATTGATGAATTATCGTTACTGATTAACTCAATTAATCTTTGTAGGTGTTTTGTTTGTGTTTGGGAGAAAAGGATTGAAGAGAATTGAAGACCAAGAGGATTTCAGAAAGAGATAAGCTTCTATATATTTTTGCTTATCATCTGTTTGATTTTATGACTTTTTTTATACACTTAGACTTCACACACGTTTTTTACATGTTTAACAGATTGTAACTGAATTGTAACTAATTAGTTAGTTACAATAAGCTCTCTACACTAAATGCATGTTCAACACATTTAATACATGATTAGAGTTTGTATATGAATTTGCTTCTCCTTCTTCTCCTTCACTGCCAGTTAACACTGCCTTCATCATGCATATCTGTGAGTGGCTTACTCTCCAACACGTCTTACATGTAATTTCTCAAGTTATAGATACAAAGATTACGTAGTATTCTTGACTTGTGAAGTTTCTAATTAAGGATCTCTCTCTCTCTCCAATCCACACCTTCAATGTCTTACACCTTATTTAGGTTTCATGTTTAACATTGTAATCATGTAACTAGAAGACGTGTTCTTACCAAAGGAACGGAGGATTTGATAATCCACAAAATCTGCAAGAAAAGCAAATAGTTGTTAAAAAGACCAGGTGACCTTCATAGTACTGTTTACCAGGGCTTATAGAATAATTTTGCATGATACCAGTAGAGTAAAAAAGTTGAGGAGTTGTAATGAAATGGAAGAGATATTAAGATACAATAAAACACCATCAAGCCGTACATGAGAAAGGAAACAAAATATATATATATATGTTGTTTCTAACACTTGCAATGGTCGTTAATTATTAGTTCTACATTTCAAACAAAAGAAAGAAAAGGATCAAATAAGAAAATAAAAAGTTTACACAGTTATTTTTTTGAAAGTGAGTTTGATCACAATTATTTCAAATTCCATCTAGTGGGTTACGATATAATTTACTATTCGAAGGAGATGATGCTTACTTATTACAAATTCGATGAGAGCACCGATTCCTGTGGGCACTTGGAAAAGAAGAAAAAAAAACAAAGAAAGAAAGAGTCAGATGAAAAAAATTACCTGAAATCCCTTAAAGAGATTATTAATCGGCATGTTATGCGTAACACAATTATTAAACCCAGCTCAGCCTGTAAATTCCATATCCTAACTAGAATTGCATGTTTTTTTTATATATAAAAAATAGTTTACTCCACTAATTAATCTAATCAAATCTAAATTTTTATTTTTTATATAAAGAAATGATCGAAATTTATATATGCAGTTAATTAATCAAATACCAAAAGGACGGTACATTTTATACCAACCAAACATAGTAACATTTACTTCTTATGCATTCAGATGAGGTGATTTGAGGGGGAGAGAGAGAGTAACGTACTGCGTTCACAGTAGTCGTTGCGTATGGTGGCGTCATCAATGTTCTCTTTGGCATAATCACAAGCAGCCTCGTACCATGAAAGCTCAATGCCATTTGCCAAAATATCATGGACTTCTATCAAAGACATATTGGCCAAAATATCATGGACTTCTATCAAAGTCATATTGGTTTTATCTTCCCATTGTTGAGAATATAAGGAATCATAAATCAAATCTATACGGCATAAGTCCGGTACTTCAGCAATTTCATCACCAACCGTCAGATAGTCATCACCCATAATCCAATGGCGATAACCCGCCCTCACATAGGAATAACCTTCCACATGGCGGAAGCTGGGAGAATAAATACTGCCATTTTTGCAGGAAGAAGTATTTATGAAATTAAAAGGAGGACTCGGTATTCGACTTGGGCAGCTAATAAAAGTTAATAAAAGGGATGAAACTCTACAACGAAACGGATAATAGCGATCGTAGTCCAAGTCATCACTCGAATGAAGAGGGATGGATAGGCAATCATCCTTTTGAAAATCAGCCTCCAAAAGTCGAATTGTGAATTGGTCATAATCGATTGCCTGAACATAGTATTTTACCCTCTGCAAGTATACAGTTGTGCGGTTGTTTTCACAACCAAGCTCATATTTTTTGCGCCCACAGCTTTTGGGATCGGTTTGTAATCGAAAAGGGGGGCTAATATGAGTGATATCACCACAAGAAGAGGGAGCACGGGTAGTTGTAGCACTGCAACTCTGGTGGCCGGCTAGGATGACTAGAAAAAGAAGGGCTGGGTAGGCACCGACATGCTGCTCTAACATTCCACTCAACATTGAGAGATAACTTCGAGGAAATGAAATAATGGTTTGTTCTTGAGAGCAATACTCTTTTATAAAAACCATCTGCCGACTGGGTCCATCCTCATTCAATACAAATTCTTGCTGAAGCTTAGGAAATGACGTGGAGAGTTTCCCACCATAGAAAGGGAAGCCAGTTTTATGGCTCACTAGCATTAAATCTTGTTGGGCATTGAAAACAATACTTGTCTACAAACACCACTAATTGAGTCCATCGGCATTCAATACAAAAGGAATCGATGGGCAAAAAGTCTACTCGATGGAAATTACATGAATGGGTTCCCACAAAGAAGGAAGCTTCTATGACTTTGCAAAATCAACGCAAAACGAAGGTGATAGAGAAACTGAATCAAAGCCATTTTCTAAATATATACTTGCAGACAACCCTGAAGAAATTTTCTTTGCTGCTCTGACATCCCACTCATCATTGCAGGAAATGAAATAATGAGAATTATTGCTCTCAGTTGCAAATGTGAAGAGTTTCCTGCTATAGACAGGGAAGCCAGTTTTATATAAAACTTTTCCTTGGGCCCATCCTCTCCATTAATATATATTTATGAATAGACATTGCCCTACATAAACTGAACTATTAACTTTAACAATAAATCTAAATGCATGGGAAGTAATGGAATTAAGAGATGGGGTACCAAAATGAAAACATATGGAAGGTTTGGGTGACTTTAACAAAGTTTAGGCGAGTTATTTATTTTGCAGTGAGTATGTAAGGCATTGCACAGAAAATCCCTTCAATGATTAGTCCAGCATCCATCTCCGATTCACTTGATATTTTTGCAGACCACTGTTCCGAGTCTACTAGTTGAAGTAGAACACACGGTAGGAAGTCTTCGTTTCCCAATTTTCCAAGTCAATAGATGAGATAAGGTCGCATCACGCAAACCTCGCGGCCCCGGCATCAAGTGGAAGAAAGTTATTTTCAGCCACATGCTTCATATAAAACATTAATAATTCATTTATTAAAAATAAAAAATAATACTTTTCACGTAAGAAGTTACAAGAAATATATTAAAATCATTTTAATCATTTTCAGCCACATGCGTCAACATTGAGTTACTGTGGTAGTTGTGATGTGGTTTTTAAAAGTGTAATTTTATTCGGAAATATATTAAAATAATATATTTTTTTATTTTTTAAAAATTATTTTTGATATAAAAATTATCTAAAATATTAATTTTTTAATTTAAAATAAAAAATAAAAATATATATTTTTAAATTTATTCTAAAACAATATTAAAACATAATGTAAAACAATTCCTATGAAGATGTTGCATGACAGAACAAAACCTTCATTGAAATCATAGGAAACGAATAAAAAGTAAAGGGGAATAGATGTTAATTAGTTTTCGATATTATTTTCTGAACTATACAATAAAAATTAAAAAAAGGAAAGTAAGAGCAAGGGGACCTGTTGACTGGCAAAACCGTGTGGTATCTGGGACCATTGAAGAGAGGAGTTATCTGGAACCATTGAATAGCAACATTTGGCGCCCTCTGCATCTTCCAAAAGCTCTCTACCAATCCCCGCTTCACAAGTGCCCTTATGATTTTATCAACTGCCACTATGAATCTTCATGGGTGGTTGATAAGTAATAATACGTCCTGGTTATAGCAAATCACTGGGTTTTGTCGCAAATCTAATGAGGAAATTTCACATAATGAATAAATATGTAAGCATTTTTTAAAAAAATAATTAAGTATTAGAAATCCTATCGGAATTATTTGTATCAAAATGCAAAAAAAAATGGTGACGTGTCTACCCCATTTGTCTCTAGTTGCATGTCGAATAAGTTTTGTTGAATATTATCTACAAATATCATCAGTCTCTTCCAAAAGCTTTTGTTGCAAATTTAAATAATCTTTTCAGCTTAAAATGTAGATTTGAGGCCTGTATTCCAATCTATTATTTGATTTATGGTAGTTAATGAAAGGTTATTATTGCGGTAACAAATTATGATTATTACTAGAAGTCCCTGACCCATCGATAGAAAAGAATGTACCATACCTTTAAAAGCTAGAAGACTTGTTGATCTTCTGCAAAGTTTTACTGTATAATACTTACATGTACATTTTCATAGTATGGTGTGCTGCTGATCGAGACAGAAAGAAAACGAGAAGAAACTAAAAGGGGTACTGTGTGGCACATGAATAAGTGGACAGGGAGGAAAGAAACAGAGAGCATAGACGGCTAGTGAATGCTCGGAGCACTGTACCATGAAGATTGCATTAAAGCTCCTATGTTGACAATGATATTCCCATGAAGTTTCCCAAAAACGAGAGACACAAATGGTGCCCGACACTCTTATTATTTATTTGGACTCTTGAGTTTTTTCTTTTCTTCTTTAGCAAATTTATATAAATAGGTTTTTGAAAGTTTTTTTTCTTCTAGAAATATACTAAAATGATATTTTTTATTGTTAAAAATTCATTATTTATTTTTGAAACATGATATCAATCAAATAATTTCATCATTGAGTCCCTAGAGAGCACCACATTTGTCCTTACATGTCGCTTTTCATTTCTTTTATGTCCACTTGATTAATTTTTTGTATTTTTTAATTGAATATTATTTTTATTTTTAGCTTCTTAATATTTAGTTGATTATAATTGGAGTTTCTAATTTGGACACTACTTCTTCATTGGCAATCCTCATTTGTTTAATTAAACGACATCACAAAATTTCTTAATAATCATTAGAAGACGGCAGGGAGTCTTCGTTTCCGAATTTTCCAAGTCAATAGAAGAGCAGCAGGTAGGCTAATTAATGCCTTCAACAATCCAATTCAACGATGACGCCTACACTTGGAAAAAATAAAGAAAAGAAAATGGAGTGGCCTCCAGCCTTTGTAAACCTGGCGACCACGTGTGTTCCTTCCTTGTCAACCAAGTCTTTTGATCAATTTGGTTACAGCATGCATGCATGCATATATACGCAGTAGTAGTCTTGCTCAAGAGAATGGGAAGCCGAGAGAAATGGAGAAGCAAGATAGAATGAGTCAAGGTCACATTAACCCAATGAAGCAATTCTCCAAGCGCCTAGCCTCCAAAGAACTCCAGGTAACCATAGTAATATTCTCAAGCAAGGTGCTCCAGCATACCCGCCGACTTGGCTCGGTCCAAGTTGTGACCATCGATTTTGATGGTTATGAAGGCAAGATTTCGTTAGATGACTACCTAAAACAATTCCGAGCTACGGTGACGCGAAAATTGCCAGAACTCGTTGCAGAACTAAGCACTTCTTCTGGGCATCCAATAAGTTGCCTTCTGTATGACTCGCACATGCCTTGGATTCTAGAGACAGCTAGACAGCTTGGTCTCATTGGAGCTTCGCTCTTCACACAGTCATGTGCTGTTGACACTGTCTACTACAACACTCAAGAGATGCAGCAAAAGAAGATTCCACCGGAGAAGTTGCTGGTAACACTTTCACGTTTTCCAGCACTTGCAGCTCTTGAAATTGCCGATCTACCATCATTCGTGCAAGGTATGCAATCAGAATCAGAATATTCATCTCTATTGAACCAAGTGGTCGGTCAGTTTTCGAATTTCAAGGATGCTGATTGGATCTTTGTCAACACTTTCAACACCCTGGAGGAAGAGGTACCACTATATTATGATCTCCTCTATATATGAAATGCAAGTCTTGATCTGAATATATATATATGAATGTTAACAAATAAAGCAAATGTGCAATCCACCAAGAAACTGATTTACAAACTAAGCAACATAAACCAGAGCAGCAATATATGCTTCAAATTCCTATTTAAACTATTTTTTCTTTGTTCATATTTTCTTAATATGCTACTTTTATTTTGGTGGCACTAAAAGTTTTGCTCATTTCTATCAGGCGGTAAACTGGTTGGCAAGTGAAAGGTCAATAAAGCCAATCGGACCATTGATTCCTTCGTTTTACTTGGACAGGCAGCTAGAGGACGACAAAGAGTACGGTCCCAGCCTCTTCAAACCTAACCTGGACGGCTGCAATGAGTGGCTAGATTCAAAGGAAATTGGCTCAGTGGTTTACGTGTCATTTGGAAGCTTGGCTACACTGGGAGGGGAGCAAATGGCAGAAATTGCTTGGGGCCTGAAGAGGAGTGGCTGCTGCTTTTTGTGGGTAGTCAGAGAATCGGAAAGGAAAAAACTTCCAAACAACTTTGCGGAGGAGTCATCAGGGAATGGTCTGATTGTGAACTGGAGCCAGCAGCTAGAGGTTCTGGCTCACAGGTCGGTGGGTTGCTTCATGACACATTGTGGTTGGAACTCAACACTCGAGGCGCTGAGCTTAGGAGTGCCAATGGTGGCCATGCCACAGTGGACTGATCAGCCAACAAATGCAAAGTACATTGCCGATGTTTGGCAAGTAGGGGTTAGAGTGAAGGCAAATGAGAAGGGGATCCTCACTAAAGAGGAGGTACAAGGGTGTATAAGGGAAGTCATGGAAGGTGAAAGAGGGAATGAGATAAGAAGGAACTCTGAGAAATGGATGAAACTAGCCCAAACAGCAACTGATGAAAGTGGAAGCTCTGATAAGAATATCACGGAATTTGCAGCAAAACTTGCTAGGAAGTTCCATCATGAAACCTGGAAATGATTCTATCAATGTATCGTACCTCAGTTATAAACTACTTTTGCAGCCAATTCAACAAGATCAACACCATATGTAGAAGCATGGTTTCAATATGAAGAATAAACTTGCACAGAGCACTTTATTTTCAAAGGCATGAGATATAACTATCGCACCCAATATATATAGCAATTTCTTGTTCTATTTTTATATTTTCTCTTTGTATTTCAAAATCTCAAATTGACTTGACTAGTAAAATCACTAAAGAAATAGTTTAAAAAAAATATTTTTCATTATTCATTGGTGATTTCACTGGTAATTGTTGTTTAAAAGACAAACCAACTCACACAATGATAAGCCACGTAGATCATCCAGAACCATGAAGCCAAACCCCAAGTATGCGCAGTAAAGGAATGTCTATGCATGGGCTTGCAGTTATGATTTAATTAAAGATGGTGTTAAGGAAGAATGAGCGTTTCAAGCTGGGGTCTTCTGCAGTTACAATTTAATTGTTGCTTTTAATTAAATATGTTATAACTGTTGCTTTTATTATGACGCATGTTTTCTATTATTATGCTCTTGAATTATCTGTAACGGTTCTGCTTATTTAAGCAACCAAAAACTATGAAGAAGAAATCAATCAAGTATTCAGATAATTTGGTACTTTCTCACCCGAAGAGAACAACAATTCTCAACAAATCATTGTTAAATATTTGTTGATCTTATCATTGGTATCAGAGCCTGCACTTCCTTATGGGCACTAATAAGGAACGAATTGAGCATCTAGAAGAGGGTCTACACCGCATGGAGGTGAGCATGGCTGATAGGCTGCAACATTTGGAAGACACACTGAACCGACTTTCTGATGGATTGCTGGCAAACCAAGAACCTGTCAACCTGGTTAACCAACAACGTGAAGGTCCAGAACGTGAAGGGGGAAGACTAATTGTCTCTTCCAAGACAGCTCGTCTTGAGTTTCCTCGATTTTCAGGAGACGATCCCACAGAATGGTTTAACCGTATGAATCAGTTCTTTGCATTTCAAAGTACCCCAGAAATTCAGAAGGTCTCTCTGGCTTCTTACCACCTGGAAGGAGAAGCCAACCAGTGGTGGCAATGGGTTCGTCGGTTGACTGAAGAAGAAGGACGCGTTCTCTCATGGGCAAACTTTGAAGATGAACTATGGGCTCGTTTTGGTCCTTCAGAGTGTGAGGATTTCGATGAGGCCCTTTCAAGAATCAAACAAGGAGGGTCGTTGCGAGATTATCAAAGAGAATTTGAGCGACTGGGCAATCGAGTACGAGGTTGGACACAAAAAGCTCTTGTAGGAACATTTATGGGTGGCTTAAAGACTGAGATTTCAGATGGAATTCGAATGTTTAAACCACAAACCTTGAAGGAGGCCATAAGTCTAGCCCGAATGAAGGATGATCAACTTAGCCGACAGAGGAGGTTTCTTAGACCAACACCACCATCTCCAATCAGATCGACACTTTCATCTCCTAGTTTCAATCGAGCTTCCCCAACGGTTCCTGTCAACCCCATTCGGCGTCTCACCTAGAAAGAAATGCAGAGACGACGAGCTCAGAATTTATGCTTTAATTGCAATGAGCGATTTACGGCAGGACATAAATGTCGCGAGCCTCGACTTCTAATGTTGGAAGGTTACGATGACAGTAACACTCAGTTATGTGAGAAGGAAGATGATGACCAACCCGTTCATGAGACTTTTGAGACAGTAACCGAACCAGAAATTACACTGCATGCGTTGACGGGATGGGCTGCACCCAAAACCATGCGCATTTCTGCCAAGATAGGGGTCAACGACACCATCGCTTTAATTGACAGCGGATCAACTCACAACTTCATTAGCGAGAGATTGGCCAATGCCTTACGAATACCAGTGGTGCCAACATCAACCTTCACAGTGCGGGTAGCGAATGGTGAAAAATTGAAATGCCGAGGGCGTTTTGAAGAGGTTGAAGTGAACCTGCAAGGCACTCATTTTTCATTAACTCTTTATTCTCTTCCACTTACAGGGTTGGACCTGGTCCTAGGAATCCAATGTTGGAATTATTGGGTTCTGTGGTATGCAATTGGAAACAGTTGACTATGGAATTCCAATGGCAGAACCAATTTCGGCGGTTACAAGGAATGGGCGAGGAAGGCATACAAATTGCATCTGTCACGGAAGTAACTAAAGCAATTCATCAACACCATGCCATTTTTGCAATTTGTCTTCAGGTCAGTATGGAGGAGACAAACGACCAGACAGTTCATCCTGATATAGAAGCCATTTTGCAGGAGTTTTCAGATATCTTAAAGGAACCGACAAGTCTTCCACCCATTAGAGGGGTTGATCACCGCATCTTCCTCAAGGAAGGAACCAAGCCTATTAATGTTCGGCCATACCGTTATGCATACTATCAAAAGGAAGAAATTGAGAAGCAAGTACATGAAATGCTGAATTCTGGACTTATTAGACCAAGTACCAGCCCTTTTTCATCACCTGTACTATTGGTGAAGAAAAAAGATGGAACATGGCGATTTTGTACAGATTACCAGGCACTCAATGCTGCAACTGTGAAGGACCGCTTCCCTATTCCTACAGTTGATGATATGTTAGATGAGCTCTATGGTGCTTCATATTTTACGAAGCTTGATCTGCGAGCCGGGTATCACCAGGTACGGGTTAATTCTATGGATATTCCAAAAACTGCTTTTCGCACCCACAACGAACACTATGAATACTTGGTTATGCCCTTTGGATTGTGTAATGCTCCCTCAACATTTCAAGCTATCATGAATTCTATATTTCAACCTCATCTTCGAAAATTTATACTGGTTTTCTTCGATGACATATTAGTTTATAGTCCTACATGGAACATGCATTTGGTGCACGTAAGACAAACTTGTGAGATATTACAGCAGCATCAATTCTTTGTCAAAACCAGTAAGTGTGCTTTTGGCCAAAAAGAGCTGGAGTACTTAGGGCACATAATCACCAATCATGGAGTAAAGGTAGACGAAAATAAGATTGCAGCAATAGTGGCATGGCCACGACCTGCTAATATTTCACAGCTTCGTGGGTTCTTAGGCTTGACAGGATATTACAGGAAGTTTGTCAAAAAATTATAGCATTTTGGCGCGGGCTCTCAACAATCTCCTAAAAAAGGGCCAATTCGGGTGGAATGAGGAAGCTGAAACTGCCTTCAAAGCACTCAAACAAGCCATGACAACCACGCCAACACTTGCAATGCCCAATTTCAAAGACATTTTCACTGTAGAAACTGATGCATCGGGTGATGGTATTGGCGCAATATTAACCCAGCAAAGCAAGCCTGTGGCATTTATGAGTAAAGCACTTGGGGTGGCAAAGAAATCTTGGTCTACTTATGCTAAAGAGATGTTGGCTATCCTTGAGGCTATAAGACTGTGGCGGCCATATCTACTGGGCCGAAAGTTCTTTATTCAGACAGACCAACGCAGCCTAAAATTTCTGCTAGAGCAACGGATCACCACACCAGAGTAGCAAAAATGGATAGCCAAACTCTTGGGCTATGACTATGAGATCATATATCGTCCCGGACGAGAAAATTCTGCAGCCGACGCTCTCTCGCGCAAACAAGGTAGTCCTGTTCTTCACCATATTTTTGTTTCTCAGGTTAATTTGTGGGAAGAAATTAAACAGGCAGCCAAGACAGATGCCTATATCCAGTCCATGAGTCGATTAGCCACGAATCAAATACACAGTCACTTTGTGTGGCGAAATGGCTTACTTCGATACAACGAGCGAGTAATCATCCCTGCAGACTCTAATCTACGCGCAAGGTTGTTGCACGAAATGCATGATACCAAGATTGGAGGCCACTCTGGCGTTTTGCGCACATATAAGAAGCTGGCACAACAATTCTATTGGCCAGGCATGTGGAACTCGGTCCAACAATATATCAAGAATTGTGTGGTGTGCCAGAAGACCAAATCAGATACATTGGCCCCCGCGGGTCTCCTCCAGCCACTGCCAATTCCTTGCCAGGTGTGGGATGACATTACACTTGACTTCATCGAGCGCCTACCCGTGTCCCAGGGCAAAGACGCCATCATGGTCGTCGTCGATCGGCTCAGCAAATCAGCTCATTTCCTCTACTTAAGACATCCTTTTACAGCTAAGAGTGTTGCAGAAAAATTTGTGGAAGGTATTGTTAAGTTACATGGCATGACAAAATCTATAGTCAGCGACCGTGATCCTGTTTTTGTGAGTCATTTTTGGCAGGAATTCTTCAAGATGTCAGGTACGAAATTGAAGCTCAGCTCCGCATATCATCCACAAACCGATGGCCAAACCGAAGTTGTTAATCGATGCGTTGAACAATACTTACGATGCTTTGTTCACCAATGGCCGAAAAAGTGGAGCTTCTACCTACCATGGGCAGAGTATTGGTATAATACAACATACCACATTTCAACAGGAATGACTCCTTTTCAGGCACTATATGGCCGACTTCCACCCACTATTCCATCATACAATGAAGGGCTATCCCTGATACATGAAGTGGATCAGCAGTTACAGGACCGCGATGAATTAATCCAACAGCTCAAAGCCAACTTGGCATGCTCTGTTAATAGAATGAAACAAATCGCAGATAAAAAGAGAAGGGATGTCTCTTTTAATGTTGGTGAATTGGTCCTTCTGAAACTCCACCCATATCGCCAACATACTGTTTTTAAGAGAGAATATCAGAAACTTGCCAGTCGCTTCTATGGACCCTATGAAATTCTGGAAAAAGTTGGACCTGTCGCTTACAAGCTCCAGCTTCCATTAGAGTCACGTATTCATCCAATATTCCATGTCTCTCTGCTCAAAAGATACAACACCAATACAGTTGTCAAAGACCACGACACGGAGATACCACCTTTCAATGAAGATGGGGAAGTTCTACTAACACCACAGATAGTTATTGATCATCGTTGGATCAAACAAGGCGGCCAACTTGTTGAAGAAAGTTTAATCCACTGGAAATATCTGCCCGTTGAGGAAGCCACGTGGGTATCCACCGATCAACTACTAGAAATGTTTCCAGATATAAACCTTGAGGACAAGGTTTCCCGAAATGGGGGGGGGTATTGATAAGCCACGTAGATCATCCAGAACCATGAAGCCAAACCCCAAGTATGCGCAGTAAAGGAACGTCTATGCATGGGCTTGCAGTTATGATTTAATTAAAGATGGTGTTAAGGAAGAATGAGCGTTTCAAGCTGGGGTCTTCTGCAGTTACGATTTAATTGTTGCTTTTAATTCAATATGTTATAATTGTTGCTTTTATTATTACGTATGTTTTCTATTATTACGCTCTTGAATTGTTTGTAACGGTTCTGCTTATTTTAGCAACCAAAAACTATGAGGAAGAAAACAATCAAGTATTCAGATAATTGTGGTACTTTCTCACCCGAAGAGAACAAACAATTCTCAGCAAATCATTGTTAAATATTTGTTGATCTTATCACACAACTATTTCATCTTCCCCCTCCTCCTCCTCTCTCTCTCACCTCGTTGATTCTCTCTCTCTCTCTCTCTCTCTATTTCAATAATTTCTCTCATTTTACACGCAGTAATTATGCTTCTTTGTATTAAAATATCAAAATCCACTTTGAAGCAATTTGTTTCTTAGACCACTTCTTCTCAAGGTGACATCCACCATATATACCGTGGCTAGTGCCAATGTTTCCCAAAAACCTGAATTGACAGTATTCCAATATTAATGGTTAAATGAGGCATGTGAAGATCCACTAGTTGCTACTTCCTCACCTACTTTGAATTAGGATCGTGAAATAAAATAATAAAAAACCTTTCATGCGCTTGCTTGTAGCTAGTCATCTGTAGTCTATGCAAATGAAAATAACTTAAATTGCATTTAATTCTCCGCATGCTTAAAATAACTTGCTATGTTCTACGTTATTGTTTGATATAAGGATCATGAATCGACCTAGCTACCACATCTGCTTCGACAACAGATTCTACGAGCTCTTCCTCAAGGGCAGGGTTAGCTCGCCTCATGACTTTCCACCTTCAGTTGATGATACAGATTTCAAGTCTTTCACAACCATACGGAGCACAAATGAAGGAGAGTTGCGGCGCATCACACTCCTTGCTAACTGAAGCACGTCTATCACATTTTCTTTGGCCAGAGATCATGCTCTAGAAGGTATATACAAACTCTTTTCAGTGATGAGACAAAGTATGAGTGTGATAAAACCAACTAATGGAGAGCAAACCTTTTCATCTCATCCTCTTCATAGCTGCATTAGAATATCAAGAATGAATATCTTTATTTAATTCAGAGTACCTTGGAACAGTGACAGAGCATAAAGGGATACATTTCCATTTGAATCTGTTTCATACAAAATATAACAAGATGCATTTAAAGAGAATGCATTGCATTCACTATTACATCGGTGATACAGATCCCAGAGAAATTTATCTATGAAGAATATATGGAAAAGAATATTTGAAGATACCAGGATGAGTACAAAAACCGAATGAACACATGGACAACTTCACCAGGTACACCAAGAATGCTGATGTCACGGGCATCAGACACGAGAAGATGTGGTAGCTTCCAGCACCTTTACATTATTGGTTGATTTGACTTCATCAATTTGTATATTGAAACATCCACCAAAACATTCACTAGCAACACATAGCCAAGGAGAATTGACATCCGGTGAAGCCATAACTTCTATGTTGCTCTAATATGATTTTAAGATTCATTGGTTTCTAACAAGTGATTTTGGTTTTCAATAAATAAATCTTTTTTAAAACAAATCTATCGTTAACTTGTATTCCAAAATAAATTTTATTTGGAGGGCATATATAGGTATTCTACAAAGTCTAGTATCAAGGAGATATGATTACTAAGACCATAATACTCTCAATCTATGTTGATAAATATTTAAGATAATTTTGAGATTTTTTACATAAATACATAATATTTAAATACCAACCTACCATGATGTCTAACATTTTATCAACATTAAACTAAAATTACAACACATAGAAGTTAAATTCAAAACATTTTTTTATAATTTTTATTTTTATTTTTAGATCATTTTGATGTATTTATCTTAAAAATAAATTTAAATAATAATAATAATTATTATTATTTAAATTTATTTTTAAGATAAACACAACCACTATTATAATACCGAATAAACTTCTAGTGTTGTTTAGAAATATATTAAAATAATATATATTTTTATTTTTAAATTAATTTTGATATACCATATCAAAATGATCTTGAAACATTTAAAAACCTAAACGGAGATGAATTGAAAGTGAGATCTCTTCATGAAAATGAGAGACATGTTATCGATGAGATTCATGGGCCTAAAGCTGATCAACAACATAGTCCAATCACTTGGGTCCATCTTTGCTAGGATTAAAAAAATATTGATAAAATAATACGATTTTTTTTTTTAAATAAAAACAATATAATTTAGAGAATATTTGTGACTCCTGATTTATATGTGTTAAGTGAGACCTTTCTCAAATTAAAACAATTATTAGACAGAAGCTTCAATTAAAAAAAGGCAAGAAAAGAGAGAAAAAACGCTTAGAAAATAAACTAAAATTTTGATGATAACACCACTATTGCTGTTGAAAAATTCTTGATAACACCAAGAAAAATCACCAATAGTCTATGATGATAATTAGTTGTTTGGGGTCTCCATTAATGATGGGATTTAATAGGTGCCAACTTGAAAGTTTTCATAAAAAGATTCAATTTAGTCTTTATACTTTCGATGTTTTTCTTTTGACCCTTTGGTTTATAAATTTTAATTTTAGTATAGAACTTTACCTTATGATTTAATAGAGGAGAGAGAAAGTTAATGTTAGACAAAAGATACAAATTGAGATCATATGTTAAAGAAACAAAATATAAAGGTAAAAGCTTGAAGAAAGTAAATGAGAAGCTATTTATTCCCTTTGTCTTGGTCTATCTTTTAGGTTAAAAAACAATATTTAACATATTTTTCAACTTAAGTCAAAAGGAATATGTGGAAATTGCATCATAGGATGAACATCAATATAACTTGTTTCTTAGGTACTAGTAGTTATTATTTTGTTTGACTAATGCAAAGATATTTGGGGAAGTTGCATCATGGGATGGAAGGAATATCTGTCGTCGACAAGAAAATTGTTATTTTAACTAGAGAGCACCACATTTG
Organism: Salix exigua; assembly: GCA_032356905.1. Lineage (NCBI taxonomy): Eukaryota > Viridiplantae > Streptophyta > Magnoliopsida > Malpighiales > Salicaceae > Salix > Salix exigua. Next base: position 658,271 of record CM063594.1, on the reverse strand, counting down.
GCCTTACATGTTGATTGCTTTGTTAAAAACACTAATGGTAGCATCCCTTTTCTTTTCTTTTATGTTTAATTGATTAATTTTTTGTATTTTTTAATTGAATATTATTTTTATTTTTAACTTTTAATAGTTAGTTGATTATAATTAGACTTTCAAATTTGAATACTATTTCTTAATTGGCGATCCTCATTTGATTAATTAAACAACAACACAAAGTTTCTTGATAATCATCACAAGTAACATCGTATGAACATCATTTATTGAATAAATCATGCACTGTAATTCATCATTAAAGCATAAAAGGTATGGCCAAGAGTTTCAAATCTATTTCAATATTAAAATGAATTATAATATCCAGATAACAAAGAAGAAAAAGATAATATTCACATGTTTTATTGCAAGGTCGATACATGACTAGTGTAAATTGCATGCTTTGTAAGCTAGTTAATTGCAAGTTTTAACAAACATCCATACAATTTGACCAATCATCAACATTTCAGAGAGTTAAGACATATAAAATTAACATATTGTTAAAATCAACAAACAGACGAGAGCATTTGTATCACCGACCAAACTGATATGAAGAATCAATGCTACAATCATTAGATGGATCTCTTAAACTTGGTGGATCAACCATATTGATCCTATGATCATCATTTGATGTCTGTTGTGGAACGAGAAAAGGCTTAGGAGGTATTTTTAGAGACTCAATATCTTCTACAAGCATCTGTACAACTTTGTGCATTGAGGGACGATCAATAGGCTTCAATTGTATGCACCATAATGCCACTATAGTCATCTTTTTTGTTGTTATCTTTTCCTGCTCCGTGGCTTCGTCTTCTAGTATATCCTTTCCTTCACTAACTTGGTCATAAATCCATGAGGGAAGTACATGTGGCTCGAATGATCTGCCAATGCATTCAAGTTTTTTCTTCTCCCTACCATCTCCATTAACAACATCCCAAAACTATATACATCGGCTTTGTAAGAGATGCCTCCGATACTTTTGTAAAATAATTCAGGAGCCATGTATCCCATTGTTCCTCTAGCCATAGTGAGGGGCACAGTGTTATTATTAGTTGGATACAATTTCGCAAGTCCAAAATCTGAAACTTTTGGAGAGAAGTTTTCATCGAGAAGAATGTTGTGAGGCTTGATGTCAAAATGCAAAATCTGCATATCACAACCTTGATGCAGATACTCAATACCACGGGCCACCCCAAGCGAAATTTCATGTAGTTTGTGGTTGCTTAGCGGGATGCAACCCTGTCTGGAAAAAATATACTTTTCAAGAGATCCATTCGGCATGAACTCATATACAAGGGCACGTTTTGATCCTCACAGACAAAGCCTATGAGTTGCACCACATTGCAATGGTGAATTCTTCCAATGGTAGCAACTTCAATGATAAAATCTTGACCGTTAGTTTTTCTTGACGCAAAAGTTTCTATCGCCATAAAGCGGCCACTACTGAAGCTTTCCTTTGTACACCGAGCCATAACCTCCCTCACCTAACTTGTCACTGAATCCATTGGTTATCTTCTTAATCTCCGAGTAAGAATACCTTATGGGCATGAGATTATGGTCATCACTTTGCAAGAATTCTTCAATGTTTTCATACATTGATAAATGCCTTCTTCGCCATTTATAAACCAAAAAGGTTATGAAAAATGGAAGCCCGCAAAGGAATAATAATGTATGATATATCACTGCATAAAAATATTATAAGAACATTAATCAATTATGGAAATATATTATTTGTTATTAGATTTATATGTAATTTTTTTCTTTTATAAATGAAATTTTGTTTCTCAGTTCAAAAGCATAAAATTTCTTCAAAATTGAAATTCTTATCACCAAATAAAATTGATTTTAGGGAGGGGGGGGGTGGAAATCTAGGTTTTCTACTTATCTTGTTTTCATTTTTTTGTCATTTTCTTGATTTGTTAGTTTATTCATTCCCATATAATCTCTCCCTATTTGTTTGTTAGAACATTCATAAATACAAGTCATTAATACCTTTATTTAGGAATTTTTTTAATGTTTTTATACAATCCCTTTACGCTAGGTATTTTAAATAAGATCCCTCTATTGTGATTTGACCAATTTTCCATTAAATGTGAACATGTGTCAAGAATATAGAATTGTATGCACAACTTTTTTTTTTTAAATGTGAAATATTAGAAAGAAAAAAAACCAAAATTTGAAAGAAAAAAAAGAAATCGAAAACTAAAATTTATAAATTTTCCATTAAATGTGAACATGTGTCAAGAATATAGAATTGTATGCACATCTTTTTTTTTAAATGTGATATATTAGAAAGAAAAAAAACCAAAATTTGAAAGTAAAAAAAGAAATTGAAAACTAAAATTTATAAATTAACCATTATAAAAACAAACACCGTGGAGTATTGTAAATATTATTTTTCATAGTAGAGAAAAATAGAAACAAATAAGAATATGTTAAGTCATTGACACTTTTTACTTTTTAATAAATTTTTAAAAACCATTTCTTTTTCTTTTTTCTAGAAGCTTTTCAATTTATTTATTTTAGTTTTTTAATATGATATAAAGTTTTAGTAGTTTTCTTAATATTTCTTGTATCCTTGAAAAGTTTTGACCTTGAAGCTCTATTTTTTTTTATGCTTGTCCATATTTAAAAGAATAATTTATAGAATCATAAAAAAGAGACCATATTTGGAAATTGTCAAGAGTAGATATTTTATATGTTAATATAAATGGGTGAATTTAAGAAAATATCAAGATTATAGAAAAGAAATATTTGATTAATCCAGTAAACAACTTTTAAAAATGAATTTATGCTAGTTTTTATGTGCCTCTATGATACAAACAATAAAGTTTATAATAAATAAATAAAAACACTCTGGATATTTTATATGATTAAAAGATATTCATTCAATTGCATTATAAGTCATTGTTTATAGTTAAGAGAAAATAAGGATATTAATACATATTTAACCTGAGGCTAAAACAATATAAATTTAATTGATTTGCAAGAAAATAAGTAAATAGAATTGAAAAATTAAGATTTGAAATTACGAAAATAAGCAAAAGGTAATGCATGAAACCATTGAAGAGCCAAAGTTGGAGATAATATTGCACTTAATTAACGGTTTTGCGTCTTAATACATAAATTTAATGCCTCACTGTTAGTCCAAGAAAGCAAAGGAAAATACTAACCTATGAGAAGAAGTAGCGCAAGTAGGGTAAAGAGCAGAACTATGAGAATGGTTAGAAAATGTGAAGAGATAACATAAACACGTAAGTTTCCTGCAAAATAAATACATGAAGAAAATGAAAACAAATGGAAACACAATCAATATTACGAAGAGCGTGTTAGAACATTGTGAGATGCTGCCTAGAAGATCAAGGAAGCTGTTGTGAAGACTGAAGATGCTGATTTGAAGACATAGTCTTAGTCAATGTTTTACTGTTTTATTGCTTTTTGAATTTGAATTTATTTCATGTAATCCAATTCAGTTGTTAGCTGAATATTTGATTTTGTTTAGCAATAATCTCTCATGTGTTGTTGAGAGTTTGTTTTTGATTACAATTCATATTCTGTAAGCCTATTTATTGGGCAATTTCAATTTCAATAAATTTACATCTTCTTCTTCCAATTTTGTCTTTGCTTCAAAATCCAGATTTTAATTCCAACGATGAATCGTTATAAGCGATTCATTGTTCAAATCAAGAAATTCTAACAAGTGGTATCGAGCATTTTGTTCCTTCGGGATCGAGGGTGATTTTGTGAGTAAACACGAGTGAAATTTCGAGTGCAAACACGTGAGATTGAGTGAAACACGAGATAATTGAGAGGAAAAGCAAGTGAGATTTATTTTGTTCAAAATCCATGGCTTCTTTTTCCTCGTCATCACACTCGTCATGTGCCGACCTTTGATGGTGAGCATTATCACATCTGGGCTATGAAAATGAGATTCTACCTGAGATCTCTAGGTTTGTGGAATGTTGTAGCAACTGATGCTGATCCTCAACAACCACACGAAAATCCCACCATTGCACAGTTGAGAGCTTTTGAAGAAGAAAAGCTAAAAAAGGATAAGGCAATTACTAGCCTTCATGCTGCACTAGCAGATCACATTTTCACCAAAATCATGGACTTGGAAACACCCAAACAGATTTGGGATAAACTTCAAGTTGAATTTGAAGGCAGCAATAGAGTTAAAACAGTCAAACTCCTTGGATTTAAGAGAGAATTCGAGCTGATGAAGATGAAGGACAATGAAACTGTCAAAACCTATTCAGGCAGATTGATGAACATTGTCAACCAAATGAGACTCCTTGGGGAGACATTTGAAGATCATAAGATAGTGGAGAAGCTTATGATGTCAATTCCAGAGAGATTTGAGGCCAAAATATCTGCAATAGAAGAGTCTTGTGATTTGCAAACTTTAGCTATTGTTGAGTTAATCAGCAAACTTACTATTCAGGAACAAAGGGTTCAAATGAGAGATGATGATGCTATGGAAGGGGCATTTCAAGCCAACTGGAAAGGAAAGAAGATTGGAAATTTTCAGAAGAAAGATTTCCATCATGGTAAAAAACCTCTCTCGAAATTTAAATCTGTTGTCCCTGTCAATAGGCAGAATTTTGCACCTTGTTCTTATTGTAAAAGAACAAATCATGCTGAGCAAAATTGCTGGTTCAAAGGAAAATCACTCATTCATTGTGATTTCTGCAACAAGAATGGCCATAGTGAGAAGTATTGTAGATTGAAAAGAAAGCAACCTCAGCATGAGATTCAACAACATGCTAATGTTTCTGAAGAAGGCAAAGAAGATGATGAACACTTGTTCATGGCTATTTCAGCCATTGACACCTGCAGAAAAGACACTTGGTTAATTGACAGTGGTTGTACAAGCCATATGTCAAAATACTTGTCAATTTTCTCTTCCATTGACAGGTCAATAACACCAAAGATCAAGCTTGGAAATGGAGACATTGTGGAGGCAAAAGGTAGAGGAACCGTGGCAGTTCAAACAGCAAGAGGTATGAAAGTTATTGACAATGTCTTATATATTCCAAAGCTAGATCGAGATCTATTAAGTGTAGCACAAATGATGAGGAATGGATATGAAGTTGCACTCAAAAACAGAACCTGTTTTATAAGAGATTCGAATGACTTAACTATTGCCAAAATCAAAATGGAAGGTAATAGTTTTTACTTGAATTTGGTTGTTGTGGAAGGCCATGCCTTAAGTGCTAAGATTGATGAGAGTATTACTTGGCATAAAAGGCTTGGTCACTTGCAATTATAAGTATTTGAAGATGCTTTGCATGACAATGGTTTAGTGGATGGAATACACGAAATTTTTGACGACAAGCTTTTGTGTGAAGGCTGCGAAATTGGCAAGCAAAACAGAAAGCCGTTTCCAGTTTCATCATCATATAGATCTGAAAAGAAATTGCAACTGGTTCATTCTGATATTTGTGGACCAATGAGAGTAGCTTCTTTGAACAATAGTGCTTATTTTATCTTGTTCATAGATGACTATAGTAGAATGACTTGGGATCATTTTTTGAAGACCAAGTCACAAGCCTTTACTGAGTTCAAAAGGTTCAAGAGTTTGGTTGAAACTCAAAGTGGTGAGAAGATTATGATGCTAAGAACAGATAATAGGGGTGAGTACACATCAAAAGAGTTCACGGCATACCTTCAAGATGCAGGAATTGTGCATCAATTGACTGTGCCATATTCTCCTCAACAGAATGGTGTTTCTGAGAGGAAGAATAGGACAGTAATGGAGATGTCCAGGTGCATGCTATTTGAGAAGAAATTGCCGAGATTCCTATGGGCTGAAGCTGTCAACACTTCAGTTTATTTACTGAATAGATTGCCTACAAAGTCTATTCAAAACCAAACACCATTGGAAGCATGGTCTGGAATCAAACCAACTGTCAAGCACTTGAAAATGTTTGGCTCTCTTTGTTATTTTCAGGTACCTGCCGAGAGAAGAGGAAAGCTTGATGAAGTGGCTGAAAAGGGTGTGCTTGTTGGTTATGCAGCAGATACAAAGGGGTACAGAATCTACAATTTGAATAAATCAAAGATTCAAATTTGTAGGGATGTGCACTTTGATGAAACATGCAGCTGGGATTGGGAGTCAATTGATGTTGTTCCAAAAGTGATAAGTCTTGACTCTGTTGAAGCTGGAACTTATGATGAAGTTGCCGAGCACTTGTTAATTGAAGAAACTACAGATTCAAATGTCTGTAAAGTGAGATCATTGGCTGATGTTTATGAAAGGTGCAACCTAGTGCATGCTGAGCCTACAACCTACACTGATGCTGCCATGTTTCCAGCCTGGGTTGAAGCTATGAAAACTGAAATAAATTCCATTGAAAAGAATGGGACTTGGACCTTGACAGAGCTGCCACATGGGAAAAACAGGATTGGTGTGAAGTGGGTGTTTAGGACTAAGTTCAATCCTGATGGAACTGTGTTCAAACACAAGGCAAGGTTAGTTGCCAAGGGATTTGCTCAAGTTGCTGGTGTTGACTATGGGGATACGTTTGCCCCTGTTGCAAGGCATGACACAATTCGTCTACTGTTGGCTCTTGCAGGACAATTGGGTTGGATTGTATACCATTTAGATGTTAAATCTGCATTTCTAAATGGTATACTACTTGAGGATATTTATGTGCAACAACCAGATGGATTTGAAGTGGCTGGGGAAGAACATAAAGTGTACAAGTTGCACAAAGCACTTTATGGGCTGAAACAAGCACCAAGGGCTTGGTACAGCAGGATTGACTCATACTTGATTCAATTAGGATTCAAGAGGAGTGAAAGTGAAGCAACTTTGTATTTAAAACAAGAAGATGACAAGCAGCAACTGATAATTTCCCTCTATGTTGATGATATGCTAGTGACTGGAAGCAACACAAAGCTTCTGGAAAAATTCAAACTGGAAATGCATGAAATGTTCGAGATGAGTGACTTGGGTGTTATGAATTATTTTCTAGGCATGGAGATACAACAAAGCAGCACTGGAATTTTTGTTTGCCAAAAGAAATATGCTGTTGATATATTGAAGAAGTTTAAGTTGGAATCTTGCAAGGAAGCAACCTCTCCATTAGCACTAAATGAGAAAATTTCAAAGCATGATGGTGATAAGCTTGAAGATTCATCAACTTTTAGAAGTCTGGTTGGCAGCCTGTTATACTTAACAGCCACCAGACCTGACCTTATGTTTCCTGCAGGTTTGTTATCAAGGTACATGAGCTCACCTAGCAACATTCATATGGGAGTTGCTAAGAGAGTATTGAAGTATATACGGGGAACAAGTGATTTGGGGATAATGTACTCGAAAACAGGAGGAGTAAGTTTGACGAAGTTATCTTGACGATGATTGGGCCGGTAGTGTTGATGACATGAAGAGCACTTCAGGTTATGTTTTCACTCTTGGTTCAGGTGCAATTTGTTGGAATGCAAAGAAACAAGAGGTGGTCGCACAATCTCTATCGAGGCTGAGTATGTTTCTATGGTCACTGCTACAAATCAAGCTATTTGGCTACAAAAGGTTCTAGCTGATTTGGGACAAATTCAAAGCTCACCAACGAGCTTTATTGTGACAATAAATCTGCAATTGCTATTGCACAAAATCCAGTTCAGACATGGGAGAACTAAGCACATTAATGTGAAGTACCATTCCATACGTGAAGTCGAGAAGAATCAACTTATAAAGGTTGTTCATTGTTCAATCGATTTTCAATCGGCGGACTTGATGACCAAGGCTCGCCACCTACAAGGCTGGAATTTTTAAGGCTAAGTGTTGGATTAATCAAGGCACATCTCAAGGAGGAGTGTTAGAACATTGTGAGATGCTCGCCTAGAAGATCAAGGAAGTCATTGTGAAGACGAAGATGCTTGATTTGAAGACATAGTCTTAGTCAATGTTTTACTTGTTTTATTGCTTTTGAATTTGAATTTATTTCATGTAATCCAATTCAGTTGTTAGCTGAATATTTGATTTTGTTTAGCAATAATCTCTCATGTGTTGTTGAGAGTTTGTTTTTTATTACAATTCATATTCTGTAAGCCTATTTATTGGGCAATTTCAATTTCAATAAATTTACATCTTCTTCTTCCAATTTTGCTGCTTGCTTCAAAATCCAGATTTTAATTCCAACAATGAATCGTTATAAACGATTCATTGTTCAAATCAAGAAATTCTAACAGAGCGTGCATACATCTTCCCTTACTTGTTAATTATTTCTACTATGAAGAGAGAAACTAAGATTGAGATTTTAACCTCCACACCATGCATGCTAGAACTGATCCTCACCTTTATAAGTTTTAAATTCCAGTCGTGGTTTTCCTCCTATATCAACAGAAAGGTAGTTAAGTAAATATGTGAAATATTGTAGGATACATGTATGCATGCATACATACATACATGTAATGTTGCATCCAGAAGCCACCTATATTCACCCAAAAACAAAAAACTCACCTGGGAATGAGAAGTCATATTCTATCCTGTAATAAGGATCTATATTCAACAACAACAAAAAAAGGGTATACGTATCAAATCCAAGGCATATACATACATACATACATATATATATATATAAACACATATATATTAATTCTTTTTGCAAAATTGATCCATGATAAATGATAAATAAGACATGATCAAAAATAGTCCTCACCTGAAAAGTACTTGTTTAGTAGTGGCCATGTCTCTACATTTCAAGGAAAAGAAAATGTTGTGTCAATATTCAGAATATCTTTTTTGATATTCAAATAAGATATTTATTTTTATTTTTTTGCATTAAGAGTATGAAGGGCGTAGACATCTCTAATTTCTTTCTCATTAGACATTCTTATTGAAATGGGTAGAGTGGATATATATACTCACTTGTAGGTTTTCTGTCAATTGATGAATTATCGTTACTGATTAACTCAATTAATCTTTGTAGGTGTTTTGTTTGTGTTTGGGAGAAAAGGATTGAAGAGAATTGAAGACCAAGAGGATTTCAGAAAGAGATAAGCTTCTATATATTTTTGCTTATCATCTGTTTGATTTTATGTCTTCCTTTTTACACTTAGACTTCACACACGTTTTTTACATGTTTAACAGATTGTAACTGAATTGTAACTAATTAGTTAGTTAGAATAAGCTCTCAACACTAAATGCATGTTCAACACATTTAATACATGATTAGAGTTTGTATATGAATTAGCTTCTTTGCTTCTCCTTCTTCTCCTTCTTCTCCTTCACTGCCAGTTAACACTGCCTTCATCATGCATATCTGTGAGTGGCTTACTCTACATGTAATTTCTCAAGTTATAGATAGAAAGATAACGTAGTATTCTTGACTTGTGATGTTTCTAATTAAGGATCTCTCTCTCTCTCTCTCTCTCTCCAATCCACACCTTCAATGTCTTACACCTTATTTAGGTTTCATGTTTAACATTTTAATTATGTAACTAGAAGACGTGTTCTTACCAAAGGAAGGGAGGATTTGATCATCCACAAAAGCTGCAAGAAAAGCAAATAGCTGTTAAAAAGACCAGGTGGCCTTCATAGTACTCTGATTAACGATTCGAAGGAGATGATGCTTACTTATTACAAATTCGATGAGAGCACCGATTCCTCCTGTGGGCACTTCGAAAAAGAAGAAAAAACAAAGAAAGAAAGAGTCAGATGAAAAAAATTAGCTGAAATCTTATTAATCGGCATGTTATGTGTAACACAATTATTAAACCCAGCTCAGCCTGTAAATTCCATATCCTAACTAGAATTGTTTTATATATATATATATATATAAAAAAAAAAAAAATAGTTTACTCCACTAATTAATCTAATCAAATCTAAATTATTATTTTTTATATAAAGAAATGATCGAAATTTATATATGCAGTTAATTAATCAAATACCAAAAGGACGGTACATTTTAAACCAACCAAACAAGCTAACTTATGCATTCAGATGAGGTGATTTGAGAGATAGAGAGAATAACGTACTGCGTGTCCCAGGACAGTAATATTCAGTGCGTATGGTGGCATTATCAAGGTTGATCTCTTTGGCATAATCACAAGAAGCCTCCCGCCATGAAAGCTCAAAGCCATATGCCAAAATATCATGGACTTCTATCAAAGACATATTGGCCAAAATATCATGGGCTTCTATCAAAGATATATTGGTAATATCATGGACATCTATCAAAAACAAATTGGTAATATTTTCTAGTTGAGAAAGTAAAGGTGGTTGATAAATCAAATCTATACGGCATAAGTCCGGTACCTCAGCAATTTCACCACCGACCATCCTATAGTCATCACCAGCAATCACATGGTAATCATAGTAATTAACGATCACATAGGAATAACCTTCCATATGGCGGAAGCTGGGAGAATAAATACTGCCATTTTTGCAGGAAGAAGTATTGACGAAATAAAAAGGAGGACTCGGTATTGGACTTGGGCAGCTAATAAAAGTTAATGTAATTCCAGAGGAATGGACACAAACACTAAACGGATAATAGTGACCGTAGTCGAAACCAATAATATCCTGCTGAACAGAATGACGAGGGATGGAGAGGCAATCATCCTTTTGAAAATCAGCCTCCACAAGTCGAATTGTGAATGCAGGGTGATAATCGATTGCCTGAACATAATATTTTACCCTCTGGAAGTATACAGTTGTGCGGTTGTTTTCACAACCAAGCTCATATTCTTTGCGGCCACAGCTTATGGGGTCGGTTTGTAATCGAAAAGGGTAGCTAATATGAGTGATGTTACCACAAGAAGAGGGAGCACAGTTATTTGTAGCACTGCAACTCTGGTGGCCGGCTAGGATGACTAGAAAAAGAAGGGCTGGGTATGCACCGACATGCTGCTCTAACATCCCACTCATCATTGCAGGGAAATGAAATAACGGGAATTATTGCTCTCAGTTGCAAATGTGAAGAGTTTCCTGCCGCAGACAGGGGAAGCCAGTTTTATATAAAACTTTTCCTTGGGCCCATCCTCTCCATTAATATATATATTTATGAACAGACTTTGCCCTGCATAAACTGAACTATTAACTTTAACAATAAATCTAAATGTATGGGAAGTAATGGAATTAAAAGATGGGATACCAAAATGAAAACATATGGAAGGTTTGGGTGACTTTAACAAAGTTTAGGCGAATTATTTATTTTAGCTCCTATATTTTTCAAATTATAAATGCAGGGTCCCTTCAGTTTTCAAAATTTAAAGGTCAGATAAATTTTGATCTCAAATTTAATTTTTAAATCTTTTGTGTTCTTGATTTGAGAGAGATAAGTGAAGGTTCAATTTTTAGATTGAAATTGCCTAGAAATCAAACATGAGCTCAATAAAGTTTTTGGTTTTAGGTTGATTTTTTGAGACCATAAATGAGTTTATCAGGTTGCCTAAAATGTTTCCTAATTGTTTGGGTATAAATGGGTTGGCAGAAAAAGTTTAGTTATTTCCTTTAATTTTCCGATAAATGTGGTGATAGTTTTTTCTTTTAAAATATCTTTGAGAAAATATATCGAGCTTGCCTTAAAGATTATTAATTTATTTATTTTGCAAATGTTTAGATGATCTGAGGGTTTCTTTTTTAAGATTATTAAGTAATTTGGAGAGTCTTACAATGCGTTTAAATGGAGAATAAATTACAAAAAAGAATCTTCAACCCAAAAAAAATCTAAAAGCCAAGAGATTACGAAATACATATGCAGGAAAGGATTACAAAAAAGGGATCGCTGTACCAGGTCAGTAGAAGACACGGTAGGAAGTCTTCGTTTTCGAATTTTCCAACAACAAAATTCGTTGCAGTTGTAAATTACTTTTTATATAATTATAAAATAATATAGCTATATCTTTTGGTAAAGATGATAATTAGTTTTAGATATTATTTTCTGAACTATATAATAAAAAAAAAGGAAAACAAGAGCATGGGGACCTGTTGATTGGCAAAACTGTGTGGTATCAATCCCCACTTCACAAGTGTCCTTATGATTTTATCAACCGCCACTATGAATCTTCATGAGTGGTTGATAAGTAATAATACTTCTGGGTTATAGCAAATCACTGGGTTTTGTCGAAATTTCACAAAATAAATATGTAAGTATTTTATTTTATTTTATTTTATTTTATTTAAAAATAATTAAATATCAGAAATCCTATCGGAATTATTTGTATCAAAATACAAAAACATTTCCTCTTATTTTCTAGTAAATGTGGTGATAGTTTTTTCTTTTAAAATATCTTTGAAGAAAAAGATCGAACTTTTGATTTAAAGTGTGTGTACCAAGTAAGTAGAAGACACGATAGGAAGTCTTCGTTTTCGAATTTTCCAAGTCAATAGATGACCAGTAGGCCAATCAGAGAATACATGTCAACATTACGTTACTCTCTTTAATTAATAATTATTCAAAAGATATAGCTATAATCCAACAACAAAATTCGTTGCAGTTGTAAATTACTTTTTATATAATTATAAAATAATATAGATATATCTTTTGATAAAGATGTTAATTAGTTTTCGATATTATTTTCTGAACTATATAATAAGAAGAAAAAAAAAGAAAAGCAAGAGCATGGGACCTGTTGACTGGCAAAACCGTGTGGTATCAATCCCCACTTCACAAGTGCCCTAATAATTTTATCAACTGCCACTATGAATCTTCATGAATGGTTGGAAATAATAATACGTCCGGGTTATAGCAAATCACTGGGTTTTGTCGCAAATCTGATGAGGAAATTTCACATAATAAATAAATATGTAAGCATTTTATTTTATTTAAAAATAATTAAATATCAGAAATCCTATCGGAATTATTTGTATCAAAATGCAAAAACAAACAAATGGTGACATGTCTACCCCATTTGTATCTAGTTGCTTGCCGAATAAGTTTTGTTGAATATTATCAGTCTCTTCCAAAAGTTTTTGCTGCAAATTTAAATAATCTTTTCAGCTTAAAATGTAGATTTAAGGCCACTGTATTCAAATTTATTATTTGATTTATGGTAGTTAATGAAAGGTTTATATTGCGGGATTCAATTATGATTATTACTATAATAATTAATTTTTTAGCGTTCAAAATCCATCATCAATCTTGTTTACCACATGACTTCAAATTTGGGGTAAAATGCTTATAAGATTTCAGATTCTAATTTATAATTTAAATTATCATAATAATTTTTTTTAATTATACTTCATAATTTATAATCCATTTCATATACTTATCTTTCAAAATGCTTTTCATTTAGAAAAGTATCACAATAATATTTTTTATTTTTTAAAATTATTTTTAATATCAGCACATCAAAACGATTTAAAAACATCAATTTTTTACTTTAAAATAAAATAAAATAAAAATTCATTTTTCTACACACTCAAAAAACATTCTGGATTACTATAATATATTAGCGATTTCGCTTATTAGTGCACCTCCACCCTTACTGTTGTATCAAGGGTATTTTTTATTTTCCAACATTACATTGTTTAGTGTATTTTATACTTTCCATATATTTTTGCAAATTAAAAATATTGATTTGCCCCTTCGTGCACGCATTGAACAATAGTTGAACCGGGAAAATTTTGATTTTCTAAAAATACGTGTACAGTTTAATCACTATACTGCTCTCCATTAAGATAAAATCACGGGACATCAAGCGTTGAAAATGTGTTAATATGTTTATAGCCCCGACAAGACAAAAGTAAGGAATTAGCTGTTTGAGTAGAGCACACGGCAGGAAGTCTTCGTTTCCGAGATTTCCAAGTCAATAGAAGACCAGCAGGCAGGCCAATAAGAAAATACATGGGGGTAGAAAGTCGGACACTACATTGTCAAAGGTCGCATCACGCAAACTTCACGGCCCCGGCAATAAGTAGAAGACAGTAATATCTAGAGAAACGAGGGAAGGCCCTCGTCAGCCTGAGCTAGAAAAATGCCTTGGGAAAAACAGAGTACTGTGTTTCAAAAATAACTATTGTTCTCTGTTTTTGTATTCATGGTTCTCTGTATATATTGCTAAATATATAGTATTACCTTTAATAAAGAAATATTAACATAAGTAATGTTCAATGTATAATACCAAATCACAGGATCATATCTTCCTCAATTTGGGATCTGAAATGTTAATTAGGGATTTAACTGAAGGATTCTGTTGCTGCATTCACGTATAGCCCACATCCTTCTGTTACTGCATATATTCTTCTGCATATATTCTTCTGCAATTACTTCTTTCTGATCTTCATGTTGCTGCATTTATTTCCTAATCTTCATAATCTAGAGAAGGAGAAATGACAGCGAACATTCACAAGTATTTTGAGAGTTACAAGGCCACGATGTCGCACTGCTTCTCAGAGCTCATATTTGAGCTAAGCTGAAGCCCAAAGAAAGTCTCATTACTTGTATCAGATTTAATTTAATTTAATTCCACAATCACTTCGGAACTTGTATTTAACACTGGAGGTATGCCTAAAACAAGTGTTATAGAAGAAGCTAGAAGGAGGCGTACTGTGCGGCACAGGAATAAGTGGACAGGGAGGAAAGAACAGAGAGCATAGAAAAGACGTATGCCTAAAACAAGAGACACAAATGGTGCCCGACACTTATTATTTATTTGGACTTTTGAGTTTTTCTTGTCGATCCTATGATGCAACTTCCACATATTTATTTGCCTTGGTCAAACAAAATAATAACAAGTTGGGTTGATGTTCATAACTCGTGTCTTTTTTTTTATCTAAGCTTCCTCTATTTCTATTTCTTAAGTTGTGAAATGATGTTTTTTAACCTGAAAGATAGACTTAGACAAACGGAATATTTTGTTTCTTTAACATATGATCCAACTTTTATACTCTGTTTTTCGATAATTTTGTCTCTCCTCTTTCAAATTATAGCTTTTTTGATATTTAGTTGATTATAATTTGAGCACTACCTCTTCATTATCAATCCTAATTTGATTAATTAAACAATACAAAATTTCTTGATAATCATCACAAGTAATATCGTATGAATGTTATTTATCGAATAAATCACACCAGCTTTCATAATCTTTTGTCCACTTGTTTACCTAAGATATTTTCATAATCGAAAACAACTAAATATTAAAATGCAAGGCCCAATTTCATGTTTGACACACCTTTAATAATTAACAAAAATTGTAACGTGTATATAGTCATAAACTGAGTTACGTTTGCAATAAATATTAGGAAAAATGCTGTGACAAAGGAAGAGAGTCATGCTTTCAAAAATGGAAAAGCAGTTTGGTTTTTGCTGGGAAGTGTTGAATCATATGTGCCTTTTCCAATTACATCACATGAAATTATATTCTCACATGAAAAAGATGCAATTCAATTCTTCAATTTTAGAATTTTAGATACCAATTCTTCAATGTTCTTGTCAGAAGAACCACCTTCACTAACAGCCTCAATAGCTAACTCTCTCCATTTCTTAGCATTCTTTTTCATCTCAATGCCCTTCTCTCCCTCCATCACTTCCTTGATACAACACTCAATCTCATCTCTTGGCACAATCCCTTTCTCATCAACCTTGACTCTAATTCCCACCTTCCAAATATCCTCTACCAGCTTCGCATTTGGTGGCTGGTCAGTCCATTGTGGCATTGCCACCATTGGCATGCCAAGACTCAACGCCTCAATCGTTGAGTTCCACCCACAATGAGTAAGAAAACATCCCACGGCTTCATTTGACAGTATTCTAACTTGAGGACTCCACCCCACTACACAACCTTTTTCACCCAAGTCCTCAAAAAATGTTTTGGGGAGATTGACTTGCCCAGATTCCTTTATTACCCACAAGAAATAGTAATTACTGTTCTTCAAGCCCCAAGAAAGTTCTTCAATTTGCTCCTCACACAGGTCAGACATGCTACCAAAGGCCACATATACAACTGACCTCGGTGGTTTATTGCTGATCCAATTGGTGGAAATGGATGCTTGCAATGTAAAGAGATCAAGATTATAGTAATCATCATCTTCAATACGCAGGTCCAAGTATATTGATGGAACTGTTGGTCCAATCGTCAATGTAGGACAAACCTTTGATATTGTATCCACTGCCTGTCCAGAGAAACACACAGATTATGATTTTGTGGAGTTTTTCTACTGTCATAGACTAATCTCCAGCACTTGATAGTTGATGCGTTTACTGCACCAGAACTGCATACTAAATCTTATAGCAAATGGATAGAACTTTTTAATGGGCTTGTAGGGCTGGGCCAATGGCTAAGGAATCAGGGGTGGGTCAGGAGCTATTCTACCCAGATCTTTGGTTTTATCTGATATGATTTGCATCAAAATCAACTATGATTGTTTGGAATTCAATTAAAATTAAATAGACATAAACTCTGGGAAGTCCCGGACCCGTTGGCAGAAAAGAATGGATGCATTAAAGAGAGCTTGCTAGAATGTAAAACATAAATTACCTCAGCCTCTAGCTTGTAGAAAGTGTTGATAAGAATGTAATCAACTCTGTCTATATTAGAAAACTGATCCAGCAACATCTTGAAGTAAGCAGGGTACGAGCCAGGGACGCCGATGAAGGACGGCATGTCTCGAGACTCAAGCAAAGGCAATCCAGGAATGGAAACAGGTTCTGAAGTGATTGGCAAACTCAATAATCCATGCTGAATGTTGTAATAAATATAATCAACAACACAAGGTTGAGTGAAAAAGGCAGCTCCCATGACCCCGGAATCCTTCGCAACATCCAAGGCCCAGTGCAAGAAAGGCTCGTAGATAACACAATCAATAGGGTGTGGTGTGCTTCGATACTTGACAATAAGTTCAGCTAGGGTTTTTGAACCTGCTGCCTCTAGGTTTTCAAGATAGTGTTCGCTAGAACCACCTTTCGGAAAGCCTTGGTCATCAAAACCGTCAGAAATGACATCAAGATGGACAGGGCCGATTGAGGAGCCAAGCTTCATAGCCTTGGCAATGAAAATGGAGGTTACAAGAGTGGCTTTGAGGCCTTTGGAGATCAATCGCCTTGAGAATTGCATCATGGGATTTATATGGCCTTGGCCCGGGTATGGAACTAGCAGTACATGCCCTTTCCATGAGTCCCCCATCCCTCAATCTCTCCCTCAACCTGAGCTAGCTCTCTTGGTTACTGAGTGTTGTCTTGTCAGTATTAATAAGATGAGATGATAAGCCAAGAAAGAGATTAAGGTTTTGGACTTCATAATTGTCTTTATAAGATAATATCCTATTTTCAGCTGATTTATCAAAATCATTTTTTCTTTTTTGAAAATCCTACAGCTCCACATAAAAACAATATATCATTGTTGGCCTTTTTTTTTTTAATTACGAATTGATTAAATATCTTGTTGTCGTTGTAACTTGTAGGGATGCAAAAGGGCCGGTCAGAGAGATTCTTTTCATCACTTTTACAATTCATCAGTCAAAGTTGCTACTTTTTTTCTAAAATAAAACTATTATTATTGTCTAAAGGTAAATTATATTATTTTAAAAATAAAGAATTATTTATTGACATCGCCACATGACATGATGGGTTGGATTTGAAAACTCTCTCATAAAGACTAAAAAATCTCTCGTGCAGAATTATTGCCTTTTGGCCTCCTATATACATCGTACCATCTACTATCAAACAAGCCTCTGCCAAAGTGTTATCCACATGGAACCCAGCACGTAGCCACTTTTCTGTCCACAGAATTGCAGATTGAAACGATGTCAGTAGTTCTTTTTATTTTTATTTTTATTTTCAAACACAGAGCATATCTTAGCGTTGAAAATTCCTTAGATTTCGAGTGACCATGTATGTGAGAGATTTGGATGCATTCGGAATTTTTATGTCGAAAAGCAACAATACAAGTGGAATCTTACTACCAAGAGAATAGTATAAATTATAATATATGGTCTCAATTAAAATTTAAATTTTTAAATGAGATAGTTTATTGACATGGTATTAGAGACTTGTGGATTCAGTGGTCACGAGTTTGAATCTCACCATTTTATTCTATTTAATAAAAAACAACACAAGGTCGTTGTGGTTCTGTGCAAGTTTCAAGCATAAAAGACTTTCACTTGAAGGTGTGTTTTAGAGAATAATATAAATCATATTATGGAGTCTCATTTACAATCTTAAGATTATAATATGTGATATTTCACATACTGGAGATTATAATAGTGTTATGTGTGTCTGTATATATACTTGTTTTTTGTTTTTCTTAGATTTTTCACTTTTTTAAACAAGATTTTATTTGTAGGTTGATATTTAATTTTATTATCATATATTTTTATTAAAGGAACTAAAAAAATATTTTGTAAAAATAAATCATTAAACTCAATGAAGTTCATGACACAATTTCTTGGAGACTAAAAGCGATGTACTTTGTTGTTGTCTCAATAGTTCTTAAAAAAGTTACCATCTTGAATTTTGTTAAAAACTAAGACATGTTTTTACTAGTCTTCAAAATTTTATTTTGATTCATCAAATCAATTAATTTAGTTTAGATTAACTTCGTTCCGATTTTGTTTGAAACTCAAGTTAAATAAAAAGGTGGGTTATGAGATTTTAAAATTAACTTATTAAACTATGTTGAATACCATAAAAAAAATCCCTCACGCTATTAATTTTTTTATATTTTAAAGAATTTGTCCCACAGCAAAATTGTTTTTTTTTAAATAAATCAATATATTTTTTTAGTTTTTTTGGTTGATAAGATCACATTAAAATAATTGAAAAATACTTATAAAATCATCAATTTAATATTTTTTAAAATATATTTTAGAGCTGATTTCAAAAGTAGAATTACCGCCCTACCTAACAAACTTCGTGCTAGTTGAAAGACTTGCTCACCACCCAGAGAATTGCTCACGCCCTTCCAAAAGACTCTTTCACTACTGAAAGACTCTTTCACAGATGTAAAAGATGGCCACTAGGAGCCATGTACTAGTAGCTCCATTCCCAGGTGCAGGCCACATAAATCCCATGCTGCAATTCTCAAGGCGTTTGGTCTCCAAAGGGCTCAAAGTCACCTTCATAATCACCAAGATCATATCCAAGTCCATGAACCTTGGCTCATCAATTGGTTCTATTCAACTTGATACTATATCAGACGGCTATGATGATGGTGGATTTACTACTCAAGCTGGTAGCATGTAGTTTCCTTGTTATACACAGATCAGTTGCAATTTAAGGATATGGTTTATGTGAATATACATGATAAAAGACCCACATGATCAGAAAAAAATAATTCCAGGAGACAAACAGAAATCCATCAATGCATGTTGATATGGAACAACTTTAATGAGCTTGAAGTTGAAGTGTGGACTCTGTTAAAATTCACGGATTAAAGCAACTATGCACCTAAAAGCGGAATTGGTGCAAATACAATAATTATAGCAATTCTAAAATCAATTACTTGAAAGTAAAGAGATAAGGGAAAGAGATTGCTAACTCGGGTTTTAACGTGGTTCGGCAAGCCTACGTCCACGACTCAAGTACCAACTCGTACTTGAGTATTGTACTCTCTTACTAAACCAAGTAACAAGATTACAATTTCCGCTGATGAATCCACACCAAGACTTTACACCACTTGAAGATATGCCCTCTTCAAGATTTTTCCTTTCCACTTGAAGATGTCCCCTCTTCAAGATTTTTCCTTGGTGATGTTCCCTCACCAATACCAAGAGTTTTATACTCAACTCTCAAGAGTTTCACAATGGTTGTTTTAGTAAAACAACAATACACTCTTAATAGTGTGGATATTACAAATGAAGATCTAAAATCTCTTTCTCTCACTTAATAGCACTTAGGATATTTGAAGGTGTTTAAGTGTAGTGAGAATGAGAAATACTCTTTGTGTTAGGATATGAAGATTTAAACACAAATATGAGTATTAATGAGGATTGATGATATGAAGGTGTTTATGCACTTCTAATTGCCTCAATATAAGATATGAAAGTTATGTGTCAATTTCGTTTTGCAATTAAGAGGCCTATTTATAAGTTTCAAAGAAAAACTAGCCGTTTATAGCCGTTTGAAACTAGCCGTTAGAAACTAGCCGTTTGAAACTAGCCGTTTATAGCCGTTAGAAACTAGCCGTTAGAAACTAGCCGTTTGAAACTAGCCGTTTATAGCCGTTTGAAACTAGCCGTTTAATCATCAAATCCTTTGCATGCAATGTGAAGTGTGTGAGTTCATTTTAATTTGTGCTATCAAGATAGAAATTGAGATTTACACAAAGCACTAAAATGAACACTTATTCTAAGTCTTCACTTGCTTGCATCTTGGACTTCTTGGAGTGATTTCTTCTTGAACTCCATTATGCTTGTTGATGTATTCTTTGAATAAAACCTGTTTATAGCTTAATCTCATCCAAGCATATTATTAGCCCATTTTCTTTTTATTGTTATCATCAAAATATATAAAGCATACAAAGTATGACATTATATGTCAACAGACTCTGTTCTTTGATAATATAGTCATTTATTCTGTTCATTTAATGCATGTTGAGCACTTATTGACAGTTTGCTATTTCTATAACAGGTAGTGAGCTAGATGAGAATCAATAAATGGCCAATCAAACCAGTAGGACCAATGATTCCATCAATGTAGCTTACCTCAAGTAAGGCGTACTAGGGGTGACCGATTCTTTTTTCAATCGGAACATTTTTTATGTGAATAAATACGACCCGTTGAAGCATTCAAAATCACATCGAAATAGACAATGCAGCTTACCTCAGGTAACACGTACTAGGGGTGTTAATACCTTCCTTTTATGCAACCAGTCCCCTACCCTTGAATCTTTGACCAAACCAGTGCAACCGGGTGTTCCTAGCGACCCTCAGCAGCCAGGTGGCGACTCCTTCTCAACTCCTTTGCGAGAGTCAGGATCCCTCCCTGGACGCAGTGCAGCGACGTGTGACAGAAAATATGATGCTTATGAAAAGTTGGAAGAATGTTAAAAACATGAATATGATCTCTTTGTAACATGTGACCTTCCAAGGTGAAAAACTTAAAGAAAATCTCATTATAATGGGTGATCTATTAGATGAAAGAACAAAAATAGTCTCATTATAATGAGTGATCTACCTAGGTGAAGAACACGATGATGATTTTATTGTAATGAGTGACCTATCCAGAAAAAAAAGATAGTATCATTGTAATGAGTGACTTATCCAGGTAAAGACATGAAGATGAACTCACTATAATGAGCTTTTTTGTAGCGTTTTGTACATCAGTAAATCAATTTGTAAAATTATTATTGATGGGCTCACCAATTAACCACAAAAATACTAACAAGAGTTTTTCTGATGAATTATTTTTGTTTTTGATGATATTGTTGAGTATATATCGATTGAAAATTCCATTGGTAAATCTAAAAGTTTTAGTAGTGATTGTAAGCTAAAATTAAATAAAAGATTGATATAATAAATATATTTCATACGCTTATAATGAGCATAATTAATCAATTATCAAATTCTATAAACAAACAATAATATATATTTATTAACGACCAAACTGATAGGAAGAATTAATACAATAACTTGGTGGGTCTGATTGATTGGCCATGCCATCATCTTTTGTCATTTGTTGTGAGGAGGTGAGAAAAGGTTTAGGAGGAATTTGTAGGGATCCAACATCCATTTCAAGCATCTTTACAACTTCATGCATTGAGGGACGATCATCTGGTTTTAATTGTATACACCACGATGCCACTATAATCATCTTCTTTGTTATCTTCTTTTCTTGCTCTGTGGTGTCTCCTAGTACTTCTATGTCATTTCCTTCACAAACTTGCTCATAAACCCATGAAGGAAAATAAATTTGGCTTGCATGGTCTACCACTTCACTCAAGTTCTTCTTTCTTCCTATCATATCCATCAACAACATCCCAAAACTATAAACATCTGCTTTGTAAGACACACCTCCAATATTCTTGTAAAATAATTCGGGAGCTATGTATCCCATTGTTCCTCTGGCTGCGGTGAGGGGCACAATACTATTATTTATTGGGTACAATTTTGCTAATCCAAAATCTGAAATTTTTGGAACAAACTTTTCGTCAAGAAGAATATTGTGAGGCTTGATATCAAAATGCAAAATTTGCATATCACAACCTTGATGTAGATACTCAATGCCACGAGCAATCCCAAGAGAAATGTCAAACATTTTCTCTTTAGTTAATGTGATGCTACCTTGTTTAGAAAAAATATACTTATCGAGAGAACCATTTGGCATATAGTCATATACAAGACACCGCTTTGATCCCTCAGCACTGAAGCCTATAAGTTGCACCACATTGACATGGTGAATTCTTCCAATAGTGCCAACTTCATTAGTAAAGTCTTGTCCGTTGGCTTTTGGATTGCTCAAGATTTTTACTGCTGCAAACCGACCACTACGAAGCTTCCCTTTATAAACTGAGCCAAAGCCCCCCTCACCCAACTTTTCCTTGAACTCATTTGTTAACTTCTTAATCTCCGAGTAAGAATACCTTACAGGAATGAGATTATCATTACTCTGCAAGAATTCTTCAATAGTGTCATACATTGATAAATGCCTTCTTCTCCATGTGTAAATTACTAAGGTCAAGAGGCATGAAAACCCCAAAAGGAATAATATTGCACGAAATATCACTGCGTAGAGAAACAACAAGAACAATCAATGGTACGTGGATTCAAAATTATTTTGTAAACAGGAAGTGATTTCCGTCGTGTTTTCCTCCTATTAAATCTGTACAAGCTTACCATGTATCGATGGAAGCATCAATTACGTTTCTCATATTTCAAATTCACTGCACCTAAAGGTAAAAAAACTTTCTTGCGCTTTTCCATTCTTCTTCTAATCTTTTGTCTTGATCTTACAAGGCACACACATTTCATCTTCCAAAATCAAACCAAAAAAGCACAGGAAAGTAGTTACCTGTGAGAACAAGGAGTGCAATGAGCAAAACTATGATAATGCTGAGTAAATCTGAAGATATGATCTTGGTCCCAACATAAATATAGTAATCTGCAAAATGAAAACATGAAGACATTGAATATGTAAACATATGATCATACGTATTTAATGGTTTGCAATGTGTCTTTCTTTCGTGGAAAAATTTAAATAAAATAATATCAATTTTTTTTGTACCGAATGAACATATGAATTGTTTCTAGATGAACTCAATCTATAATTTCAGTATTGACATGATAACTAAGTTGAGAGTTGTTGTAATTTACCTTTGTAAATTCGGAATCCCAAATGCGGGTTTCCTACAAGATTAGCAGTGAAGGAGAAAAAATCAATATGGGAAGTCTTGTAGATGCTAAGCAAGTGACAATCATGCGCAAGAAAGAGAAGAAGAAGTAATCAGATCTTAATTATTTCCTAGATAAAGGTGTTTTCATCCCATTAAATTGGCTTTATCAGAACTCATTCCTATATAATGCTTTAAAATGGTCTTTCTGCACATATTGTCTATCATTAATGAAGCAATTCCAGAGCTGTAAACTAACTCACCCCCTCTTCTTGAATAGTATATCCATGTACCACTTGGAAAATACTTGGTTATCGGCCCAAAGCCTACATTGCAAAGAAAAGAGAAGGCCATATCAGTGTTAAGCAACCAATTCATGTAATTAAAATTGTGTTCCGTGCATGCAGTTTAGACTTCATGTTTGAGTGAAGAAAAAGACAAGTTCTTACTAAGATAACTGAGTATACGATTAGTCAGATAATCTGCAAAAAGAACAAATAATTGTTAAGGAAACTATTTAGTGATCATCTCAATAGTAATACTTATTGGCAGGCAGAGATTAGCTGTGTCACCTATTGCCACTCTGATAGGAGCACCATTGAGGCCTGCGTTTATTTAAAAGAAGAAGTCATCAAATTACTTGAGTTTTCAAGGTTTCCATTGTCAATGCATATATACCTAATTAATTGATTGAAATAAAGAATTGTAAGATCAAAAAATAGGCCAACATGGACTACGGAGGAAAACAACTTTCTAAGCAAATGAAAAAAGCTCAAACAGACAATGGAAAAGGCAAAACCACAGGACATGAACAGGACCACACGCCAGCAGCCAGGAAGGAAATGAAGATTCGAAGTTGTGTTTAATAGATACGAAGGAAATAGCAAGAGCTTCAAGACACTAACATTAATCCCCTTACAATATACTGTTAAGATTGATTACTACCTCTTCCAACAACAGCAAGAAAATATATATGATCAATGAGAAAATATCTATGCCAATTAACTTATAAACCCAGAACAAGAAAAGCCTTAAGAATGTCACAACAAAACAATGATTATGGATCTGCATAAAACACCTTTTATCAAATATAAAATAGAGAAATTTGTGTTGTTATGGAATCTATATTCAAATTAATAAAGGTAAGCTGAGAGAGACAGAGAGAGAGGAAATAACGCACCGTATGAATCACAATATGTACTATCATAGTTGCAGTACTGGATCTCATTGACAGAATCACAACAAGCTGAGTACCATGAAAGCTCGAATCCATATAACAAAATATCATGGACATCTCTATAGGAAATATTGGTCATGTTCTCTGGCAAAACAGATCCAGGGGCAGAATAGATCAAATTTATACGGCATAAGTCCGGTACCTGCAGCAGGTCAGCAGCAACCATTACATAGGAGTAACCTTCCACATTGCGGGAGCTGAACGTAGAATTATATGCAGTAGAATTGCCGTTTTGGCAAGAAGATGCATCCACTATATAATCTGGAGGACTCAGCAAAGGATTTTCGCAAGTTATAAAAGTTAATCTAAAAGTCATAAAGTCGGTGCGAAGGTTATCGAACCCAAAATTATATGGAAGATAGTTCCTGTAGCTGATATAATTATCAAATGCAATAAGAGATCGATGAGGGATGGAGAAGCAATCATCCTTCTGAACAGCAGCTTCCACAAGTCGAACCGTGAAGTTACTGTATTCGATTGCCTGAACATAATACTTTACCGTCTTCAGGTACAAAGTTGGACGATGGTTTTCACAAACAAGTTCATAACTTTTGTGGCCACAGCTTTTGGGATCGGTGTTTAATCGAAAAGGGTAGCTGATATTATGGATGTTGCCACAAGAAGAAGAAGAGCAGTAATTGCTGTTCTTTCGAGCACTGCAGCCATGGTGGATGGCTATGATCTGTAGAAAAAGAAGGGCACCGAAGAGGTGCCTTAATGTTCCACTGAACATCAGGGGAGGACACCAATGGTTTTCTTACACTTTGAACATGAGGTTTATAGTAAATTACATGAAGAGCTCCTACCAAATTAAGAAGGGGCGGCAGCTTTATGGCTTCCAGTTAGGAAAGTCAAGCTCGTCGACATCATTGAGCTTCTTGTTTTATCTTTTATTTTCTTTTTCTTTTTCTTTTTGCCTTTTCTTTTTCTGGCATGATTTGACTTTCTGTATTTTTCAACTAATCCAAAGTATAAAGATGGCATCTTGATCTGAATTATTGTCGTTTCATTTATATTACATTTTGCCATTTGAACATTGATTGAAGTCGTTGCCTTTGGCCTCGGCCACATGCATGAGGTACGATATGCTGTAAAATATATAAGCCACTTGTAGATTAAATATCTATTGTTAGATAGCTATCTTTGTCAGCATATTGAATTCAATATTCAGTATCATAGTAGGCCAACTTGTGGATGACGTGCATATATATCTTCCAAATAGAATTATAGTTTATCATATATTAAAATAATATATATTTGTTTTTAGAAATTAACGAGTCTAAAGGATTAATTTTTTTTTATCTAGTTTTAACATATATAATTGTATAGCAATATCTGAAAAGATATTTTAAAGGCGCCCTAAAGCGCTCGTGGTATCATTATGAATATACAAACCAAAACTGTGAAAGCCTAAAAATTTCTTATTTTGTATTTTGGTTTTTATTTTTTTATTTTTTGGTTTAGTTTCAATCCCTTGATTTTTTTCGATCTTTCTGAGATAATTTTTTTAATATACACCTCTGCTCTTAGTTTAAATTTTTAATTTTTATTGTTATTATTATTTGTATTAAATGCACCTTGTGTTAAAAAACATAGTAAGTTTAACTTTAGTGGTGTAAAATGAGAGTGACACTCTCTCTTATGCATGTATAGTTAAACATGAAATTTTTGAAACATCACTGCAGATAACTCTTCTGTTTTGTCTTATTTGAGGCTACAAAAGTTATTTTACCTTGTACTAAATATGTGAAATTACTGGGAAACCCCCACTGAAAATTCTTGGTTTTTGTCTTATTTAACTGTATTATGGTTATTGTACTATGCATAAAAATGAAAAAAAGAGAAAATACCCCTGGTACCAAGACATTTTTTTAAATACATTTTACATAATAATTGAATATATCAAAAAACTAATATATAGTTTAACATGTTCTACGACGCTGCAATCACCGTCCGAAATGTGCATGAGCTCGAAAATTGACAGCGCAACCGAAGAATTGTCCACTGTACCGCAACAGAAAATATAATTAAAATTAGTAAATTACATATTTTTATTTTGTCTTATAGGTGGTATATATATACTTATACAACTCGTGGGACACCCTAATTATGAAAACAAAGTCTGGGAATTAGTCTGGGTGTGCACAAGTTGGCCTTGACACCCTGATAATAAAAACAAACATTTGGTCTGGGGATTAGTCATGATGGGCTTAAGTTGTCCTGGAGACCCCGGTTATAAAGAATATATATAATTAGGGAAAAAAAATACCAATACACCCCTATAGTCAACTCTTGGATTTTGTCTTATATTGGGGTATATACGTACTTATACAGCTTATGGTGCGCATCACCTAACCTAGATACCCTAGATATAAAAAAAGGAAGGGTCCGAGGATTAGTCGTGGGTCATGCAAGTTGGCCTAGACACCCCGGTTATCAAAAAAAATGTATTGCTGGAAAAAAAAAGAAGCTTAAGCTGGCCCGGAGACCCCGGTTATAAAAAAGATATAAGTGAAAAAAAACAAAAAAATATATAAGTGGGAAAAACTGTAGCAATCCATATTGTTTTAAAAAAAATCAGTCCAAGAATTAGTCATGGTGCGCTTAAGCTAGCTCGGAGACCCCTGTTATAAAAAAATTATACCCCATTATAGTTTTGTATGGGTAGCATTGAAATCTTTTAAAAGAAACTTAATTTTTAAAAGTGTTTAATTAATGTTTTTGTTATGATAAATCAAACAATGATTGCTCACTAGTTTAATATTCTTAGAAACATTGAAAAACAAATAAATTTGAATTGGATAGGTGTTTGAAAGAATATTTAGATGAGGATGGGATGCTTTAATATTTTAGCATGCACGGAACTTAGGGCATGTTTGAGAGTTTGGTTAAAAAAAAAATTTAAACTGTTTTTCATTCAAAAAATTATGATAATATTTTTTTATTTTTTAAATTATTTTTGACATCATTATATCAAAATGATCTAAAAACAAAAAAAAAATCATCAAAAATATTTTTAAATCGAGTACCAGATCTTAATAATCATAGATTCTTCGTTCTCTTTTCTATATCCTGTGATATGTCAACCATTTCAATTTCCACAATCACTTCGGGACTTGTATTAAACACTAGAGGTCAGGTTTTTGATTCCAAGTTCCTTGACACAATTAAATCTAATTAATGTCTTTTAACAATCCAAATCAATTATCAACGATGACGCTTAGACTAGGGGGATAAAATGTAATGTGCTTGAAAAAATAAAGAAAAGAAAATGGAATGGCCTCCAAGTTTTGTAAACTTGGCTACCACATGTGCTCCTTCCTTGTCAACCAAATCTTCTGACCGGTCTTATGAAAAAATCAAAAATACCATTGAGTCAAAGGCTTAAATTTGCAGTAAAAAATACCACTGAGTTGAAGGTTTAAAATATTTCCGGGTAAACAACTGTTTGTTATCTGTTGACATGGATAAAATTATATTTTTAATGTACAAAATACCTGAAAGAATATCAATCTGTGTATTCTTAACATACTGATA